>JAKWJL010000007.1:1200000-1679342 GCA_023383405.1 Chaetomium cochliodes
TCCAAGTGTGAAGCTCGAGTTGCAGAAACGAAACAAAGTTTATCTGAAGGTATAAAGAAGCTATTTTTACTCTATTACATCTCTTTTACTTTGTTTCCATTCTTCTTATCATTTTTCTCCATCCCTTCCTCTTTTGTTGTTTTTCTACTTTTTCTTTGCGCGGACTTGTCTTCTTTTGGTGTTCGGCTTTTTTTTTTTGGCCAGAGGGTGCTTGCCACTTGGTGGCATGGCCGGCCAAAGCCCATCGACGACTCTTAGAGTGACTGCTAGGGTGGGACAAACCCATATCAAAAAAAGGTTGAATTTAACTAGCTTTCCCCGAAGGAGGATACGTTGGTGGAGGCCAGTGTGTTGGTCGTCCTATTAACTAGCTATAATAAGACCCTGTCGTACCTATTTGTAGCTATCTGATGACGACTTAGGTATAACAGAACGTTAAAATATATAAAAGAGCAACCCAGATGCGCGGTTGCCGCTATCGCGAAGAGGCGGATGTCCCCGTTCTGAAAATCCAACCCCTCCCCCGGGCGATATGGAGCCGCCTGCCCAGTTTCAAGAGAGGAGGGCGGACCTTCCCGTGTATTTCCTAATCGGTCATGTTCCGTGACTTCCGGGGCTTGGCCCGAAGTTGCCGAGAGTGCAACGGGATCGATTTGGATCTGGGCCTAGGCTTGCCACTTGGCCTCACTGGCCTGTAAACCGGGTACGTGGTAACTTGGCGCTCATCCCGCATCTGGGGTGATTGAATTCCAGGTTTTGTTCTGTTGTCCAAGAATCGCCTGTCTTGCATCCCCCTTCCTAGGAGTCTTATGGACGTGGCCGCTGGAGTCGGGGGCAAAAGCTGCAGAGCCAAGACTCTCGGCGTTGGGAATGAGGATATAAGGAACGTGAGCTATCCCACTACCACCTATTTATGAATATGCAGCAGACAGTGCTCTATTCTGGGACTTCATTTGTGCCACGGCATGTACCAGTCCGTCTGGCCTCGCTTGACGGCACATGTGCTACATACAACAACCGCTGGGGGGGCAAGAGTCAGAAATGCCGCGAGAGCCAGCTTGCTTCATCTCAACGTATATACAGAGCACCAAACAGCTTGTGCCTTACCCAAGCCTCAACTGAAATGCACCTTTTTGCACCGGGAAGACCTTCCAGGCGGAGGACCGAGACACAGGTATGCGGAACTTCCCACCGTTGCATCGGACGGCAAACGTGAAACATGGCCATCGCCTCGCCAGTTTGCGGCCGTCGCTTTCGCTGGGGTCAGGTCCCAAAGAGACGTTCTCCTGCGGTTGCGCCGTTGCGGTAGGAATTGGAGAGCTGTCCTAAAATTGTCTGGCTCGCTTGGTGGGATAAATTGAAGGCCCTTGCGACGGTCCGGCGCGCCCGGCTCTTTACCTATTAAGGGACCAGTGGACCACGGCGACCGAACAGCACCAGCGCCGAACTTCCACTTTGAGCATCCGCACCGAGTCTGCTTGTACTAGTAAAAGAGTGATTGATCTGGAGCGGTGACTTCGAATAGGTATATAAATACTTGGCACCCATTGACTTGGCAATGCTTGATCATCTTGTCCCTGCTCATCCTTGGAGGACCCTGTGTACATTTTGCAAGGCGTGCAGCAATCACTCGCAACCATGTTCCGCAAAACTGCCCTTCTCGCCTCCGCTGTCGCGATCCTCCCTTTCGCGTCCGCCCAGGTGTCTAACGATTTCGAGAGCGGATGGGACCAGACAGCATGGCCCATCTATGCGCCCGACTGCAACCAGGGCGGCAAGGTGACCCTCGATAGCACGACCGCCCACAGCGGGAAAAACTCTCTCCGGGTTGATGGCGCTGGTGGTTACTGCGGGCATATCTTCTTTGGCACAAACAAGGTCCCCAGCGGCGATCTTTATGTCAGGACTTACCTGTAAGTCGGGCAGCAATCGAGGCTAACGTCCACTGCCTCGTAATAATCAACATGTAAATGTCAGACTAATATTATTTATAGCAAAGCGTCCAAGGCCCTGACCTCATCGCACGTTTCCTTCATCACTATGCCTGACCCAGCCGAGGGTACCAACAAGCATCTCCGCATTGGCGGCCAGAACTCGATTCTGATGTTCAATCGCGAGTCGGACGATGCTACCCTCCCCGACCTCTCGCCGCAGGGCGTCGCCGCTTCGACGGCCTTGCCCACCGGTAGCTGGCAGTGCTTCGAGTATCACGTCGGCACCGATGGTAGCATCGAAACCTGGCTCAACGGCGCCGCGATTGACGGTCTAACGGTCAAGCCGGGCGTCTCCAACCCCAACGCCGGGGGCTGGACGCGCAGCTCGATCAAGCCCAAGCCCTCGGCCGTCTACTTCGGCTGGGAGTCGTACGGCGGCGACACCAACACGTTCTGGTACGACGATATTGTCATCAGCTCGACGCGTGTCGGGTGCTCCGGTGGTGGCAGCCCCGGCAGCACGACCGCGGTTCCCGCGTCGTCGACGACTCTCGTCACCTCGGTCACCGGGGGCTCGTCGTCGACCACCACCACGACCAGCCCTGCGCCGGCTACCTCGACCACGAGCAGCGGCTGCACAGCCGCTCAGTGGTCGCAATGCGGGGGCGTCAACGTAAGTGCTCTTTGATCGAGTTTTCGAGCAGGACGAGGTTATTAACACATCCCTAGTTCACGGGCTGCACGACGTGTGCTGCCCCATACACTTGCAAGTTCTCGAATGACTACTACTCGCAGTGCTTGTAAAGAACGGGCGAGGCGGCTATGAGCGTCTCTGTATATAGGTGTCCTATTCTTGTCCATACTTGATGCCCTCTTTGTACATACATCCATGTCCCAGACTGCACTGGGCTAAACTTGTCAATACACTGGTATATTCACTGCCCGCTATCCGTTACGGGAAAGGTGTTGAGTTGTCAGGTTAGCTGGCAGAGACAAGCAACTCCTCCACGAGGCCTGGAGTCATGAATGTTAACCTCCTGGCGCTTAAATAGGTAGTCTGAGGAGAGACAAATCCTCACCATGTGGAGGCTCCGTCACTCCATTTATCTCCAGCATCACCCCACTACTCTCCTTAAAGATAACGCCGTTTACCTCGAAATTGTACGCTATATGGCGATAGTTAGGGGCATACCATCAATGTTACCCGTCTACCCCCAGGCCCGAACACTGAAAACGTCTCAGCTGTTAAACAAACATAACTCGACTTCAACGAATTAAGTTAGTCAAGGTATATGAGCCGTTGAGTCGCTTATTTGATTGACTGGGAGGCCGATTTGCGTTGAATTGCGTTGAATTGCGTTGATTTGCGTTGTGGGGAGCCTTGACATTGTGGAGGCAGCCACCCTAGGGGACGCGATCTAGGAATAGCTTCCTCATCGAGGTGGTTTATGGTACCAGGTAGGTACCTACGTAATTGGCCGGGGCCGCCGAGGTCCCCGCTAGACGCCAGGAACTTCAAAGCCATTCCAATCACTTGTATCATTTATATGCTACTTGTATTTCTCGCGGCAGTAAGTGTCATCATAGATGTTTTTTGGGGTGTTACGGGTTATGGGCTCTATTCCGCGAGACCCAAATCAAAACAGATTTCTAAGTGGATGGCGCAGTGGTGGGTGGTTGGTGCGTGCGGTTAAGTCTAAGATACATGACCTTCCAATAATCCCTCGCGAGGAGATCTCCTCTTCGGTCACCTACCATCAGAGTTCGAGACTTGTTTGGCCCATCCAAATCTTTGTTTTTTTTTTAGTGTTTTTGTGCCTTTTCTTTCTTTCACTGCTGAACCTTTTGCTAGTACTAACATTGTGTGACGGCTCCTGAGTGCTATTTCATGTTACGTATGCATTTGTTCGACAGATTATCCCCCCATTTGAGATATTTTGTGACGGACATGTAGACAGGATGAATCATAAAAACACGAAAACAACTGGAGTCTTGGAGAGTGCAGCACGATGTTCACCTACGAGGGAGAGAGTCTGACTGACCCTAACCCTCGAGCTTCCAGGCCAAGTCATTTTGATTGATTTTTCGCTGGTCAATGAAACCGCGGGGTCGTCATCATTTTGGGCAATCCGGAACACAAACAAACCCCCCTTGAGCTCCCTCGCATACCCGCTAAACACGATGATAGAAACGACTGCCGATAATGTCGCAGCATCAGAGCCTACACACGCAACCAAACGGGCGCCGGACCCGAAAGAAAGCCAGCACCAGGAACATCAAGAAGGGGCGGCGCTGAGTGATTGCATCGAGTCTTTACTTATTCAATGGCAGGCTTGTCTCCAAGAGCTTTTGCATCTTCAACAAACATCCGAAGCAGCTAGGCGACCGGTGCGGGGGCTCAACGCCCTGTTGAAAACGCAGCAACGCGCCCTGGAAAAGACCACCCAAAAGCAGCGTTCCCCGTCAGCCCCAGCCATCTCCCAAGCCCAGTATTCCGGCATCAAGAGCTGCTGCTGGGACGACAGATGGGCCGTTGTCAAAAAATGCCGCGGCCTCATCGCCATCAACAAGGACTTCCCGCGGAGCCCCCGACTGCCTGTTGCTCCAGACGCCGGATGGTTGGCCTACAAGGATCAGCCTTTTCAGGAAAGGCCTGTCACCGTGGACGCCGTGGTTGACAGCGGCGGCACATGGGTCAAATTCATATCCATTTCCTCCAAAACGCTCGAGTACCAGGTGGTGGCCGAAGGGTGGGCGAGCGAGCCGGAGGATGAGGACGGCGACGGGGAAGGGGAGGCAGACGAAGGGTTGGGTCACACCGAGTTTGCCGACACGGTCAAGAAGATCATCCGGGCTGCCCGATGGAACCACTGCCACAAGGTGCACCTCATTTTGCCGGGGCTCCAAGAGGGGAAATCAGAATCGGTCGACAGGATGATCCACTACGTCCGGAACAAGATCGGGGGGGAGGACGTGTCAGTGCGTGTCAGCTGTGCCGGCAGCGCATTCCTCACCGAAACCCCTCCTCCCATCGATAGTGCTGTCAGCGCACTCATTGAAGACCGGGATCCGCTTGTCAGCGACGACTGTGGCCAGCTGACGGAGACGGTCAACCTCGACCCGAGCGTGCTGGTGGCTCTCGTCACAGACCTGCACCACGGACCGATCTCGCTGCAACCAGAGGCCCAGCAACACATCATCGCCCGGTCCCTCCTCGACCACGAAACCGACAACAACGAACTCGTCGCGCGGCAGGACATCCTCCCCGCCGTGCTCTACCCCGCCCTGCGCGGCCGCCAGCTCGTCTGCACACGCTCGGCCGTAGCCTACTTCCGCAAGCTCATCGACGCCATCTCCACGCACTCCGAAGAAACCCGCGCATCCTTCATCCTCCCCCCCTCCGAACCATCCGAACCCTCCACCACCTTAGAACCCTCCGCCGCCTCAGAACCCTCCACCACCCCCTCACCACCCCCCACCCCAGCCACCCGCCGCCAAAACCTCCAAACCTGGTCCACCATCCCCGTCCCCCCGACCTGCACCTGCCCATCCACATCGTCCCGGACCTCACCCTCCCGGACATCCCGCCGCTCATCGCCGCCGGCGCCCTCCCGCCCATGGCCCTCGCCGTCGCCCGCGACCTCTCCCCGCTTAACCGCGCCGTCTACTGCCACGGCTGGGCCCGCCGCCTGACCACCGTCACGGGCCACCGCGGCATCGAGCGCCAGGTGCGGCTGTCGCTGGCACGGCACTGGATGCGTGGCGGGGATGGTGGGGGTAACGGTGGGGTGGATGGGGGTGTGGATGGGGATGGGGATGAGGTCCCGCCGGATATTTGGCACCGGCATCTGGGTGGGTACCTGGTGCATCGCGATAAGCCGAAGGATTGGCGGGAGATGGTGCCTGCTGGTGGTGGTGGTGATGCTGCTGGCGGGGGCGAGGCGGTGGTGCCGTGGGAGGTGAGGCGGTGGACGAACCCGTGGACGACTTGGGGGAGGGGGATTAGTACGTATGGACTGCCGGATACGAGGACGTGGGAGGGGGTGGGGCATGGGGATAAGACTGCTTATGGGAGGAGGGTGGAAGGGAAGGAGGGGCAGGAGATGGAGGGGGGGAAGCAGGTGGATGAGGGGTATGAGGAGGGGCAGTCGTGATGGTTTGCTGCTCCTGATGGGGAGGTTGAGGTTGGTTGATGAGCGACGAAACCTGACCGGGAGCATTGGGTTTGAACAAGGGTGGCGAAAGTTGGTCTGGCCACTGTCGCACCTTGGTTGGTTGAGGCCAGGCTAGTGAGGCGATTCAGAAGAGATTGGTGAGGGTTGATTGTCTTTCTTGGAGTAGAGAAAAGAAGCTGGCTTGGGTATATTGAATGAAGTATGTGACAGGAGAAAGTGGCAAAAAAAGAAACGACATTAAAAAGCTGTAATCCACCCGGCCAACGCAACCTTCTCACGGCATCACAACCGATGCACCTCACACCGACACCCCTTTTCTTCCCCGAACTCCCCCCCAATCACCAACCCCTTACGAATGCGGCGCCGTCGCGTCCTTGTGCTGCTCGCCCGACAACACCCCTTGCTCAATCACGGGCGCTTGACTATCCGCGGCAGCATCCGCGCCCTTCTTCAGGTCATCCTCGTCATCACCACCAGCCGCAGCAGCAGCAGCAGCGTCCTTCTCCTGCGCCTCGGCGGCGACCTTGTCCTCGTCACGCACGGCGGGCTTGCGCAGGCAGGCAAACACGGTCTTGAACACGGCGCCGAGCTTCTTGAGCGGGTTGGGCTTGGCGGCCTTCTCTTCGCCGGCGGCGGGGGTGGCCTCGTCGCCTTCTTGGCCGGGCTTGGAGGTGATGGAGGCTTGGTCGTCTTGGTCTTGGTGTTGTTGCTCTTGAGTGTGCTCGCCTTGGGCGGAGGCCTCGATCTTGGGCGCTTCGGCGGACATTTTGGGGATTGGGTTGTGTTTTGGTTTGGGTGGCTGATGAGGTTGGAGAGCGGTGATGGCTCTTGCTCCGTGGTAGAGTTGGAGTGGTTGTTTGTTTTGTTGGTGAGAGATGGGAGCAAACTTGGAGTTTGAGATTGGGAGGAAGAGACGGGTTTGCAGAAATAAAGAGGCAAAGTAAGGGAGGCTTCTTTTATGATGCCCCCTTCCCGATCAAATCACCCAATTTCCAGAATGTCAAGGGGGGTTTCAGCGCCACCACCCCGTCGGCAGTTTCCATCTCCCATCTCGGTCGACTCACTCCCAAATAGGGTCTGAATCCCATCTCGTTTGCCCGCCAAGCCACGACTATCGCGATGTCAATATGCCAAGACAATGGTCGGCGTCGGGCCGTCAAACATGCGGGGCCGGTCGAGCCGGGGTCTCCCCGGAGCCGGTTGCTGCTCCGAGAATGAGGCAATCTTGGCGGAAAAGGGGCAGCAGATCTTCATGCAGAATCACCAGAGATCTCCCGTTCCCTTGCATGAAAATGCCTGTCGACTTTCACATTTCTGCACTATCGGGCCCGTGTTTGATCGTGAGATGCAAGAGGAAAAGGAAAAGGAAAACATCTCCCTTGCGTGGCAAGATCGGAATCATCGAATACCATTAGTAGTGTTTGGTTGCCCTCGGGGTGAATGTCACATTTAACGAGACTCACGATCGAATAGTTAACTGGGTAGACTCGCGAGCCGACGTTCGATGCCTTCAGAGCGTCCCTGATTCCCATCACGAGCCTGGAGGCCCCTTTTCGATGGGATATTGGCTTGGCAATGAAACTCGAAGCTTGGACGTTGCACTCTGGGCACGCACAGACTGCGAAAGGGGCTCCTTGCATGATTGCCAGATTTAAATGAATAACTCACAGCCAACGAGCATTGTACCGAGTGTGGCGTTTTTTATGTGGCTGCTAGGGCCGTCTTGTTGTGTGTAATCAGTAGGCACCTAGGCATGTACCTATGCACATCACTACCTCCATACCAACTGCATGGTAAACTACACCGTTTAAAGCCTTTGATATTGGCGATGGAGGTAGCCCTATAAAACCCGAAGGGGGAGATATCGGCGAATGTGCGGGGTGGAACTAACCCCTAGAGGCTTCGCCCCTTTCCATGCGTCACTCTAATGCTAAACTATACTATGTAACAGTATGTAAATTGTGTGCACATTGAGGCACTACTTCAGACTTACCTAGGTAGATACGTAGGTATCTAGGTAGGTAGGTAGGTAGCGAGGCATCCCACACCTATATAGCAGACCGAATGAGATTAATATCCTCGTTTCGACGGATCCAAAGCGGCACGGCGGACCTTAAGTAAAGCCCGCATGGCTTATGCTTGCCACATTGGAAACCCGACAAAGGGGTTCGGGCTCACGGACCAGGATATTGCCACAAGTCGCACGGAATTGTCGCATCCTCGGGCGGGCTGCTCTTGGAGCCCGTACCTCAGAAAGTGCCCGTGGACACCACGGTGCCGTGCATCTGTAGCAGGCAGCACAAAAGCGCAATCATGCTGGATTGAGGCTACTGGGCGTCTCCCGATTTGGTGAAGTGCGGAACCAGCTTGGCCTATAATGACACGGCCGGATCCTTCTCCGCGCCCCCAAACTCTCCGAGTCGGTATAATGTAAGTTGGATCGGAGATATATCGCCCTCACGGCTTTGCAATGTTCATGTATATAAATCTGCGAGATTCCCTTTCTTCTTGACTCAGTTTTCAGTACCAATATCTTCATCCAACGATCAATATCCAACCAAGCACCCACCATCACCAATATCTGTCCATTTCATCATGGCCACTCACACTGTCTTCGTCTGCGGTGCTACTGGTGCCCAGGGTGGCGGTCTTGCCCGCCAGCTCCGGGACCTCAACTGGGAGGTGCGCACCTTAACCAGGAACACCAGCTCCCCCGCCGCCCAGAGCCTGGCCTCTATCGGCGTCAAAGTCCACGAGGGATCCTGGAGTGACCGCCCCGCCCTCGAGGCCGCTATTAACGGTTGCGACCTGCTCTTCATGATCTTGATGCCCGACTTTGCCGACTTCACTGCCGAGCTCAAGAACGGCACCATCGTCCTCGACGTCGCCAAGGCCGCCGGCGTCCAGCACATCATCTACAGCACGACCATTCCCTTGCCCGAGGATAAGCTAGACCCCAACAGCTTCGCCGCCATGGTCTTCAAACCCAAGAAGGAGCTTGAGCAGGCGGTGCAGACGGCCGGGTTTCCGCGCTGGACCATCCTGCGCCCGGGCGCCTTCATGTCCAACTACCTGGCGCCCATGATCAACCTACAGTACCCGGGCGCGGTCGAGACGGGCCTATTCACGATGGCGCTGCGAGAGACGACGCTGCTGCCCATGATCGACACCGAGGACATTGGCAAGTTTGCGGTCGCGGCGTTCCAGCAGCCGGACCGCTTCCACGGCCAGGTCATCCAGGTCGTCGGCGAGTCCGTCCCCGTCGAGAAGAGCATGGAGATCATGCGCCGCGTGCTCGGCCGCCCCAACATCCGCGGCAAGTACCTCGATGGCGAGGAGCTCGAGGCCGCGAAGGTTACGAACCCCATCCTGGGTATGCAGGTGTTGTTTCGGGATATAGACGTGTTCGAGGGCGCGAACCCGACGGAGATCGCTAAGAAGACCTGGGGCATTGAGATGGGCACATTTGAAGAGTTCGTGAAGCGGGAGAAGAAGGCCTTCGACGAGACGTTCGTGAAGGTTTAGAGGGGAAGTTGTTAGTGATGGCAAGTTTGGGAGTTGGAGGGAGTGAACTAGAGTAATGGATTACAGGGTTTTTTTTTTTTTTTAGGTCTGATGTATAGTAGGCACATACATGTACACACGGCTTCTTGTCAAAAACTCAAAGGGTCATCAAAGCCGAAGGGGCCTCAAGCCACCGTATCACCCAAACCTCATATTTTTGATTTGCATCACCGTATTAACAGTATGCCAGATCAAGAAAGTCTTCACTAGCTTAACCGTGACAATGGCATTCAATTACGCAATGAACCGAGTCCCAAAATGGACGTCCTAGCCTACCCACTTTTGCAACACTCATAACTTGCAGCTTCCCCTCAACCAAGACCGCCTCGCCGTCCCGCTCGCTCTCATTCTCGCACACTTTGAGCCCGTCATCAACCAAAAAGAGAGATGCGAGCAAAAAAGACATATAATACCGAGGATTTGCTGGTCGCCATCGACCTAACTACTAGTTCGGCTCTTAAAAGCCCATCCTTTGTGGTAGGAGGGGTTAAGGGGAAATGGTCTCGGGATTCAAAAACGGGCGCGTCTTTTCTCCTGCTAGTACTATTGAAGCGGTGCTACACCTCAAAAACCACACACACCACCAACGCAGGTCACGTTCCACAATCGTTGTAATGTCAATGCTGCATGAGGGAAGAGATGGCTCAGGAAACAACTTTTGATGCCACAGATCCTACGATCGGGCTGTCAATACGCCTTCGCGTATGACCCTCTGACCAGAGGGCCGCAGTCACCGTTACCTCGAGAGAAAGGTCACTTTTGCAAGGATTGAAAAAGAATAGAATTGCCTCCTTGCCCCTGACACCTGAGAGGGCCCGAGGCTCTGACCAAATACAAGGACGCGCAAAACAAGAACGCAACGAAAAACGGAAAAACAAAATCGCTGCCCTCCTGGTAACAAGAGAGAGGTCTGTGCCCTAGTTCAATACCAAGTAGCCTGAACTAATAGGTCCTGCTTTAGCTACCTAGGTACTAAAGTTAGGACGCTAAATAGGTACTGGGAGAATATAGCCCCCAAGCTGATCTGCTAACATTTATGGCAACAGGTATGGGGTGCGGTGAGAGAGGGGAAGAGTAATGGGTTTGTATGGGTGGGAGGCTACGTGACTTCGATCCGGATGTAGTTAAAGTAGAGTGCTTGGGCCCTATAGGCTCAGTCGCTACGGGCGAAATACAATCCATCCATCCATCTAGCCGGTGCGAGATTAGCCTGTACCACCACACAACACATCTCTCTATGCCCAACATGCTCAATAAAAGGAGAACCCGACTTGGGTACCGGAGGTTAACCTTGGCCCTGCCCATCGTTGTAGCCCGACCATCGTGGCTGTTGGCCTGGCTGCAGACCCGCGTGTAGACCTGCGTGTAGACCCGGCTGTAGCCCTGGCTGCATACCTGACTGCATACTTGACTGCATACCCGACTGCATACCTTGCTGGCCCAGCTGTAGACCTGACTGCATACCCGGCTGCATACCCGGCTGCATACCCGGTTGCTGGCCCGGCTGTTGCCCCGGCTGCAGACCCATGCTACCCATACCGACCATTTGGTCGACGGTGTTCTGCGGTGGATACCCATGCGTCGTGCCCGGCTGCATGTGATAGTACTGATTAGCAGCGACAGGGATGTAGTTCCCTAGTGGCAAGCCGGCGCTGACCATTGTCGGGATACCATGCGGGTAAGCCGGGCTCATGCCTAGGTTGGGCCCCGGCTGCGTCGATGCAGCGACGCCTTGCGAGGACAACGACGGCGTGTACGGAGTAGTGGGCTTCACTGGCACGTCGCCGCGGTCTTTGGGATCCGCCTTTCCAGATGTCTCTAGCGCCCGGATATTGATGGCCTTCGCCCGCCTATCGAGGTCTTTGCCGTAGATCTTCGTGAGGTACGAGTAGAAGTCGAGATACGCGCTCGAAACGGTCTTGAGATCCTCGACCTGCAGCTTGACCTCGGCATCGGCGTGGATGATGCGCTCGTGACTGCTGCCCTGGGCCTTAAACTCGGCCAACGCCAGCGCTGTCTGGCAGCCGTTGCGAATCTGGCGGCCGTTCCAGCGCCCCTTCTCGTTATGGGTCCAGTAATGCTCGGCGAATGCAAGGATCTCATCCTCGTCAATTATCAGCTTGCGGCCTTTTCTCTGAAACCGGGTCCGGATCAGTTGTAAATTCAATTTGAAGATCTCAAGGGTTGACTTCAGGTCCAGCTGTGGATAGTGTAGACTAATATGCACACGGGATGCGAAGGCTTCGTCGAAGTCGCCAATGCGGTTGGTTGTGAGGAACAAGATACCAGCGTAGTATTCAAGGACACGCAGGAACACTGCACAATAAGATTAATCATGCGTCTCTGTCAAATGGAAAAACGAGCGCGAGGTGGTAAGGGAGGGGAGGGGAGTCTAACCTGCTACCAAGCCGTTGCGCTTGAAATCTTGGGGTGACCGAGCTGTCAAGAACACATCGGCCTCGTCGAGCAGGAGAATGCAGCCCCATCGGTTTGCTAGCGCGAAGTTCGTCTCGAGGGCAACCTCGACTTCGCCTGCCGTGGTTCCCAGGTCGCCTACGATATTCAGCAGCTGGTTTGCTGTCAAGAAATTGTGGGTTATGGGTTAAACTAACCACAGGTGATCTGGAACAGGGGCTTCTTGAACAATTCGGCCACGCCCTCTAGTTACCACGTTTGTTATCAGCCCACGTTGCAGGGAGCTGGCGGGTAAGAGATACGTACCAGCTGTTGTCGTCTTGCCTACACCTGGGGCGCCGTGCAACAAGATAATCAGCCCCTTGCCTGGTAAAAAGGCAGAGAAGTCAGTCCCAAGAACTCAAAAGATGACGGGACGGATAGAGGCCGACTGAAGTGTACCTTTGCCACGGACGATATCAACCTGCTCCGTATCGGCTGTCCCGGACTCCTTGTCGCGGTAATGCTGGGCGATAAGCGAGAGGACCATTTCCTTGTGCCCTGGCGGCAGCACCAGCTGGTCGAATGACGTCTCCTTCCTCTCAGTCTTGGGATCTTCACCCAGTTTGGCAGCACTGGCACCCCCGTTGGTATTCGGCGGCAGCATACCGGTTGAGTCGATTGGGCTAAGGTGAGTGAGATCGAGCTTGGCTAAGTAGTATTGTGTTAGTTTGAAGTAAAGGCCACCAAAAGGAAGAAAAGAAACATGGCCATTACCCCATTTTCGGCTTCTGAGCACAAAGCCAAAGATACGATAATTCGTGACGATTAGCTCATCGTCCGTTAAGCCGTTGCTCGGCGACCGTGTGTCTTTGAGCAGGCGGGTGTAGATTGCGACCGAGGGAAACCGGTTGCGGTCCTCGGGAATCAAACTGCCGATGTAGTCCTGGCATCGCTTGGCCTCCACTTCGCCGTCCTTGTGGATGTAGTCGGTACGGCAACATTCAGCCGTGCAATCCTCGTCCTTGGGATTGGGTAGTCGGGGCTGACCGATGAGCTGCTCCACGGTGGGCCGCCATTCGCTATTGCCGCGAGCGACAAAGGCCTCCTCGAAGTCGACGACGACCTGGCTGTCGACCTCGTCGCGTACTTCGAGCGTCAGGCCGCTGTAGTGCATGTGTTTGATGCCGGCGACATCAACAAACATGCGACCGCGCGCGATAAGCGTCTCCCTCAGCCTGCCGCTATCCTCGGCGTACCACAGAGGGTACACGTCCAGCGACTTGACGGCTTTCTCGCCCTCAAAGCGGGGGATCTCAAACAGGCGGCTCACTGGGCCGAGGTGCTTGCCATCAAAGTCGATCGAGACGCAGTGCAGCGTGACAGGGGTCTCGTCCGACTTAGCCTCGGATTTATCGTAGTAGTTGCGCCACGGCGAGATCACCTTGTGGCCAACGCTCGTCATGCCCACCACACGGTACGCCTGCCGGCGGCTCTGTTCGATGACTTCGTCGCCCGGCTTGAAGAGATACCAGATGTCGGTAAACGAGACTGTCTTGGCCAGGCTCTCGCCCGCGTCGCGCGATAAACTCAGAATCTTGGGTTGTATCTCCGTGTCCAAGAACTCGATCAGACACCGGAGATGCTCGTATGCAACCAGCGACGTCGTGATGGCGTCCTTGCCCTTGTCCTTGTCCTTATCCTTTTCGTGGTCCATATCCTCGCCCTTGCCGTTATTCTTGTTCTCATTTGCGTCGCCGTGTGGCGCCTGCGAGCCGGTGGCGGCCTGCTCCGGGGCGGTATCTCTGGAAGCGGCATTGCTGCCGCCAAACTTGTCCTTGAGCTCGCTGAACTTCAACCGGATCTGCTCTTCGTGATAGACGAGAAACCTATAAGGCCGTGTCATGACGATGGGGTCACCGCTCGCCGACAACGTCTCGCCGCTAATGTCTTCGAGGATCTTGAGGATCGACTTGGAGTGGATGCGGATGCGTTCAGGCACCGGCGGCTGCTTCTGCTTCGCGTCCGTCTTTGCATTCGTGGCCGCTGCCTTGGGCTCAGCCGTCTTGTTAGTGCTTTTCCTTTTCGCCTTATTGTACCCCCAGAAAGATGTGAGGTCGAAGGTCACGACCGGCTCGCCCCTGAGCACGTCGATAGCGAACGACTTGCTCTCGACATTCTCCCTCAGCGCTTTGAATGTCGACCACTCGACATAATTGAGCTTGGCAACAGCGTGCTGCGCCAGTTCCGGCTCGAGCCCTTCCGTCTTCGCGTCTTCGGGGGCCGCAGTGCTTGCACCAGGTTCGGTGGCAGAGGCCGTCTTCACGGCATCGTCGCTTGAAGCGGGCGCCGGGTCGGACACGGCGCTGTTCTCATCGACGGGTTTCTGAAACTTCTCGTTCTCCCTTTGGAGGGCAAGGCGCTCCCGCTCCCAGGCGCGCTCCTTCTCGAGCAGGACTTCGCGGTCGCGGCGCAGTGAGCGGATGCTCTGGATCATATCCTTTTCGCGCCTGAGCGTCTTGAGCTCGCGGACTAGCACGCGCTCCATTTGGCGACGGCGGTGGTCGAACTGTGTATAGTCATCATCGTCCGACTCGGACGAGTCCTCGTGGTACCGTCGGTGCTGTAGGGCGAAGCGGTGCTCGTCCGACAGGGCGAAGCCCGGTTCTATGCTGGGATCGAACCCCTGCGAGCCGGTCATGGCGGACATCATTGTTTTCAGCTGCTCCAATTCGGATTCCATCTCCATTTGCTTCGCAGCCAGGGTGCGTGGGGAGCCCATTCCGGCATCGCCGTCTGCATGGCCGTCCTGCATCTCACTGCCATCCACAGTAGACGCGGCAGATGTGCCGGGGATGATCTCCGCCTCTTTGTCCATGCTTGGTGTCGCAAAATCTCCAAGTCTACAGAGAGCTCTGTTGGCCTGTGGAGTATTCAGTGAATGCAAGACACTAGCGAAGACGATGAAGATAAGATGAAATCAGGTGAGCCCCAGACGAGATGATAGGACGAAGGTCAGCTTCTGGCTCGGGCTCTGTACTTCCCGCTAATATTTCGGCTACTCAAGGATGCACGCCTCCCCAGCTACAGTACAACTCCTGTCTAATCACAAGTAAGAAAAAAAAACCCCCACCCACTGTGCGGAGAATGGGCACTGAACACTGAACGCCGGGCGGGGCAGCGCGGCAACCCCCTTTGGTATGGTTGTACAGACATCCTTGTCGCTGCTTGTACCTTTATGTACATACATAGAGGTACCTATTGTATTTACCAACCGGGTAACCATCGTCTGTCTGGCCCCCCATCTTTGTATACGTACTGTACCCCGCCTCCTTTCTTGGGAGCCCTCTAACTCCATCCCTTCGGCACAGCCTTTCTCATACGTGCCTGATATATATGCGCACAATGGAAAGGACGATTCCCAAGATCCACCTGCAGCCACCTTCCGTCGACTTCATCGACACTCAACTGCCTAGATATCACGAAGCCTTTCGGAATACACAAGCTCACTTCGATCCGACCGTCGGCCGCTACGTCGCCTCTGACGGGAATACGCACAACAACGATCACGACGACGACGACGACGACGACGACGACAACAACAACATGATAGTTGCTTCTATCTCAGTGTCTAAACCGGCTTCCGCACCATTACCGCCGCAGCACGTTCATCTCAACAGCATAGATAGCGACAGCGCCAGCGAAGACAGCGATAACGGCACTGGAGGCTCCCTCGCGCCCAGGCGACTCCCTCCCAAGGCTACCGCCATGAAATTCTGGAGTTTTATTTTTGATGACTCGCTAAGGAAATTCAAGGAAGAACACGGACAGCCAAAGGGGCGACCCGACATGTACGACATTAGGAACACAGCAAACTGGGACGCCGTCTACGAGCGCCTGCAGCAGGCAAGCAAAGTCTACGACGGCACGACGAAAGGGTTTTGGGGCCGCTCCAAAAGGGCGCGGCGTAGGGTAACCGACTACGCTAGTTCGGCCCCAGGGTTAGTTAAATTTGTCCCAGAAGGCACCTTCACGTCCCCGGTGAGGGCAGCAATGGAGGTGCTTCTCGACGTAGGTCGTCCCTCAAGATCCATTTCTGCGTTGAGAGATGCGTCCCTTGTGCTAAATGAACAAAACCCTGCAAGGCCACTGTTGCGGCAGCGAACGTGCGCAAGAAGGTTACCGAGGGCGTTGATGCCGACAAGCTGGAGACGGCCTTTGCCGATGTGGAGCTCTTCCTCGCTCTGTTTCCCGAAGACGAAAACATCAAGAAGGCCTCGGTCGAACTGGTGGTCGCGACATTCAAGGCCGTTGAAGATGCGATAGGCTTCTTCATTCGGCCGTCCGGTGAGTACACGTACCGGTTCTGCTTTTGCATTCTTTGTTTCCGCAACCCACAAGACGGGAGTTGATATCGATTCAGTAAGCAGAGGATTCTCGGCCGTCACGACCGGGGAACGATACCAGGAGCCACTACTGGAAAGCATCGCACAGGTATCCTCCTGCAGCGAGGAGCTTCTACGCCAGGCGAGGAATTCACATATCGCGGTGACGCAAGAAACAGCCTCGTGGAGTAGACGGAGTGAGTAACCTGGCCACCGGGGCAAAGCCAAGCTGCACTGACACACGTAGGCGCAAAGAAGAACACACGCATGCATCGGAAGACCCAGAAACGAATCGACAGTGTTATCAGTAAGATGCCGGACAGCAACCGGGACACAGCCCTGTTGAATCAGATGATGAGTCTGCTCGACGAAGCCGCCAAGGCGCGAGAGCTTGATGCGAAAAAGCAAGGTGAGTTCCACGTACCCATTTCTACTCCCTTGGGGGGGTTATGGTTTAACCATATTCTCGCCGTCAAAGCGGATCGGATTCAGCAACTCCAACGCGAGCTAGCAGAGACGAGTCAGCTTCTCCGCTCGCTGACGCCCGGGCAACAAACCCGCTGGCTACCACCGCCGTCACCATCATTGTCGCCGGCCCTGTCCAACAGCTCTCCGCAGTCCCAGGCTCAGCTCCCGTGGTTCTTTCCTACCGCCGTTGTCCAGGCATCCCCGAGCGCGTCCCCCATGCAAACCCCCTCACAACCACAGCCCGTGCCCATGCCCGTGTTCGCGATGATACAGCCACCAGCAGTGCCCCCGTTCCAACCTTGGCAGTTATATCAGCTCCTCCAGATAGTCGACATGGACGAGGCCGACATACAATCCATCTCTAACGGCGGCAGCAGCATTCCGGCGCGGTGCCGGGACCGCGCTTCCCTGGTCGCCAGCACCTCGCAGTTCCGCAACTGGGTAACGGCGCCGGCGTCGCGCGAGCTCCTCGTGTGCGGCGAGCACAGGCTCGACGGCGGCCAGGCCGCAGAGGCGCTGTCTCTACTCTGCGCGACCCTGGCGCGCGCGCTGCGACGGCGCGAGCGCCACGTGAGCCTCGTCTTCTTTTGCGGCCGCCACGCCGACGAGGACGACGTTCTGGCCGGCCCCGGCGCGCTCATGCGCAGCTTCATCGCTCAAGCGCTGCGGTACCATGCCTTTGACACGGCACAGCTGCCGTGGGAGGTGGATCTTAACCGCGTCGCCGCAGGCAACCTGCGCGAGCTCTGTCGATTGTTCAGCTGGCTCGTCTGGCGGCTGCCGCGAGAGGTGACGCTGGTGTGTCTGATAGACGACATAGCGCGTTATGATTGCGACGAGCGCGAGCCAGACATGTTGGTCGTGCTGGCTTGCCTGTTAGGGCTGGTGAGGGAGCCGGGCTTGCCCGTGATGCTCAAGCTCATGGCGACGAGTGAAGAGGCAACCGACCGCATGCACAGCCTGTTTAAGGACCAGGACGAGTGCGTTTTGGAGATGGAGGGGCTGCCATGGGTAAATCAGGAGGCATGCTGGATGGAAGATTTGGAGGAGGATGAAGAGGAGGAGGCCGACGAGGAAGAAGCCGACGAGGGCTAAACCCCTGATGCCTGGAACGTGCTCTCAATCGAGGGTAACGTCTAAGTAAATATATCACATAGTCGTTTTCGGACTTATCGCCGCCCGAACTGTGTCACACCGACCTGGTCGGTACGGGATAGTACTTCTGGGGACTTTTTCGGTCGCATTTCTCGCAAGGCTCTGGGTTGCATCATACATGGGCAGACATACATAAACCGCCTCAACGCCCAACAAGCGGTGGTGCGGGGTACCTACCCAATATTGGCTTGCCCATTGGATGTCTTTCGTGCGAATGACTGCAGAGGCAGGTCAGCATGCATAATTACGCCGATATTTGTGCCGCCAGCAGAAGCTGAGGAGGGGGTGGCTGGCATCGGATATGTCATGCTGTGAAGACACAGGCACGAAAGATCTGTAGATCGTAATGTCTGTGTATTCTGTGAAACTGGTCTAACAAACTAAGAGGGAGAATCGGTGGCCCTGCGTGGGGTTTTGCCCACGGCAGGGCGCAGGGTGCGTGCGCAGTCTGGAAAAGGTAGGCCCGGAGTCCCGGGTCCGCAACACATGCTCTGAAACTACGTTCTTCCAGACTCGGCATTATGGTCCATGGGTCCTGCTGCACTGCGAGCTCCATCACCAGTGCACCACCACAAGACTCCGAATCCGAGGTTGAGACTGAAGGCAGGTCCAAGCCTCGCAGCAAAGCAGAAGCAGTCAGCATGGCCGGAATCAGGTACCCGCAGCGACCTGTCGCGAGCAATTCTCATCCGGGAGATCAAGGCGCCTTGTCCGAGAGCGTCGTCGACCCGCGTCTCGACAAGGCTCGCATCACTGCCATGGCCGGCACCCCCCTGGCGCCGAATCAATATAACTCGATCCTAGCGAGTCTCGCCTTCAAGAAGTGGCGCCGTCAGTGGCAAACCACAAAACGACGGTTATGGGTCAAGGGTGAGCCTGGCAGCGGCAAGACCACACAGATGTGTAGCATTATTGATGACTTCCAACACAACGGTGCCGGCGTGGTATTGTCGTACTTTTTCTGCGATGGATCCGACGCGCGCAGGAATACCGCCGAGGCCGTGCTAGGCGGCCTTATCTACCTGCTCATCCAGCGGCTTCCAGCCCTCGCAAAGCACACTACCGGCAAGAAATACAGACGAGAGACCGCCAAAAGCAGGTGGGCCGCACTTTCATGGGCGTTCTCTTCGATTCTACGGGATGTCGCCACGAATTTTCCCCGCGTGTATATTGTGGTGGACGGGCTCGACGAGTGCGAGACAGATTTGCCCAAGCTGCTTGACCTAATCGTCCAGGCGTCGCCGCCGTCATCCACCAGCGTCAAATGGATTGTCTCAAGCCGTGATTCAGCCCCTTCCATCATGGCAGATGACGGCACGACGATGGAGGTCTGCCTCGACTCGAGCTCGGACGCCGCAGTCACAGCATACATGATAAAGCGTACAGCACGCCAGAATCAATACGACGTCGAAACCGAGGCAGCTCTTGCTAATGCTCTCGCGGGTTTCTCTCCCCTTATCCGCACAGCACTGATCTGTCGGAGCCTCGCCGGCATGGCGGTGCACAATGTCGTTGCCTACGTGATGGCGTGCCCGGCGGATATGGGTGCGCTTTACGCACATGTATTGCAAAATCTAGACGAGTCCGGACGAGGGGATTTGTGCAGGCGTCTCCTAGCCGTGCTAGCGGCCATCCACAGGCCTCTCATGCTCCCCGAGCTGGCACTTTTCTTCGACAAGGGCGCTGCTGAGAGCCCTGGCCGCCTGGCCGAGACTCTACAGCAATGCTGCGCATTTTTGGCCGTCTACGACGGCATCGTTTACCTCACTCATGCTTCAGTCAAAGACTTTCTTAACTCGTGGAAATCTTCCGACGACGCTATTGCCGCGATAGTGAAAGAGGCAAATCTCGAGATATTCTCCAAGTCCCTCGAGAACATGGCTTTGGCACTGCGGCGGGACATGTACGACCTGCGACGGCCGGACATCACCATTGACGAGATACAACCACCCGACACAAGCCCCCTGGTGGCGCTACAATACTCGTGCGTTTACTGGGTCGACCACCTTCTCGATGCGCCACCCGCTTCTGACGATGGTGCTGGTACCCTTATTGATGTATTCTTTCGCGCCAAGTACCTCTACTGGCTCGAGGCACTTGGGCTGCTTGGCCATGTATCCGAGGGCGTTCGTGCGATGGAGAGTCTGGTTAAATTTGTGGTGAGCTCTCCCAGTCACCCTCACCCTCTTTTCCCTCCTTTCCATGAGAGTCTTGTTCTCCGTGCCCCTTCATGAAGACGGCGCTGGAAATTGCCACTAACAGACCAAGACTCGCAATCGACTGCAAAGTACCTTGCATCTCTCAGAACTCGTCCTCGACGCCCACAGGTTTATAACGACACACGCCTCGACCATTCGTCATGCGCCTCTGCAGACATACATTTCTGCACTGCTGTTTACCCCGGCTCCGAGCCTCATCAAGAACCTCTTTGGAGCGGAAGCGCCGAGCTGGGTCATACTGTCAGAGCCCGAGGTGTCCAATGACGACAAGCATATCGGTGCAGTTTGGACGGTGGTGTTTTCGCCGACGGACATCAACGGGGAATCTGCCGCGTCGGCGTCAGAGGACAATACGATCAAGGTTTGGGATGTCAAGTCCCGCAAATGCATCCAAACGCTGCGCGGTCACACAGACATGATCTGGTCCTTGACATTCTCTCACGACGGTAACGAACTCTGCTCTGCATCTGACGACGGCACCATACGCATATGGAACGTAAGTGCCAATGACGCGGCGCGCGTGGCCAAGAGGACGCTCGACGGACATGGTGAAGTGGTGTTTCAGAAGCAGCTAACGCTCCGCGGCCACCGAGATTGGGTAACGAGCGTCGCATATTCACACAATGGCGAGCTTATGGCTACCGCCTCTAACGGCGAGGAGGTGAAGATCTGGGATCCTGCCGTCGGCACATGTCTGCAGACACTACCCACCGCCGGGTACAGGGTCACTTTCTTCCGCAACAACCTCGTCGCGGCGATCTCGTCTGAGAAGCTCTCAGTTTGGGATGTTAAGGCCAAGGAATGTATTCTAACCATTCCAGATCCTGACGGTGGGCGCTTCTTCTGGGTCGCGTTCTCGCCCGACGGCCGCCACCTCGCTACTTTCTCGAAGAATATTCACATCTGGGAGGCCGCAGCTGGCCGGTTGGTGTTAACTATCGACACACAGAGCCGCGCGCGCGCGCTCGTATACACGCGTGACGGTAAGCGGATTGTATCTTCATCAGCAGCTTGGGGCCCCTTGCTGCGCGAATGGGACACCGAGAGTGGCCGCTGTGAACGCGAGTTCAGCTACCCGGGTAAGAAGATCGGCTTCGCGTCGTTGGCAATGTCGCACAGCGGCAGGCTGCTTGCAGCCGGGTCCAGGTGCGGGAGGGTAATGGTTTGGGACACAGTGCACCGCACACACCTACTCACCCTCAATCACGGGTCAGAGGCCATATCTGGATTGAAGTTCACGAGGGGTGACAGCCAGATCTTCTCAGCGTCCTATTATGGGAACGTGTGTGTATGGAGCGCAGCCACGGGCATGCGTCTGCACGTATTTGAGGCCGATATCGAAGGCATCAATGACATCACCATCTCGCACGACGGGCGCCACCTGGCCACCGCTTCCGATTCCGGTATTGTTAAGATCTGGGACATCATCTACGGCCGCGCTGCTTGGGCTACCGTCTTCTCATACGACAACAAGATGCTTGCGTCGTGCTGCGATGGCGGCACGGTGCGCGTGTGGGACCTTGGGACGGGCGACCACCGGGTTGTGCTAGAGGGCAAAGGGAACCCTGCGTATGCGGCTGCCTTTTCACATGACTGTCGCTGCATTGCCGTGGCCCTGGGGGACGGTTGCGTCCAAGTTGTGCCGCTCAATGCTCAAGCGGGGAAGCGGGTGTTAGTTGGCCACGGTAGCGCTGTCTGGGCGGTCGCCTATACGTCCGACGACCGCCGGCTCGCCTCGACGGCTAGCGACCGCACTATACGCGTCTGGGACACGCGGAAAGGCGCGTGCCTGCAAGTCCTTGACGTCGGGGTTTCGCTAGCGAACATTGCGTTTGGAATGGATGATCAATATCTCCGCACGGAAATAGGGCGGATCAAGCTAGGCGATGATGCTATTGTTGTTGCGGCAGATGCCAGTACGTCGGAAGCTGCAGCTTTGTCAAATCGGCAGCACGACTACGCCGTGAGCGCAGACAGGTGCTGGATCACGGATAACGGTAAAAAGGTTCTGTGGCTGCCGCGGGAATATCGGCCGCTTAGCGTTGCGGTTGACGACATCAATAACCGGATTTGCATCGGGTGTCGGTCAGGGCGCGTTTTATTTTTTGAATTTACTGCAGATGATTGAGCTGTGTTTTTATTTCGCGGTATCTCTTGACAACTATTGATACCAGTCAAGCGGCCAGCAAGTTGTTTTCTTACCAGAGCTATTAAAGAGCAACCGCAACCGATTTACGACATTGGGACGCTTTCCCGGAATTCACAAACCGATTATCTCTTCAGACGTGTCTGCAGGGCGCTTACAGGTTTGGCTGTTTCTGAAATTAGTTATAGAGGGCGCGGCGAGCCCTTAGGCAGAACGATGTACGATAAAATGATAGTTAAAAAGGTTGCTTTTGGCTCTCGCATGAAATATCCTGGGCTGGTAAACAAGGGCGAAGAACCCACAGAATCTGACACACTCAACAGACTACCTTAATCTCACTAATGTTTTCAGCAATGAGGGCACTATCAAAATTCTCCTGCTCGGGCAGACCATTGGCTTTGGTTAGAAGGCGAGCATTGGGCAATTCGTAAAGCTCCGCATAGTCGACATAAAGCCGTGTCGTCTATTTACTCTACATTCGTAGTTGGCTTGCTTGGTGCTAAGTAAAAGATACACGAAGCCAATCCAGCCAGACGGCCGGACCTGGAAGAAGATGGACAGGGAGAGTGTGAAGGCTGAATCAAAATTGCTGTACAGGGCTATACGCCTTACACACCCAGGGCCGAACGGGCTACTAATCAGGATCCGAATAGTCGAGGGCCTCGACGAGGTTTTGGCAGCGTGGTTGATATTGAAAATGACAAGCTGTTCCAGGCGTTCAGGTTGCTTAAGAGACACACTGTGAAGCAGAATAAAGCCTCTGAGGAGGGACGACTATTCGTGTGCGATGGGCGAGGGATCTGATGAGGAGAGCGTCGATGTGTTTGAAGATACCTTCGAGACATAACAGCCGCAGGGGGTTGAGGTGACTTACTAAGTGTCCAGTAAGAACAAAAAAGAGCCATGAACTTCTCCGCTTCTTGCCAGCCATGTCGTTCATACAATGTATGCATTTTTCTCAATTTTCCGACTTATTGATAACACTTCAGAAAGATCTACCATAAATCAGCTCCTAAATGTATCAGTTGTGAGAGGTCGTTATCTCGGAAATGTTAGACCTCCTTTCTTAGACAATTATTTCATCTCTTTTTCCAGTTACTGCGCCAGAAATCGCGTTTCTAGCGATATTCACGTGGCCTAGCTGGTTGTAGAACTGCATGGAAGGGAATGGAAGGTTTCGGAATGCAAGGCTTCTCTTTGTGGCCCGTTGGTTTGGGCGCCGAACCCGCGAGAAGCAGCCGGGGCAAACATCCTGCAGTGCGTCAACATCATGAAGCAAATCGAGAATGCCAACGACTGGTCAAGTGACCATGCAGGTGACTCGGAGAACCCGCAACGCCAATGGTCTTGTGTTGACGGTACCCTTGAGCTCCATGAATGTGCTCTTCAGGACGATTAGGTTGTCGGGGTCACGTCCATCTTGGCCGCAGAGCCAGTCGTCCTCTTGGCCGTAAAGGCACCTGTCACTCCCGCTGCCGAGCAGCGCCGCGACGGCCCGACGGCAGCAGCCACGTGCGTAGCCGCAACCGCACCATCAAACGCGGCCGACGCCGCAACTAGCACCGCCCTGGCTCAGCGGCTTGCTATCGGGCGTTTCCCGCCCGTTGGATGAGTTGAAGAACGCGGGAGTGAGCTTGAGCGGGGGTTAGAGGTTTGGTGAGGTTTGGTGTTGGTCCTTGTCCGCTAGGAGCAGGCATTCAGGCCGCAAAAGTTTGCGAACAAGATGCAGCTATAATGGACGCACACCAGCCCCATGCACTTGCTAGGTATCCATGATTCTCAACCGCAGAGGGGCGCCTGCCCGCATTCCGCTGCCAGAAGTTACTTGCAGCACAGGCTGCACTGGCATCAGGACAACTTTGACTGCTTCGTCCTCGGCGTCTCCTTGGGGAAACTTGGCACCGGGAAAAGCCTCACTCGCATATCAGGAAATCGTGCACCTATACCTATACGTCGAGATGCACGGTAAACCAACAAATTCTACCACTCTGATTCGAGTCCGGGCCTCGGCAGGTCGGCGACTCCAAGGGTTCCACTCCTTCTGCGGATCGTGGATGGCCAGGTATGTACGTATGTATGTATGTACATGTACTGTAACCTTAAGCGGCCCAACCCCAGTCTCAGCTTGGGGAGTTACGCCGATCAGCTGCCGCTTTAGGAGGACCGTCAGGCATCATGGAAGAGAAGTGCTCCCTGCGCAACGATCGGAAGAAGTACGAAGTTCATGACAGCATGCTCATCCCATAGGCTGGGGAGTCACAAGGGATTCGCCACAATTCCACCTGGTTGCTGTCCAACTCCCACATCTGACTTCTGTGGCAAAGGGACGGAATCTACGAGCAAGTCAGCACCATTCTAGAGTAGTCTTAAGAGGCGCGTAGACCTTGCTCAGCTGTTCTAAGTAGAGAATAAAGATAAATATTCATTGCCACGCAGTTTGGTGCTGAATGAGCCGTCAGGAGGTACTCCGTAGGACATGTCCAATCTCGAGCCATCGCCGCCTTTACTCAGCTGAACGGTTGTAGTGCAGCACGCAGGCCCATCATTCAGCTGCTTAGCATGCATCGCACTAAGCTCAGAGAGTAGTAAATTCAATATTCGCATATCCATATTCGACCTCAACACAGAACAGCCGCGCGCAACTACAGATGGAGAAGCTTCTTAGCTGAAATACTGATCTCCACGGAAGCTGGGAGATGCATCCGTCACATCTATTGCAGATTTGCAGTTCAAACATGGGTATCTACTGGCATTCGATACGACGGAGTATGGTCCTCGACGTGGATTTCAGCTGGCTGAAGTCGCAATTTCGCTTTTCTAAGACTACTCGTGCCATGAGGGTTAGGATTTCTCGACGGACGCCTGGGCCCTGGGCACGTGTTCGGAGTCCAAGGACCGCAGATTGGAGCTCCTCGACTTTGTATATAAGGCTTCGACTTTCTCGTATCCTTTACGGTTCTACCAGGCTCGCAAGCTCAATTCTTCAGGAAACCCAGCTACCTTTCAAGCGCCATCACCATGTTCATCAACCCTAAGACCCTGGCTCTTAGAGCATTCCTCCTTTCCGCGGCCACGGCGTTAAACTTTGCGGAGGGACATGACACCCCATCCACAACGACGACGACTATCCCGTACCTTGGATCTTGCGACTCTACCATTACCTTGAGCCCATGCTCTGGTCAAGTCACCGTCGTCATCCAGACGCCAATCGGAGTACCTGTCTGTACCAACACTCCGACTACCGTTTCCACGACCGCCAGCCCTACTTCGTCCACTCCCACTTCCAGCCCTACCGCTGGCGGGCCATGTGCCTTAGTCAACCCCCTCTGCCGGCCCGAAGGCCTGGACATTGATTACTACGCAAACGCATTTTACGGCTACAGCAGCGGCAACCCCCCTTCTTCCTACTACATCACTGAGCGTCTCAGCCCCAAGGACTCCTCCCTCACCAACGTCACCTTCTTCCCTCAAAACACGGGCGCAGACGGAGCCGGTCTGCCCACGATCTACCCCGACCCCGCTCATCCCGGCGGGCCTTACCTCGTCGGATGGACCCGCAATACCAACGGAGGCGTGACCGTTGACGCCAACAACTTCACCGTGGTCTACCAGGGCTTCTACCGCGCGCCGAAAACCGGGACTTACAACCTCTGTTCCACCGCCGACAACGAGAATGACGTCTTCTTCGGCCACGACAACGCCTTTAGCTGCATTGATGGCAAGCCCTCAGCCGCTGCCAAACCGCTGCTCGTCACCACAGGGGGTAGCTTCCAGAATGGGCTCATTTGTAAGAGTGTCGACTTGGTTGCGGGGCTGTTTTATCCGGTCAGGAACGTCATGGGGAACTACCAGGGCCCGTCGGCTTTCAACTTCACCATACAGGAACCGGGCGTCGAGTTTGAGAAACGCACGAATGATTTCACGGGCCGTGCGTATCCGCGCAAGTGCGGCATCTTCCTGTGATCAATCGGGCCGAGGTGGTGGCTTCATGTTGTCAAGGTGCCCATCTTGGGATATGAAAGTTATCCTTCCAATAATTATGTAGCTACTGTACCTACATAGCTATCGTATAGATCGGACGTCGGCTCTGTCGAGAATTAGCCAGTTAGTGATTGACCTGCAATCGATGGTGCCCCTCTTAAACACACTGCGGATCGTGAGGTACATACCTATGTATTACATACCTTCTTCACTGCCATCTCCTTGTTACCTAGGAGTTGCTGCCCTTGTCTGAGATCGGGTCGGATGTTCTTTTCCTAGTTTGGTCTGCCCACGCATGGCGCAACAGGCTCTGGCACTCCGCTTAGCCGGGAACCTGACATGGATGTAAGCTAGGGAGGGCTACCACGGCTACAGAGTCTCGGCTATCCAAAGACGCACCTATCCGTTTGGGGACGAGACCAGATAGAATAGCTTCCAGCTCGAGCACCACGACCTCAGGCTCCTGGTCCGAGTTGACGGTGCGAAGTTTGTTTCGGCCTCGGAAATCATCAATAACCTCGGATGTAGTTTCCTGGAACACTTCGATGCGTTTTTTGATACTGGCTGTGTTGTCGTCGGGGCGATTGCGATCGGCCACCGCGAGACGCGCCATCATGGTAGATTCTGGGCAGTCGAGAACAATCAGGAGGGCGATGGGACCGACCAATTGCTCAAAGTAGTCGCACGGCACCTTGCTACGTGGGAAGCCTGAGGGAACGGTGAAATTAGCTTTTAAGTTCGGCCTGCTTTTACTGACACGCAGAATTGGAAACATACCATCAAGGACGAAACAACGCGTCCCCTGTGCCACAATTCGCAACATCTCATCTCTCAAGATGGAAACGGTCATTTCCTTGGCACCAATCCTTCCAGCCATTATGTTTTCCCGGAGGATGTCCGCGTACTGACTGCCTGGGCGCTCGATCTCCTGCCGCAGCACATCTCCGATGCTGATGTGAGCGAAATCGAATCTCTCCGACAGCATCTGACATTGCGTTCCCTTCCCAGATCCAGGTCCGCCCAGCATGCTAATAACCACAGCTTCCTTCAAGGCGGGGTGACCCCCAGGTGTGTCGTTAGGCATGGTAAGAGCTAGGTCCGTTGGCATATCGTGCAACCGAGTTGGCTGTCTGGTGCGGGCGCATAGGGGATTAATTCGCTGTGGTCTTTTTCGGTAGTAAGTGTGTGCGTCGACGTAGGAGGTAACGGCCGTCAAGGAAATTGCACAGTGGGTAGGAAGAGATGGTCGCTTGAACGACGAGGAAGTTGAAGAGGGCAAGTGAAGGTCGGTACCTAATTATTGAAAGTGGACTAAATGTGCTAGCACTACGTGGCCCATGCTGCCTACCCTACCTGTTGGTGGTGGCTCGGCCCAAGGCGGTCTTTCCATCTGACCAAGGGCATGTGAGTTCCCTACCAAGTACGGTACGTAACCTACCTGGGTCCATACCTTACGTTACCACCCTCGCTGTGGCGGCCGAGGAAAAACATGAACCCGATATCTCACCCTTTGTCCCCCGCCCCTCTCCTCACACTCCAAAGTCAAAAAAGAACAACGCATTATAACCGAAAACGAAGCATCTTCAACGCCCGGTTCAAGTCTACTTCTATACAATGAGTTCTCATTCTTCCAAGTCGGTAGAGGACGATGACCCCTTCTTTGCCTCTCTGGGTATGGTGATCCTCGACGAGATTCGTTTTCCCACGGGAAAAGTGCTGCACAACGTTGCTGGTGGCTCAGGGTTGTACAGTGGGTTTTCTTTACCCCGGTGATGAGTCCGCCTACTTACTCCGTACAGGCACACTCGGCGCGCGCATGACCGATTTGGCAGCGGCTCGCCCAGAAAAGGTCGGTTGCTATGTCTTAGCAGGGAGTGATTTTCCCGATTTCGTGGAACAGGATATTATGAGTTCGGGTATCACCGTGATCATTAAAAGAGACCCCTCCAAGCTTTCCACCCGAGGTCTCCTAAAGTATCCTGGAGAGGGCTTCGAAGGTTGGCGGAGAGGTCCCCAATGTGCAGTCAGAGAGACACACTGACCAGTCGCGGCACCCAGAAAGAACGTTCGAATACACCACGCCTCTGCTCCAGCCAACCCCTGCTGACTTCAGCGGCTCAGTGCTGCTACGGTCCAAAGCCTTTCACTTTCTGGCTTCTCCGGAGCTTATGGTCACATTTGTAACGGATCTCTCCGAGCTCCGCGTTTCTGCCGGGGTTGCCTCGCCGCCACTCGTTGTCTGGGAGCCAGCTCCTGCATCCTGTATTTCAGGGAGCCGGGAAGCACACCTACAGAACGCCAAGTGGGTCGACGTATATTCGCCGAACCACCTAGAGCTATTGGCTACATTTGATTCTCGCGCTAATGATGGGCCACCGCCCGAGTTTGACCGCCAGCGCATCGAAGAGCAGGTGCTCCGCGTCCTGGAATCTGGTATCGGAAAAAATGGCAACGGCGCCGCCGTGATTCGCTGCGGTGAGCACGGCTGTATGATCGCCGCTCGTTCGTACCCTGTCCGATGGTTCCCAGCATTCCACGAATCATCTGATTCATCTCGTATTGTGGATGCCACTGGGGCAGGAAACGCGTTTCTTGGTGGTTTTGCAGTCACGCTCAGCATCACTTCCGACCTTACCGAGGCCAGCATTGCAGGGTCCGTGGCTGCGAGTTTTGTCATAGAACAGGTTGGCTTGCCTCATAGGACAACCTCACAGAATGGAGAGGATATGTGGAACGGAGAGAGGTTCGCACGCAGGGTTGACCAGTTTCGTACCGTACTTGGGGCTCCCTCCAACGCATAAACCACCGCTGGGTAACAATTGAGGTAGCTTAGCAATGAAAGAGGATTTAGCGTCCGTTCTCGTCAAGCGGCAGGGGAAGAGCCAATTCATTCGGGGTCTCACGCCTGGGTCATTTTTAGATATGTGGCCATCTGTCAGTACACACATTACTTCCGGGGGTTTAGATACGTAACTATGTACGTAACGAAGACCTGTTCCTGTTGGGGAGCTGTCGGAACGGGCGGTTGATATACCATTTCCTGAAACCAACTCGTGTTAACAAAACACTTTGCCGCGCCTGGTCTAAGTCACAAGCAGATCTACGAGCGCTACATCTGTTCTTTATCTCCATCCGTACATACGTATTCACGGTGATGAGATTAAATTTTGGTTAGACTCTTAACTTTTCTAGGTGCTATTGTAGCATAATAGCTTTGTGCTCCCTCATCCATTTCAGTTCCGGGATAAACTCGTTCAGCATCTCCGAAATCTCGTCACCCCAGTGGTCTTCGTCCCACATGGCTGAGCAATACTCCCAGTAGCTTGGATACCAGCCTGAATTCTCCCAATCAATCAGGACGACCACACCGTCTTCTTGAAGAATTAAATTGTCCCGATAGAAGCCAGCATGAGTAAAAACTGACTTGTGCCCCTTGAAAGCAGCATGGTAATCCTCCCGAAGTTGCGGGAGGATGTCCCGCTGGTCTGGGTCGACTTTCGATTCGACGCACCGCCACATCGCCTCAGTCCACCGCTCTTCCGTATCTTGAGGACCCGAAATTGTGATATCTCGATGTGGTTCTAGTACCTTTTCCCTATCACCAAAGGTATAGTTTCGGGTCGGCTGCCTCCAGATGCCGCCGTAGTATCCAGGAGAAGGGATGCTACGCAGCTCATCTAGACCTAGGCGGAGCTGCGAAGTAATGGCCGCCTTCTGGGCAGCAGTGAGGTTACGCTATGCGGAGGTCAGCTGTTGTCCAGAAATATACTCCTGGACAACGCAGTCATTCTCTGTTGCCTTGTCACTGAAGACGGCATAGACTTTCGGAATGCGTAGCAGACTGGTCGACTGCTCAACAAAAAGCATATTCTCCCCCTCTTGAAGCAGAGCGCCGGCAGACTTGCCGTACTTGACGGCAAAATGGTCGTGCACGCGGTAGGCGGGGGTTTCGTAGGAGGCCGATATGCGGTCCGTCGAAGCGAGGATATCCTCCACCGTCGGTAGGGGTGCCGGGATGGTTTCTTCTGGCGCAAAGTAGGGTAGAGTTGGGCGTGTGGCCATGTTGCCTAACGTGATAATGATACTAGCTAATTTACGGGGATGTTAGGTGGTACGAAGGACTGAGGAACCAACTCGGGTAATGAGTTGCCAGACAGATATTTGAACCAATGAGAACGGCGTGGTCCCCCAACCCCATTTCAGCTCGAAGGATTTTAATTTTAGATGCCATCTCTCGCAAGACCACATGTATCATCCTCCTTGATTACATGTAATGCTTTTGGAATAATCCGGGTTTTCGTCGAACATTTTGATGCGGAAGTAGGCAATCTCCTTTCTCAACGCCACCGGAATCTTCATCACTCAACGGAGCAGGGCCCGGCTAGGATGCTGGCTGATTCCAATTGAAGACCGGGACGTCCCGCATTTTGACGACGCCTGCTCCCAGAAGGCAAAACGCCAAACCAACTGGCCGTTGTTAGGACCGGAATTAGTACTGCGATGCCAAAAGGAGATTGGGCTTCTCTCGGCCGAGTGCATGAATCGGGCGCCGATGCACTGCTCGCGGAAGCGTTGAAAATCGGCGATTGGGGATGGATTGACCAAATATTGCACCAGGAAGACGCGGGGCTTTCAACCGGCAGCTTGGCTCAGTTGCTCTGCCTCGCGTCGCAGCAAGGCATGACGCTCACGGTCCGACAATTGCTTGGGCGAAGTGACCTCGACCACGGAGCCGTCGACAGCTCCGGCTACAATGCTCTCTCGCTGGCTGCAAAGAACGGCCACGTGGACACGGTGCGCGAGTTGCTCGATAGTCAGCGAGTGCCGCTCACACCCAAATGGCGCACCAGAGCGGCGGTGAACCCCCTGTTCGCCGCCATAGAAGCCGACCAAGGCGCAGTTATTGAGTTTTTTGCTCAGAGGAGCGACACCGCAAAGATTATGAGGGGCCCGCAAGGCCAGACTGCCTTGTCGTTTGCCTGCGGACATGGTAACCTGCACGCGGTCAAGGCGCTTCTCGGTGCCAAGGGTGTCAACCCCAACGTTTTCGACGCAATAACCGTCAAGACGCCTCTGTGCTGGGCTGCTGAGATGGGGCACGAGTCCGTCATTAAGCTTCTGCTGGGTGCACACGCAAACGTGAACCTAAAAACGTTGGACGGCTGGACGCCTCTACACTACGCGGCTAAGTCAGGGAGTGAAGCAGTCGTTAACCTCCTCCTGCAGGAGAATGCAAATGCCAACGCAACCGCGTTAGACGGCGCAACACCGTTGACGGTAGCCCTCTCATCCGCCACCGACCGCCAGAACATCGTCCACCTTCTCCTTCCGTACGACCACATCAGCCTCCACGAACAAGTGCAGCGTAACAACGTTGAGATGGTCCAGCGTATGCTAGAAGCTGGATACAACATCAACAAAAGAGGGATGTGGGGGCGGACAGCCTTGCATGCGGCTGCGACCTGCGCGCCGGGCGGAGTCGCCGGCATAACGAAGGCGCTGTTGGAAGCGGACCCGAAGCCAGATCTCAATATCGAAGACACGGACGGCTTGACCCCGCTACGGCTGGCGTTGCGCGAAGGCAATTTTGGCTTTGTGAAAGCCTTGCTGGCGTCCCCAGATTGCCCAAGTCGCAACGTTAGTGCAGAAGACTGGCTCCGGGCATACGGCCCCAACCACGGCCCACCACCCCCAATCATCAAAGTACAGGACAGCGTGGACAACGGTACGAAGGTCTGGGGCCTTTCAGTGACAGACTTCATCTCCGAACTTGTCAAAGAACGAGTGTTCCATAATATGCCCTCGTCGCAGGCCCAGAGACAGCTTTTGTAAGGCAACCTCTCCCAACAGTTAGCGTTGTAAGCACTGGTAACATGAGACGGTCGCTGAAATAATTAATAGCGTGTTTACGAAACCTCTGAGCGAGCTTCCAGGAGTCCAGGAGCATTTCTTTCCCGCCTCCCGCGATCCCAACCGGCCCGCGATAACCTTTTCCAAATCACCAAGTGGCGGTGTCGACTGCACGGTTTCCCTAGAAATCCGTCCAGTTGCTCCCGTTTCAGAGGATCCCGATTCGAACGAGGCAATGCCAGAGCAAGAGGCGATCATGATCAAGTGGATCGTTATAAAGCAGCCTGACAGAGACAGCCGCACGGGAGAGAGCTGGAAGAGTGTTAGCCATTTTAGCACTTTACCCAACGGGTGGATTCCGGACCACGGGGTCGATTTCTTTAAGCAGTTTCTTGACGAACTCCAGACGATGTGGTTACGGAATTGTGTTGAGGCAGAGAAACTCCTCGCAGCATCGGTTCGTGACTTACCTCCTGGACCAGGCATGGCTCGGCCAAAAGTTCTGTGCTGACATTATACGCCTGGCACACCAGAGGAAAGACGTGCTCAAGAAAGGGGGCACTGACCAGTACATGATACGGCGTCTTCTAGCGGATGCTAGCCAGTGGCTGGAACTTCAGACCGATCTCCAGGCCCATGTTGAGGCGGTCCAGGAGTTCAAATGCAAATATAAGGGCCTGGATGCCGACGAACAGGCCCTCAACGAGCTGCCAACTATAATACGCGACTTTGCGGACTTGGTCGGCCGCAGGCTAGAGGGACTGAATGCAAAATCGCAAGAGTTGATCCAAATAGTACGCGCCCTGATTAAACTGATGGAATGCTGGAAATTGCTAACCAAAGGCTAATCTCGTTATCCATAAAGGAGTTCAGCCTCACATCAATCGCTGAAGCCAAAAACTCAACGTCGACCAACAACAGCATGAAACGACTGACTTGGATCACGGTAAGACATGGGCGGCAGCGCCATGCCATAAGATCCCCTGGGAAGTTACTGACTATGGCTTTCACTCATCCTACTAGTTTATCTTTCTCCCTCTCACCTTTATTTCGGTACGTTCCAACTATCCTTGCCCATGCTGCACCCCACGATCACCTTGGATTAACCCTTGAACTAGACCTTGTTCGGGATGAACGTCGACGTTCTTGACCCACCACCCCCGTGGTGGTGGTACCTACCAATCGCCTTAGGGACCATCTTCCTATCTGTTGGCATATGGATAATATTCAAGAGGAACGAAACAGTAAGACTGCTAATTACCACATGCCTACCCCGTGGTTATGTTACCGCCGGCCATTTGAGAATGGACATGCGCTGACTGTTATGGGGTTGTAAGCTTGAGGAGAACTTGGAACATAAGTTTGCATGGTTGATTAAGCCTCGACGTAGGGCGTGGTAATAACCCGGGCAGTAAGAGATATCGGGCCACCTCAAAGACTACCCGCAACGCTATCACACCTAATTCTCTTGATACGAAATGCGTTCCCAAAGTCAAACAGAGCGGTGAATCGAAAACACAATGAATATTTGCCATGGCGACACTTTGCAATGGTCCTCTTCTACCAGACAGAGTATGCACAGCTGACCAAAACGTTTCTTGTCTCCTAAAAGATTAGAGTTTCCGATAAACGGGGTTCTTTTGCGTTAACAGGGCTACAAAAGAAGAGCACAAACAAACCTTAGATGCAACTCGCAATGCCCTTTCATCTGGCAGAGTAAAGCCCGAAATGGCCAAAACTTTGGTCGGCCGCCCGTATCCCCAGCAGTTCGGTCTCAACCCATTCCGCCCGCACCCTCGCAGACACCAACAGTTCAACCCCTATTATTTTCAAGACAACCAACCAACATCAAAATGCTCTCCCTCCACACCCACCAGCCCCTCCTCATCCAATTGCACGCCACCCTCTACTACCGACGTAGCAATGCCACCACCAACAACAGCAGCATCACCACCGTCAACACACCCAACCCCTTCCATTCGCAGAAACTCCCGCCCGTAACCTTCGCCGCCAACACCGTCATCCGTTCCCCATCCTACGACAGCACCCTCAACGATGACATCCACCTCACACTAAACCCCCTCAAGACACGAAACCACCACAACCTCAACCACAACCCCCACGACCCGACCACCCCCAACAACCACAGCCACAGCCACAGCCACAGCAGCAGCAACAACACCCACTCCCACACCAACCCCAACCCCAACCCCAGCCGCACCCCCAACCGCACCCCCAACCGCAGCCGCAGCAGCCCCCGCAGCAGCAGCAGAGGCAGAAACAGAAGAGGCAGCACCCCGCCAGACCTCTTCCTACGCTCCCTCGACAACAGCTGCCTGGCCCGCGTGCGCGCCATGACACGGCACACGGCCTTTTGCTTCGACCGGCCGGTCGACTACGAGGTGGAGCGGGCGTTTGTGTGGGCTGGCGTTGGCGTGGAGGGGGAGGGGGCGGGTGTGGCTGTGGGTGTGGCTGAGAGGGCGGTGGGTTGGAATATGGGGATGGGGGGCGCGATGGGTATGATGGGATTGGGGAGGATGGAGGGGATGGGGAGTATGGAGGGGATGGAGGGGATGGAGGGCCTGGCGGAGGAGGGCATGGGGGAGGAGAGTGGGGTTGGGGCTGGTGCTGGTCGTGGTGCTGGGGCGATGTCGACGGCGAGTTTGTCGATGAGGGGCTTGAGCAGCGCCGAGATCGCGCGGCAGGTGGATATGATGCGGCGGCGGGGGTATCGCGACTGGGTGAGGGTGGAGATGGCGGTGGAGATTGAGGCGGGGAGGGAGCTGAGGGAGAAGTTTGATGCTGGTTGGCTTACCGGGGTGCAGAAGGGGGAGCGGGAGGCTGAGGGTTGGCCGGAGTGAGGAGGGTTGTGGGAGTAGAAATCGGTAGGGGGTGGACGCACGTTTAAGGGGGAAATCATGTTTTGTGGCGCCGAGCTCCATACACTTGTTGTTGGTAGTGGAAAAGGGGGTTGACTGCCGGTTAGCGCCGGACACCGAAGCTCGGTTTGATTCTATTGCGACGGACTTGCGGGAATACGCAGTATCGACTCCTTGCCGAAAAACAGTAGACTCAACTTGGGCCTGCACCTGGTTCGGACGGCATCACCAGAAGGAAGACGACACGGCCGCGGGAGGGATGCTATCTTTAGGCCGGAAGCCATGTTGCCGTTGCGCTCTACGCGGCCCCCGCACCCTAAGCCGTGTCATAGCACTGATACAGACAAACTTGAAGCAACTCAAACGCAGGCGTCCCAAATATTTGCCAGCGGGTTCGATGGAACCTCGTGAAACCCTGCAGCTGCAGGTCTGCGGTTCGCTTTGTAATGTCCCGAACAGATACTACTGGTCGAAGGAGTCACTTGGCATGCAGCCAGAGACGACCTGCAGGAGTATGAGCAGGCTAGCCAGCGACGTGGGCGAGGGGCCTTCTGGAATGGCCGCTCAGATGCACCTGACCAGGGAAAAAGTAATACTGAGACTTCTTTCTTCAGGAGCCACCAAGGAGTATCTTGGTTAGTGTTGTGCTAAGTTGGTGATGGAGTTTCGCAAGTCCGATCACTTCTGTGGTGTTAGCGTATGGAAAAGAAACGGGCCATTGGGACAGCTAGGCGTGGAACAAGCCTCGTATCCTCCACTAGGGCCTAGCAGAGCAATATCTATGCCCGGCTCAAACAAAGGCGAGTGACAGATGGCAATTCGCCGATGAAAGGTTGGTGAGAGGAGAAGCGGTGGGTGAAGACGTGCCCGGAGGCTGAGGGAGGACCAGGCCGCTTCTCCTGCGGCCGCCCTCTAGACCCACGCCCTCTGCATCGGCATCTCTGCAGTGGCCTCCGGGCCGCTCTGATTCGTAGTGAGAGGTTCCACAGCGATCTGTTCTTCCGGAGGGACGGCTGCCTGCCCCAGGCGGCCGATCTCCGGGAAGAATTACCTCATCGCCCCGATCCAGTTGACATCCCGTGGCGGCCAAGCGCACGAGAACCCCAAGATTGTGTTCCTCCGAATTGAAACGTAGACGGAGCTGAAATTTAACATCGCCGTCCTGAGCCTTTACTGAGTAGTTCGCTTGGCGCGTGGGGACGACATCCGAACGGTCAACCGAAAAATCGGCCGGTAGCGAAGCGATGACGAGGACGCGGCGTCCGCCCCGGCGGCCGAACCGGGACATGCGGTTCGTTCAAGGGCCGGGGGAACCCTCGGGGCTCTCCGAACGGCCGAGCTCCGAGACTCAAGGGGGCGGCGGATACCGTCTGATTGCGGCCCAGCAGCCGAGCACAACCTCAGGCCCCGACCCGATTCGATACCCCCCGCTACCCGTCGCACCGCCTCCCCCAAGCGCCCATACCGTGACCCCGACCGCCACCCGCCCACAATTCGAAGCCCCGACAGTGGACGAAGGGGATGGGACAGCCGAAGTGGCAGGGCAAGAACTGATTGGCGATGAAACGGCTACGCTGGCCGAATACCCCTATTCGATATACAACCACGGCACTTGGACAGCCGACGACGATAAGACGTTAATTCAAGCGCGCTCGCGCGGGCAGAACTGGGCCGACCTCCAACGAACGCACTTCCCGACGAAGACGGCGAACGCATGTCGAAAACGGTACGAACGGCTGGTCGAGCGGCGGGGCATACATGACTATAGCGGGCGGCGGTTGGAGATGGTGGCTAGCGAATACATGACGATGCGGAAAGACGTTTGGTCTGGGTTGGCAGATCGGGTGGGGATGAAGTGGGAAGTAGTCGAGGCGCTGGTGAGTTGTTGACCCTTAAGCCGTGCTTGTGGATGTGGTCTGCTGACTCCCTCTCTTATGATAGTGCATGGGAGCGGGGCTGAGGACAATCCAGTCCAATGCCCGATCATACACCAACCGCGCGAGACGAGACAGCCGGATTTCGCAGAAGACGCGGGAGGCGCAGGCGGACGTTCTGAGCACGGGTTCCGTGGGACTTCCGCTTCCGTTACTTCCGGTCGGTAGTGAGTTCGGGACCGCTTTTACCAACCACGCCGTGGAGCCGGACCGAAGTTCAGCGCCAATAGACCGGAGCATGCCGCCGCCCCCATTCTTCCCAACGAGCGGACCGCCTCCTACCACCCGTTTACCCCCCATGGCGCTGGCGCCACAAATGCCTTTCCGGGGATATCCTGACGGCAACACAAGGTTGATGCCCGGCCCGTCCAACACGGGCGCTCCGGCCCCCGAGCCCCCGCCGGGCACTGGGCCTCCGATGTGGTAGGGTATCGGCATTATACCGGATTTGGTCGTGTTTCCCGCCCGTCCGACGTATTTCTGCATATCGAAAGCTGAGCATCCGGCCATCTCCCGAATGGTTGTGTCACACGATCGACGCCGCCTTCAACTAGGACCGATTGCATGACGGCTGCCAGATATGCGCCTATTGACCGTGGGCAATTCTGCGTGGTTCGGGTAGGAGATTGAGGGAAGAAGCTTCAATTTCAGTTTCATCCTCCGGCTTTCCCATCTGAGCGGGTTCATGACTTCATGTACGGAGGCTTGGCCGGTTCCTGGGGGTTTTACTGGAACCTCCTAGTCGTAGTTGAGATTGTAAACGCGTTGCATCGAGGAGTGTAGAGTGCAGACAAAAATAGACTGCGCGAAATTGCTCATCTGCTCATCTGCTCATTTCATCAGTGCTTGCCGCCGCGCCGAACCTGTATGGTAACTTGAGAAAGGTAAGGTACGTTAAGCATTCATCGTTTGAGTTTTCCTGGGCTGGTTGCAGAACTGGGAAAGAAGGAGCATCCAGCTGGAGACAACTTGTCAAAGTTTCATGTTTGTGGTTGGGAGTCTCGGGACCTTCCACCGGGCCGACCTGAATATAGCGCGTTTGGGCTGAGGCCTGGGGCCGTGCCGGCGGGTCCTCACATGGCCCCCGGATCCGATGAAACCCGCCATATTTGGACCTGGTAATTTCACGCGCGTGATCTCTGAACATGACCCAGCAGAATAATACCAAAATAACTAAAATACAACCATGGGACTCAGAGCATTCGAAACAGGTTCTCGATCGGGTTCAAAAAAGAACAACAACAAGAAGCACCCAGGAATACGAACACACCAACGATACCTTGCCTAGTATTGTGTTGACTGCATTGCCCCTTCCGGTCTATTACGACTCATCACATCAATCACATAGATGCCTAGTCGGGGAAATGAAAGCTGAAAACGTCAATTGTAATTAGACCAATAAATCGCGGGAATCTGCAAGGTTTTCAGGTTGCCATGGGTGGCCGCCCTTGAACCGCCAGAACCCCAAGGCAACCTGATGAGATTGCAAGCTGAGTGGAGCAATAAGGTCGCTGTCTTTGGGTCTCGCAGGATCCAACGTCAGACACCTTAATAATCACCATTGGCCCCCGGTATAAGGGCGGAAGGGGCGCCGTCAGCCCAAATATCTGCGGCTCAAGCCTAACCAGTCTGAACTCAAAGCTTCCATTGCATCCCGTTTCATTGCCCTCGTATTTGTGATACTCTCATCCCCCACAACAGGATGGAATCCAACGTGAACGAGGATCGTCTCCTCACACAGTTCGACCGTCTTATTGAGCAAGGGATGGTGTTTTACAACCCAAACCACCGTACCGTGGTTCGCTCAGACAAGGGTGTCTCGGTGAGGTCTAATGTGGAAACAAATCGCCATTGATGCTCTACTAACACCTCACCTATATCAGTTCGAGTTTCGGATCCTTGACAGCCACGCTGCTAAACCCCAAGCTCCCAGCGATCCGCAAAAGCACTCATCTTCACAGCAGCCAGGGTGCCGACCAGGGAGCGACATCAACGTTTCGGGGTACGAAGTCGCGACGATCGGATCGACCCATCTCCTGACTGTGAACAAGTTCCCGTCGGCACGGCCGCATTACCTCATCCTTACCCAGAATGGCTTTCGTAGGCAGTTCGAAGCTTTGGACATTAACGACCTCACGGCGGCCCGGCAGGTCATTTCGTCCCTGCACAGCCGACACCTAATGCTCTTCAACTGCGGTATCAACGGTGGGTGTAGCCGGATGCACAAACACATGCAACTGATTCCCGCACCCGATGGGTTCCCCCTGTGGCCCGACTCGGAACAGGCGGAACTGCCATTTAAGTTTGCTATGCACCGCTTCCGGGGCGGTCTGCCCCCCTCGGATGAGCTGCTGACCATCTACCGCGCGCTTCTCCGCCGGGCAGAGCGAGCCCTCGGCCACGCGGCGCTGGAAGGGGAGGCGGCCGTGCCTCACAACGTGATCATGGACCGGAACTGGCTGGTGGTCGTACCGCGGCGCTCAGCCGGTTGGGACGGGATAGACACCAACGCGGCCGGTATGTTGGGCATGGTGTGGGTAAAGAGCGAGGAGAAGATGGATATCTGGTTGGAACGGGGCCCTGCCAATGTGCTTGCACAACTCGGCGTCTCTGCGGATGCTCTTTGATGGCAGATGGTAGCTCAGAAACCACCATATCACTTACCGCGCGAAGTTAAACCCATCCCGTCCCGTGCTCACCGTGTACACCGCTCCACAAACGCAAGCACCTCCCGATTAAACCGATCCGGCTCCTCATAAAACAGCCAATGTCCCGACTCAAACACCACCATCTCCGCGTCCCCATTCCCCCCCTTCCTCGCCCTCCACACCGTCTCCTCCATCCCCTCCAGCGTAAAACACCCACTCCTCCGCCCCGCCATCACCAACACCGGCCTCACCAACCCCTCGCACGCCTCCCGATGATCATACCGCGTATGATCCGCCAACAGCCTCGCCAACCACACCCCATCACACGCCTGGCCACTGATCCCCACAAAAAACGCCTCATCCCTCTCCGCCTCCTCCCCCCCCACCACCACACCATCATCACCCTCCCGCGACGGCCTAAACCGATACCCCAAACACTCCGCCACCAACCCAGCATGCGCCCGCGCGGGCTCCTCCACCCACGCGCGCTGCGCCGCCAGCATGGTCGCCTCGTCGTAGCACCCGGCGTGCGCGAGCCCGGCGCCCCACGCCCCGCCCAGCCCCAGCGCCGCGCGGTCCTGCAGCGGCGCCTGGTCCACAAAGATATACCCGGCGAAGGGGTCGGCGCCGAAGAGCTCGGTGTAGGTCCACAGGATGGCGGCGCTGATGGAGCAGCCGATGGGGATGAATTTTAGGGGGGTGGTGGTGGTGATGGTGGTGCGCAGGTGGGTTAGGAGCTCGTGCAGGTCGGCGGCGAGCCGCGCGACGTGGAAGCCGCCTCGCGCTGGGTTGTGGCCGGAGCGGCCGTGGCCGCGAAGGTCGGGACAGACGACCCAGTGGCCTGAGGCGGAGAGGGCGGCGGTGTTGCGGGTGAAGTAGGCGGAGGAACCGGAGAAGCCGTGCAGGAGGAGGATGCAGGTGGTGGGGGTGGGAGGTTTCAGGTTGGTGGTTGTTGTTGAGGTGGGGTCTGATGGGTCGGGGAGAGGGAGGGAGGACTGGAAGGCCAGGCGGCAGTTGTCCGAGGTGGTGGTGAATGTTGAGTAATGCATTGTGGTTGTCTTGCCGGTGGCGGTTTCGATGACGGTTGTGACTTATGGATTTGTTGGTAACGATTGCAATCCCCGAGAACGGCGAGACGATTTGAAATGTCAGATGATCGTCACCACACTGGGGTACGGCCGAAACTGAGATGCGGGTTTCTGGGGCAGGTTCCCGATGCGGTACCTTGAAGTCCAGGTACGAGAATTGGCTTGATGGACTCGGATTATTCACAGCTTCCGTAACTCGGCGGAGGAACTCGGCGAACTCGGAATCACCTCAGTCTTGGCGTTGCGACATCTAACCCTAACCCTTATGGAGCCAAACCAGCAAGCAAAAGCCACAAATCCGCGAAGCCACACAAGCTTGGCGGCGGCTTGCGTGTGGCTTGGCAGATCACCCAACCAAGGCCCTGGATTTCTCGAATCTTCCTGCAACTTCCAGCGGCTGACAGAACCTCGTCGCATATTCAGGAGCAGGCCAGAGACGCGCAACCAACATCGACAACATTCTCGCAGTTTCGCGCCGCCAACAATACGTGCGTAATCATGGCTTTTACAGTCATCGTCATGTTGCCTAGAGGCTTGATTGCAAATGCAAAATGCGTATTTAAGTGTTCTGAATTCCCAGTTCCATGAATCTTGTCTCCTCCAGATTTGCATCACTCTTCACACTTCGAGCATTAAACCAAGCCTCAGAACAAACAGCAACATCAACACAACACCGACATCACTCCTCACTTCACACAACGCCTGCCAAAACAACAATCTCCAACGACATATTCACACCCTCAGTCAAAATGATGCACACTTTCCCCGCCTCGTTCTGCGCTCCTCAGGCTGCCAGTGCTGAGCCCCAATTCTTCCCTCTTTTCCGCCTTCTCAGCGACTTTGACAACTACTCGCGTGAGGGCCGCAGTGCCTCTCCTGCATCCGCTCCTGCATCCGCTCCTGCATCCCGTCAACAACGCCCCAAGCAGGCTCGCCCGCAGCCCATCACCGTCCACCCCAGATTCGACGTCCGTGAGACGGAAGAGGCCTACGAGCTCTACGGCGAGCTGCCTGGTCTAGAACGCGAGAACATCAGCATCGAGTTCCCCGAGCACCAGACCATCGTTATCAGCGGCAGCGTCGAGCGCAACTACGCTTCGGATTCAACCAAAGACAATGCCACGCCCGAAGAGCCCACCTCTCCCAAGGCCGTGACCGAGACCGAGACTGAAGAGCCGCGCCGCAACTCGCACCAGGCGACCGTAGAGGACGACCCGGAGGACGAGGTCACCCCCGCTTCCAGCCGGGCCTCGTCTCCGTGGATGGACGTCGCCAAGCCCGTCGCTCGCGCTTCCGCGGGGGAGACCACTCAGACACCGGCGCAGACCTCCAAGGACCAGTCCAAGTACTGGCTCCGGGAACGCTCCGTCGGCCGCTTCTCGCGCACCATCACCTTCCCCGCCCATATTGATGAGGACAATGCCACGGCTGCTCTGAGGAACGGGATCCTGAGCATCACCGTCCCGAAGGCGAAGGTCTCCACGCCGACGAGGATTCAGATCACTGCTTGAATGATGGAGGGGGATTGGGAGTGTTTTAGGTGGTGGACTGGTAATTCCTTCTCTATCTGCATAGAAACACGCGGGGTTCGGGATTCTAGACTTGGGAGTTAGGCGTTGGACTTTCTTAGCAAGGGATTAATCGTAACAATGAATCATATCATGAACTCTACTCCTCTGTTCTTTTGCATAATGTGACACCGATCATCTCGTGATATTACCGGAATCAGGTCATTCATACTATCTTTCTCTTGATGTGGAGAGCAAGCCAACGCAAACTGAGTCACTTTCTTGGCCAACCGGCGGTCGATTGTGCATGTTTCGTCAGGCTTCAAACTGAGGCTCTTGGCAATGGAAACCTGCCAAGTCATCGCCAAGCCCTCCGCAACTGTTGCCGCTTGGGGCATGACAAGTACGCGGACCAGCGACGCGTTCCAGCGGAAGCTGCAGATGACATGTGATATAACTATTGGTGGGTGATCTCATGATCTGGAAAAGTCCTCCGTCGTAGATGAAGAGGCCGCGCGCCGCGGAACTTTGGTCCAAGTTGGCACTTTACATTTTTAGAAATCGAGGGCGGTTCTTGAAATAGAAGCTCGACGCCCAATGCGGTGGTTCAGCCCGTGAAGTCCTGCACAATACGGAGTAAGCATATCTTGACTGCTTGCTCCTTCGGTTACCCGTGCCGAAGCCAAGAAAGAAAACGACGACGACAAGGATCCCCCATGCCAGCATCCCAGACTTGACAGCAAAACGAAACATTTACTCTGTAACAAGAAGAAACAAGTCTTGAGATTCCTTCCCGGCGTTGGCCATGTGTCTGTAAAGATGTCTTTAGTTATGGGCGGGGGCGAACTTACCGCCCTCGCGTTCAAGTTTCGCACCACCTGAATTAAGCGGCCTGCAGCGCCACGAATTCCGCGCCAACGACCACACTATGTAATAATGAGCATGAGAAGGATTGGCCGAGAAAACTTTAAGTATTTATGATTCCCCGGCCCGGGTAAGCGGATCGTTGTTTGCCCGTTGGCAAAAAGATGGGCTTTCTTATATTTATTGAGCTGAATCCATGTTTTTGTTATGATCCTTTTTCAGCCACTCACCCAGACGTCCAACCAACCCACAAAACCTGACTCACTCACAACCAAAAACGATGCAGCTCAAATTCCTTCTTACCGGGGCCCTCCTCCCCCTTGGCCTCATGGCCAGCCCCACCCCCGAAGCCGATACCACCGACGCTCTGGAATCTCGGGCTATTTCGCGGCCCCAGCACTGCAAGATCATCGGCGGCTCGTCCACGGTCAACTGCCGCAGCAGCCCGAGGACAACGGCCAGGGTCAAGACCACGCTGCGGAAGGGGAACACATACGACTTTTGGTGTGTTCAGTCCGCGCAATGCGTGACCATCAACGGGTTCCGGAACTGGTATGTCTCAACGCCTCAGTATCTAACTTCCATGGTAGCTCGCTAACTCATGCATAAAGTGGCTGGCATTACATTCGGGGTTTGAACTGCTACGTCAGCGGTCACTACACCGATAACCACTGCACCCTTGGTGAGCTTTCCCATGAGCAATTGTTCCTACGTGGCACAACAAGATAACGCTAACGCTCCTAGCTCGGCTCGGCTCATGCGGCTATGACGACGATGGTGGCGCCGCCGGTCCGTTTTAACGTTGGGGGCGAGATATGGTGTCTGTGTGTTCCTAGGGAGTGGCTACCTTTTTGGTTTTATTGCAGTATTTTTGGTAGTGCTACTCTATCAGAACATCTTGCCGTTCATACAACGGCCACACCACCCACAATCTTTGTCACACAGACCCCAGTTTGAGCCCCCTCCAACCCCACAGTCTATGTACTCAATTGTATAGTCCCTGTCCGGTTTCCCTATCTTCGCCTTGGGACGGGGGGCCGACTCCCTGGGACGGGGGGTCGACTTCCCGGCCCAAGGAAATCGAACAGTTCGATAGCGAGAAGTGTACTTGGCACTAGGAGTGAGTGGTTTGGTGTGAGGTGCCTTACAATGGTAAGCAAGGACAGCCGGTTCTAGCGAAAGATGGCTAGGCCAGTTAGGTAGGGACCTACCTGACTTTGACTAGCCGTGGCTCCACCTCTGGTACCTCTTGAAATGCCCTGCTCGGTGACCCCTGCTTCAGCTTCAGCGCGCGGTTGATGTCTCCGCGAGTCCCGCTTGTGTTGATTCATGTCGTTCTCATTTTTGAAAGCCTTCCCGCATTCGCAGGATGCCATTGCCATGGTGAAATGGAGAGTGTAAGGTCGGAGTGTGTTCGGTTTGTGGACAAGTGCCCGGATGGATACGGAGGCAGCAGAGGGCGGGGGAAGATCCATTCTTAACCCGCCGTGGCCGGTTAAACGAGATGGTAGGCCTCAAATAGTGGCGACACGGCACTGTTGGCTAAGTACCTTACTGTTATGCCATTGTTGAATGTATACGTCCGTCTCTGATCGAGTTGCTCGAGACACAATTATCCCTTCGAACACGTACAACAAGGATGAAGAATGATTGGAGTCCGCGAGGAAAAGCTCGCTCGGGAACTAAGAGAAATAGTTAATGAAAATCATGATAACGCGTCTAATCCATGGGTATATAATGGTGTCTGGCACCCCGTCCGTAATCCGTCACGCTGTATCTCTCCTCCGCTCCCTCCCCGCCCCTACTGTGTCTTGTTCTGCCGCCACGGCTGCTTTGTGTCGTATCCTCCTTCGATAACCGCGACTCTTGTACAACCTCAATCTCACCACCCACATTTCGCCCCATTCGGGTTGACATAAAAGACATAGAAAATTGTGAAAGCGCGATTGATCTCCCGCCCGAGACCGACGATTGCTTAACATCTCGTAAAAGAACCCTAAGGGCCGGGATGCAAGCGGCCATCATGGTAACCGTGGACTCGGCGATATCCCAGGCAAAGAGATCAACCTCGTAGACTAACTTGTGTCAGTCCTCCAATGATCCCATGCTCTGGGGAGTGGGCGTGGCTTACATGAATCCCCTTGGCCTAGCCGTGGTAGCTGGACGCACTTGACGATTCCGACAGCTCCCGCGCTGAGATAGATAGTTAGCGTGGCATAGTTCCGAGGACTGGGTTTTTCCGCTCACACAACACCCATGCTCATAGCGACCAGGATACCGAGCTTCTCATTCTTCTTCAACTTAAGGCGGTACAAAAATGTCCAGGGGAGGACGGCAAGGATAAAGTCCATCAGGGCGGAGTATGCTGAGGGATGTTAGCACTTTTGTAGCTCGCGAGATTGTTGGTGCCCCAACTTACCGCCGGTCCCGATCCAAATCTTCGTTCCTACTCCCGGGGCCCAGCAGTTTCCTGGCAACTCTCCGTGCCATGCCTTTGCCAGCGGTTGGCATTGGATAAACGGGACGGCCGCGCTGAAGCCAAGTGTGATGTTGACGGAGATGATGATAAACCAGACGAACGCTTTCGTCCGACCGGTGGTCAGTCGAAGGAGAGCTACGGCAAACCCTGTCTTAACCCACGCGAGCGAGGTGAGGGTGGTTGTCGCGCGACTGTTGATAATGAGGATAAATAAGGATGGGCTGTAGATGTTGAGGTCATAGCTGTGTTTTCCCAGCCCGAACTGGCGGACGAGGATGGTCGTTAAGGTATCGGTTGCCAATATCATGAACTTGCTACCGAGTTAGCAGAGCAGCGCTGACGGGGGTGAGCTGGCGGAGCTGGGGTAGAGGGACTGCACCCACCCAAGAAGCAATCAAAATCCAGTCGTCCCACCACAAGTTCCTTTTGATAAAGAACTTGCAATACAACCGGAGGAGCAGAAACACGGTCGCGGCGGATGTTAGGCCCCAGTGCACCCCTAGCAAGTCATGGCCTCTGTCTTCGTGGGGGAGTAGGGCCAATTCCTCCTCAGTCAGCCTCGGGAGGAGAGGCATCGAGGTGGAAGCGGACCCGGGCGTGGTGTTGGAGGTTGCCCGGCCGCGAATGAAGCGGGACCGATGGGCCTGATAACGGTGACGGCTCCGCCAAAAGTCGGTTTCTGGGGAAGCACCACTTCTGCCACAGGTTTCATGCAAAAGCAGGTTAGAATCACGTGAAGTCAAGGGATGGTTACCTTGGCAGAGACGGTGACCTGCGACGCTTGTTCGAAATTGGGAACGTGGCGTTGCAACGGACACCTTGGACTGGTGCTCGGACCTGTTCTAGCGAGCCTTGTTCGGCACTGCCCAGGCTTAATGCAGCATGGGAAAGTCTGGAAAGCTCGGAACTGGTTGAGAGTGGTTGATCCAGCCGCACATCTTCCCCGAAACGCCCGAGCGTTGTTGATCCCACCCCCGGACTTCGTAAACCACCTGCAAACCGTGACACGGAATTCGCGGGGAACCCAGCTTGTGTGAGCGCGGAGTTGGGTTGCGTTGACCGATCTGGTGGGATCAGGGGAACTCGGGCAAGTGTTTGGGGCATCACTGGGCATCTGACAGAACGGCGGTTCTTCCGGTCGATCCTTGCCACGCCAGGATTCTGTCAGCATTACCCCGGATCCGCTGATTGGAGCGGGAGTTTCCCTTAAAATTCCCAGATCCTGCGAAAGTGCCGGAACGAATGAGCCAGGGTGTTGTCTCTCGCACGGCCCGCCCATTTTTGACCACATCCCGGTGGGCAAAATCCTGAGAGCACAGCTCATTGCATCCGCACTGAACGACGGTATACACTTGGTGCTTACCCAACGTTTTGAATACATATACCCTCGCAACTCTCAGGGGCGTTGAACAGTAGCAACGCGAAATTTGAGGGACCCCTTTGTTGCTGCGAGTTAAAATCTGCTCATGCGACAAAGGGTTGAGAGGAAGCCTTCCTCGCGGCAGTGTTCGTGAAGCGGCCCGTGTCTCATTTTTATGGATATGCAGGCTGGAGGGAATGTTTCGATGTTTACCTTCCTTGCTCTCCAGTCGTATCAAGCTCAATGTAATACAACCTATTGTACCTTCAACCGGGATATAAATAAGCTCTGGTCTGTGAGGAAATGTTCGACAACACCGGGGTATGGAATGTAGGGCGCTAGGATCCAGTAAGTAGGATAAATACTTGTTCCCGAGAACGGGACTATTGTAACAACTAACAAGATGCCTAGGGACATATGATTGGCGTTCTTGTCCATATTGTAGTATCCGATTTGGTAGTATGTAGTTACCGAGGGTAATTTGTACCTAGGTAGGCATTTTGTGTTGACTAATTAGCAGCCTAAGGGCTCCGTTACTCTCTGGACCCTGGATGCATAAACCCCTGTTTCTAAAACTGCTTCTACATACACTACTCGAATGGAACACTTCCTCAAAATTGGTGACGTAAAACTATCATCCTACCCCTGACTCGACCGACCATGAACACTCCCCTCCTAACAACTGCTCCTAGGAATTATAGCCCTTCACGCTCTGAACTTGCGCTTGCATTTGGTAGACTCAGTATTCACTGCGATCACCCTGCCAAACATGACGGTAACGTCATCGAACGACTTTTGCTTGCGATTTGCAGGATCGTAACCCTCGAGATACGGGATGCGCTCCTCCTCTATTCACAGTCAGCACTGTCCTTGTCCAGGGGGTCACCACTCGGTACCAAAAACCGCAGAACGTACCAAAGAACGGCTTGATCCATGCCTTGGGCGCGGCATCAACCTCATCATCCCACAGCGTCGTCAAATACAGCGCCGTAGTCCCCGGGCTGCCCGTCATCTGGGCCTCGGACGCGTTGAAATTCTTGTTGGCCGCCATGGCGTCCTTCACGCGTGCGGCGCGGGCTTTGGCTGCCGTCTCCACGGTGACGTACTTGTCGGCTTCGGACGGCCCCGTGTTGTAGAGGTCGAGGTTCAGCGCGACGGTGTGCCAGATGGCTGGGTCAAAGGTCAGGGCATCGCCCAGCAGGAAGTCGTTGCGCGAAAGCGAGCCGTCCATCTCGATGGTGTCGTGCTTGGCCAGGTCGGCGAGGTGGAAGGTCGAGCTGTTGCCGGTGGTGGATAGTTTGAAGTTGATTGCCGCATTGAAGGGGCCGTCGAGGGATTTGGGCTCATAGTTGAAGCCTGCGTTGACGGCGTACCGGAGCGTGTCCAGGTCAATGTTCAACCCCGAGCGAGGTAGGAAGCCATGGTTGGCTAGGACGTTAAGACCGGGGCAGGGCGATCGACCTGTGGTGTTTAGTCAGCTGGTGTACAAATAAGGGCGCGCAGATGGGTTGTAAGACTGACTATCGGCCGGATCCCGATGGTACTCATGACCTTCCGGTTCTTCCACAGCCATAGCAAGGCCAAAGAGAGCCGCGCTTGCGATTGCACCCAGCTTCATTATGGCGCACTTGGATAATGGGTGTAGAGATGTTAATATTGAATGTAGAAGGCGGAGACAGTTGAGGAGTTGTAGTCTGCTTGACCCCAATTCAAAACCCACAGGTTCTAGGTAAATATTTATACGACGTTCATGGTGAACAGATCTAGCCTTCGGGCGTATCTAGATACACCAGACTCAGCCACATCGCGTATACAAGTCGGCGGCCAAAACATTCGCAGGCTCTGTGTGGTAGCATAGTTGCATGGGGCGCTCCAGGGGACGGAATTTCATCATTCGCCGGACGTTACCTGTCGTTCAATTTGTTGTCAGCATCAGTGCCAGCGGGAGTCTTGGACCTTCCGCAACCGCGCTCGCCATGTGGAGGCTCATGGGTAAGATGACATTGTGGACTAGGTATAAAGGAAATCTACTGGGGGTTGGGTATTTGGAATTCGAATTGCTGGACGACAGCCGTTGACACGCGAGCTCGCCTGGCCGGGGAAGCGTATTCGCTAGCTCGGCTATCTTAGCGAATACGCACTTGCATATCCCCCGTTAACGCCGAAGTACAAGCCGGACTTCATCACCTTAAAGCCACGACCAAATCAGCTGACAGTGGTACTGGGCCATCTTCGGAAGCGGTTTGTTTAACTTGCACCTCGATTTAAGGTTCCTCAACATTTGTCATTATCTCTCTTGGCGTTGGCTGAGCAACAGGGGCATCCACACTCTCGGGCCCGGCGGGTTGTGACATTAGCGACATCGCTAGCGAGATGGTTACATCAACTCTCCAAATCTGTGAAGGGGCGGTCTACCTAACACATTTCACCAGCCAAGTAGCTCAACGCCAAGATTGGGCACAGCCAGCGTGACTCAAAAGCAAATCTGGGCTGTGCTTAAAAAACGCTTCTGTCGCCGAATGGGGCTGACTAAGTGCTAATCTGGTCGAATGCGGCATGCCGATTGGCGATGATTTCGAGATGCAAAAAAACACAAAACCCCCCTGCATCCCAGTTCAAGACAGCTATCCCGGTGGCAGCAGTGACTACCCGGGTACCTACCCTCTCACCAACGCGTATGCCAGCGTGGATCCACCAATATGTCTATCTCTCTTCAAAGTTACCTTAGCCAAATGGACCATGACGAGGCAGACGAGAGTCACGAAACTGCGGGTTCTGGGAGGAGTGGGAGTGAGCCAGTTCAACAGCACAAGACGCGCAGGCCGCACAGGAAGTCGAGATATGGTTGCACGAAATGCAAAGTGCGCAGAATAAAGGTATATTCTGTTGTGTTGCAGTGAACTGAAGCGGGACCCCTGACTGACTCGTGGCCTGACATGCAGTGCGATGAGGGCACTCCGAGATGCTCACGGTGTGAGAAGATGAATTTGAGTTGCCAGTATCGAAAGAAGAAGGACACCGACTATTGGACAGAACCGCCTGACTTCTCCTGGTTGGAACGGTCGCTGCCGCCTGCCGAGTTTGAGCTGCTTGAACACTATCTCGAGCACACCAGCAAGCATCCGACGGTTGGCGAGCACGACAAGTACACCCTGCAGATCGGCATCCCAAATCTGGCCTGCCAGAGCAAACCCCTAATGAGGTCGGTGCTAGCGCTTGCGGCAACTTGCAAGTGCTGTGATATCATCAGCCGGACATCGACCCCCCCGAACACCTCAGACCGTGGCCAGGTCATCGAGCTGTTGTCACTAGCACAGCGCTATCACTCGGAATCCCTGCACGAGATCCAGACAACGCTCTACGAGGCCAAGAACTACGACCACGTCCTTGCCAACGCGGCCATGATGGGCATGTACGGGTCGTCAAGCCACGCGGCCCGCATCTGGCTAGCGAAGACGGCCCCCTTTGGCGAAGACCCCCAGCTGTTCGACTTGACCATGCCCGGAAACCCACAGTGGATGAGCCTGTTCCGCGCCGTCCGGCTGGCATATGCGGGCCTCCTCAAGAACTCGCAAGAGCCCAGCCCAGCCAGCACCCCCCCAGCCCTGACAACGCAATACGAATACAAAGCATCCTCCCGAATCCCCCCGGAAGAATCCCGCACCTTCACCATCACCAGCCACCCCCTCGGCCCCATCCTCGCCGCCACCGTCGGATCGGCCCTCTCCCGACTCGACGAAAAAGCCAGCGAGATCCACGCGCTCGCCCAGAGCACCAACACGCACACCCCCGCGCTCCAAGCCTGCTTCAGCGCGCTGCACATCCTCAGCACCATCATCACAGCCTCCCTGCTCCCCACCACCGCCGCCACCTCCAGCCCCAGCACCCCAAACCCCACCCCGGGCGGCCACCACCACCAGCTGGCCTTCCCCGTGGGCGTGGACATGGACCTGCAGCAGGTGGACGACGAGGCGGCGGAGCGGCTGGCCGAGATCTCGCCGTGGCTGCGCAAGTACACGGCCAGCATCACGTCGACGATCCCGTCGCACCTGCCGCGGCGCACCATCATGTCCTTTGTGCACAAGGTGCCGACGGCCTACCTGGGTCTGATCGAGGAGATGATCGGGGCGATGGGGATGGGGGTGGGAGAGGGGGTGCCCAGTGTGGCGCATCAGTTGGCGGTGGAGATCTTTGCGCATTGGCTGGTGTTGGTGATGTTGTTGGATAATGTGTGGTGGATTGGGGGGATTGGGGCGTGGGAGCTGGAGAGGTTTGTGGCGGTGAGGAGGTGTGCTGGGTGGGAGGGGTGTTTGTGGAATAGGGATCCGGATTGGTGGCCGGAGAGTATGTTAGAGATTGGACGGCAGTTTGATAAACATAGGTAACAGGATGTAAAGAGGGATACCATAGAGGGGACTTCATTACTTGGGCACGGCGCCAATCTGCGAGTCGGCGTGGATACTGTTCTAGTTCCCTGTATGCATTGTGAATTTTCTTCTCTTTGCAGAGCCCGCCAGGCGCTTTCCCGAACCCGAGAACTGTGCTTTATAAACTTATGGCTATTAACTATCCCTCGCCCCCTACACCCATCATTTTGACACCGCCCAAGACCAGAACACGCAACTACCGCAGACATGGATTCAAGCTACGAGCCGGAGACCCCGATATATATCGGTGCCCCTCAACTCGTTAACACCTCACCGATCGCCAATGGGTCGATGGGGAAGCCGATGTTGGTTGTGGTTTGTTGCAAGAGCTGATGGGGGTGACGTTGTTCCGGTCGAGTGGTGGAAGGCGGTATAAATTTGCGATGGGCAGGAGTAAATCCCCTTAGAATCGTGCCTGTTATTGTGCCAGTCGGCCAGTGGGATGGGCAGTAGGAGTACCGTATAGATTTCTTGGCCAGATTCCATTGCCGGGCACGATGACTGGCCCGGGGGAAGAGCGAGATTCCCGTGTTTGATTGTACGGGGCAAGGGGGGCATTGCTAACAAAAGGGGAGAATAAGCCGGATAAGGCTGAGAGCGGCGTGTAGTGTACAGTTCTCTACATTCACAGCGGTCGAAACCGATTCCCCGGGGCTGTCGTTTGGTGGTTCGTTAACAAGTCCCATTGTAGCAGCACTCAGGCCCTTTGCAATCGATCTCGGAACAAATCTGAACAAAAATGTTGTTAGCAACGCCATGAACTCTACCGCAGATAAATTACTCCGGGGTGTAGGTTGAAAAGGTTGCAAAATAAGTCGGTAGTCGGCGGGGACTTACACAGAGCTCACGCTCCCGTATCTTCTCGATCGCCATCCCCGGAGCGGCAGAGGCCAAGGCGGCCAGAAAAGCCGTAATAAGTGCTACACCACGCATCGTGCGAGGTGGTTGATGGAATAGGTGAGGTATGTGTTTAGAGGTTGGTGTATCGGGCGAGGTAAAAAAGAGAGACTTTGTGTGAGTGTGGAATGAAGAATTAAATACCTGATATTATTAATTTGTTTTCCGGTGTTCTGGGGAAGGAAAGGAGGGAAGTATAAGCGTTGCTACGAAAACCCTAAAGGCAAGAACGATGAATTACGGTACATGTGTACCTGCCCTACTAGTAGTTAGGTGGGTATTGGCCTAGCAACCTATGTGGTGGCGCCTGCCGCTGCAAGTTCTGAAGCAGGCCTGCGACCCCGCGGCCAGAGATACCCGCGCAGCCAACCAGTAAGAGGTTCGCAGTGGCTCACTTTTGCCTCGCCTCAAACTCCAGCATTCATGCTACCTACTGGTGCCTAAAATACAAAAACCTGGCTGTGCCATGTTACTTCATATGCCACCGTAGGTGGGAAGCAAAAAGTCATAATATTGTTCAGCCACGGTATCCCATTGTTCCTTGGGAAACTCTTGGAAGAAAACCTTGTAGATGGGACGAAGAGTTCCTTTTTCGAGTTCTGCATTAACATAGTACGTCTCAAAGTCACATTCATTGCTTCCCGAACACAAGGCGGTGGTCTGAGAGTTCCAATGTTATGGGGCTGCTACTCTAGCTGAAAGCAGCTTGTTCAAGTTAAAGGAAAGGAACCAATCAACACATGACTTTCCTCAACAAGCCACATCATAAGGCAGCCGTCAATCCAACGTGATTGAACTTGAAGCGCCGATTATTCGCCCAAATCAATTAATTCGTGTAGGAATAGGCTCGTTTGAGTCTTGACTCTTGACCCCTGAGGCTCATATAGAACAAGCTTTTCCCACAGTAAGCGGGGCAGGTTAGACGTAATACTACCTACCTAGGGCCGAACGAGCTATAAAATAGATGATAAGGTACCTACCTACCTGGGCTACCAGATAAAACTGGCTGAACATTAGGGATAGAGGTGAACGATGGACATTAGTGATCATAATCGGGAAAGGCTTGACAGGATCTTGGCGCCGAGACAGGCATTTGGTGGGCTCACGTGGTGTCTCGTATCTCAGACCTTCAGTTCCCATGCGGAGCTTGAAATGAGAACCGATGCACTCTTTTAATCTGTACTTAAGAACTCTACTGCCAAGGTCCCATTTGTGTAACATGCCTCGCGTGATTCGCGTACTCGAAAGGGCGGGCGATAATAAGCATCGATTTCAGAGGCAAATCTACCTTCGTATAACTCTCTGCAAAGCGGCTCACTCGTGACTTCAAGACTTGTGGATGGAAATCGATTCCGGGTAGGATCCGGCAGTTCGAGGCAAAGCCGAAGCCCGATGAAAGGGGAGGGCGCTTCTCGGGAACTATTGAGAAGAGACTGCGCCAAGCGGTCCGGCGCGCGGGATTCATGCAATTCAGAGTGGGCGCAAACACGGTCGACCGATTCATTCGATACCGAAGGGAAGGAGTCGACTCCCGTCGAGATCACTCTTTCAGCTTGGCCGCAGGCAGAGCGTAGAACGAATGGCCGATTGGGTGGTTGCCCACGTGCTTGCGATGACAGGGATATTAATCTCAATCTATAATAGGACAGGGGTATTGGGGGGGTGGAGGGGCAAAGAGGATTCGGGAGGGCGCCAGATGCAGCCATGGCCGAATATTCGACGCGAGCAGTGTCTTAGTCCGATACTTTGCCTTACCTGCACGGAGACCTGAGGTTCCATGGCCTCGGCACGGGGTTCACCAGTGGTGTTGTTTTCGGCGCAACCGTGCATGTGGGTGGTAGAAAAATTGGCAAAGGCGAAATGACATTGGATCAGCTTGTACGGAGTATGTCCGGATACTCGCTCCTTTACGGAGGGATGGATGGGAGTCGACGCACGCCGCAGTGCTGCAATGTCACTCGAAGCAACCTCATTGCGCAAAGATGCCCCCAAAACGCTGCCAGCTGTTCTCTGCTTGGGCGGCCAAGGCGGATCTGAGAGACAAGCAATTCCAAGAACTTTCAAGCAATTCCAAGCCCTTCCAAGAAACCCAACGGGCCGGTAGAGACACACACACGCACGCGGCACACATCTTTCGTGCAGGGCACTTCAAGGTCCACGGGTCTGCCTCGCAAACATTTGATGGCGCCGCAACGCCAAGAGAGTTGAATCCTCGAATGGTCCTTCGTCCGTGTGCAGGTCATGTTGGTGATTGGGCGCGGCTGGGCTTGGCGGGAAACGGGCCGGTGACCAAGCAGGTGCTAGTGAGGGCTTGTTGAAGTCGCTTGAGGAAGCTTCGAAAGCTTAGACCACTTGCCAAGTAACAAATCACGGGCCGCGCTGGGAGCACGTTTCACCTTTCGATCGATCTCTTTGGGTACAGCAGCTACGGCCTGCCAGCCTTGGCCTGCAGAGGCTGCAACGCTCGCACATCCAACCCAGGCCAGCCAGGCCAGCCTTTCCTGGCACCCCACGACCATCGGACCAACATTGCATCAATTTGCATGCCAGACGCCTGCCCGCCCGCTCGCCACCCTTCCCCTGGCTGCCTCGGTGGATGGATGCGATGGGGCTGAGACATCAAATGGGCGATTTGGCTCAATTCGAGACCGATATGACCAAAAATGGTGAACGGTCCGGGGTCCGGGGGCACACAATGCGTGGAATGCGTGGGCACTGGACACACTCCCTGGGCAGTCCGAGTTCCACCACATTGCATGCCCCCTCCTGCTCCTGCTTGGGTAAGGTACCTAGCTGAACGTCAACAACATATATTAATTCGATCCCAGTCCCGTCTCCGGCCGCTTCTGTTCTTGGAAGCTTTCTGGTCCAGCCTGCACCCGCCCCATCCAGTGCCGTCACAGCGCCGACACAGCGACTCCCGCTCTAGCTCCGGTGTCGCCCACCGCCAACCGCCAACATGCTCGACGCTTACACCTACGTTTTTGCCATCGGCACCATGTTTGCCCTCCTCGAGGCATTCAACAATGGTGCCAGTACGTCTCCATCCTTCCCCTTTCCCTGGCGCGGCCTGTTACGCAGTGCCCGCCGTGGAGTCGCTTGTGTCTGACCTCCCTGCTTCTCTCCAGACGATGTTGCCAACGCGTGGGCCACTAGTGTCTCGTCGCGTTCCGTGACCTACAGACAGGCCATGGCCCTTTGTGTTGTTTTCGAGCTGACGGGCGCCCTCGCCGTCGGCGCCAGGACCGCCTCCACCATCAAGAACGGTATTATCCCCAGCGATGCCTTTGGCGAAAACGCTGGCGTTCAGCTGCTCGCCTTCGCCTGCTCCTCCGCCGGTGCCGCCATCTGGGTCATGTGGTGCACGCGCAACTCCGCCCACGTTTCTTCAACCTACTCGCTCGTCTCTTCCATCGCCGGTGTTGGTGTCGCCGCCGTCGGCGCCGACAAGGTGCAGTGGGGTTGGTCCAAGGGTTCCGGTCTCGGTGCCATCTTCGCCGGCCTCTGCATGGCCCCCTTCATCTCCGGTTGCTTCGGTGCCATCGTCTTCATGCTCATCAAGCTGCTGGTTCACATGCGCCGAAATCCCGTACCGTGGGCCGTCTACACCTCCCCCTTCTTTTTCCTCATCGCCGGTACCGTCTGCACTCTCTCGGTTGTTTACAAGGGCTCGCCAAACTTGGGCCTTGATAAGAAGCCTGCGTGGTACATTGTTTCGGTCTCCCTTGGCGTCGGCTTCGGTCTCTGCTTCCTGGCTGCCTTGTTCTTCGTCCCTTACGTCCACGCCAAGGTCGTCAAGAAGGACCACACCCTGAAGCTGTGGATGATCATCCAGGGCCCCCTTCTCTTCAAGCGCCCTGCCCCGGCCGATGCCGACACCCTCCAGGCCAAGGTTCCGGACTACTCCGTCATTCAGGAGTCTAACGATTCGGACTCGGTCCGCGACGAGAAGAAGAACCCGGCTTCCGATGAGATCACCGCCGTCCCTGCCTCTGCCGGCTCCGATAGCGAGAAGGCCGCGGCTCCTTCCATCGAGTACACGTACGAGCAATACCAGCAGCTGCTCAAGGATGCCGAGGAGCGCCACAACGCCAACCTGCGCAAGGGGCGGGGCCCCCTCGCCTGGGCCATGCGCACGCTCCACAAGAACAGGCTCGGGGCCGGCTCCATCCACGAGACGCACAACCTGATCGCCCTCGTCAAGCGCGTCCCGGCCCAGATCGTCGTCGCCCTCTTCTACGGCATGCACTACGACATCCACACGGCCCAGGTCGGCATCCACAACTCGCCCGAGGGCCGCCGCATGGCCCGCGTCTACAGCCACGCCCCCAAGTACCCCAATGAAGTCGAGCATCTCTACTCGTACGTCCAGGTCATCACCGCCTGCACCGCCTCCTTCGCCCACGGTGCCAACGATGTCGGTAACGCCGTCGGTGTCTGGGCTGGTATGTACGCCGCTTGGTCCAAGGGCACGCCTAGCGCCTCCAAGGAGAGCGTCCCGATGTGGCAGCTGGGTATCACCGCCGCCGTGATCTGCATTGGTTTCATCACCTACGGTTACAACATCATGAGGGGTAAGTCCGCCAACTTTCTGGCTTTTAAGTTTGTTCGGTAGTACACAGAACCGTTACTAACTCGCCGTCTTCACAGTCATGGGCAACAAGCTGACCTACCACTCGCCGAGCCGTGGCTCGTCCATGGAGCTGGGTGCCGCCATCACCATCCTCATCTTCTCGCAGTACGCGCTTCCCGTGTCGACCTCCATGTGCATCACGGGCGCGACCGTCGGCGTCGGCCTTTGCAACGGCACCTTCAAGGCCGTCAACTGGAAGCGTGTCGGCCTCCTCTTCTTCTCCTGGGTCATGACCATCCCCATTGCCGGTCTCATTGGCGGCTGCCTCATGGCCCTCGCTGTCAACACTCCTCACTGGTAGACAACACTTTGCTTGCATGCATGCATCGCTGGGCGTTTTTGGGGTGTGCGGATATGGCGGCTCATAGATTTGTGGGTAAATCATGTGGGCGGCGGGCCGCTTTGGGGTATCTAAGCCATCTTGTATCACTTATGTGCATTTTTTAATAGACACATCTTGACATCATTCCATTCTACTACGTTGGTGCGTTGAGTAAGCCATTTTCGGGCTTGCACTTTGTTTAGATTCTTGTATAACTATTCCATAATTTATCCCATGTTTACCAGAAGATCTTCAAATATTAATCACCTTATATTTCCTACATTTCGTCACCCACCATTGCCCATCTCCGTACAGAGCAGGCTTCGGCAGCCCTCCTACCCCCAACTCTCCCTGGAACAACCGTACCCTAGACGGTAGCGAACCCATCACGAACGCTCTTCTTCCTCATTGTATAACTACCACCAAAATGTTTAACAAATCCCATCCTTTCTACCCTCCGCAAGGACTAGTTCCTCCTAGCTGCGCCCAAGCCTCTCAGGTACGATAGACACGGCCTTGAGGAACTAGAATAGGGCGACGCTATCAATCGTCGCGCACGCTTGTGCTCTATCGACCCGGATATGGGGGCGGGGCCTCGTCGAAGAAACCTTGGGGGGGAGGCCCTGGTTGGCGTCGCGCTGCTCGCGGATTCGTCGGTCCCGGGCCGCTTCGGATTTTGGGCACTTTTTGCGGTCCCTTTCATCCTTTGCGAAATAGCAGCACCAGAAAATGAGGAGGACAGGGCAGCAAAGTATGTTGAGAGGGGCGAGGCAAAGTCGGCAGCACATGTTTGCGTTGAGTGTTGGTGGTAATTCAGGTATCCGGAGTGAAGAAACGAGGGAAGTTGTGTGGACAGGAAGGAGGTTTAAATACTGCCGACCTACCTAGGTGGTCTTATAGTTACGGGGGTGGATGCCAGTCATGGCTCACACAGTGGCATTGTTTCCTTTCATTCATGTTATACAAACGGTTTACTAGTTCTGGTACTGTTCTATCTTGATTGTTCAGGTGGCATACTACGCACTACCCGTACGGTAGTACCCTCTGCTAACCGTTACAGTCATGATTCAATTTTCCTGTCCCCCCCAGGCTGACAAAGAAGTTGAGCGGACCGTGGCAACAAACATTTTCTTTGCTCTACCCTGAGGCGGTTTCATGGCCAATTTTAGATATGTACAATTTGAGTTTTGCAAAACGGCCTTGACAGATCCGTATGTACTTTGAACCAGCACCAAAACGAAGCCACATTTAATCCTCCCGCCTACCTACCACACGCTTTAACCACCTCTGGTGGTTTGTTGGCGACGCATTCTGATTCATTGTTACTTTTCAAGCTTGCCTTTCCCACCCCAACATTATGTCGGACGAGCACTATTTGGCCACCATGTCACCAACACCGCCGCCCCCTCTCCTTCTTCCCACCGAGTTGCTTGGTGCCATTTCGTCCATCCTACCCAACCGCGACATCAAGAGTCTGCGTTTGACATGCCGCCATCTCTTCTTTGTCACCAGCCTTCGCCTTACCTGGGTTTTCTTGTCGGCTAATCCCCGCAACATTGAAGTGTTCTGAGCCGTTGCTCAGCATGAGGCCTTCCGCAAGCAGATCGCCGAGGTTATATGGGATGATGCGCGCCTCATCGCATGCGAATCTGAGAGGGATGAGCAATATTGTCGTTCTTCCCATAACTGGGCCCCGAGCCAAATTGTCGAGCTCTATGGCGATCAATCCAAAAACGGTTGCCCTCGGTGGTTTTGGCAGGCTTATCAGGACAATATCATATTGGCTACGGTTCGGTGGGGTGACGACGTGGAACGGCCGGAACATATCGCCCGCAACCAGCTCGCCGCTGACAGGCCGTCGCTGGAGGAATCTTGGGCGCACTATCAGGTGCTTCTACGTCAACAAGACGAAGTGATTCACTCTGGCGCCGATGCCGAAGCCTTCCAGTACGGCCTGGAACGATTTACCTCGCTAAAACGGGTCACCATCACACCCTTCACCCATGGCCTTTGGCTTACTCCTCTGTACGAAACGCCAATGATCCGCGCCTTCCCTAGGGGGTTCAGCTACCCCATTCCCCGGACATGGGGGCTCAGCATTTGGCACCGTGGACCAGTGGAACATCGGTGGAATCAAATGACCGAGGATGGAAAAGACCGATGGCGCGGTTTTCGTATTGCCACGCGGGAGTTGGCGGAAGCTGAGCACTGTGGTGTCTCGGAATTGGTCATTGACGTCAACCACCATCCGTCAGGCATCAACTGCACCGTCTTTTCTGAACCATGTGTCGAGTACGATAACCTCCTCACAATCCTCCGACGGCAGGGGTTCCGCCGCCTGGACCTCGCTGTCATGGTCGGCGAGCAGGGATTCAGCGAGGACTCGCACGCTCTCAACAGCGGATACCTGCGGCGTGCCCTGTCTCAGGCTCCGTATCTGGAGCACATCAGCTTGAGGACAGACGATTACAACGCAGATCATGATTGGAACCAAGATCCTACTTTGAATTTTGTCCCCTTGAACACCATCTTCCCGGTCGACAATTGGCAATGTCTCCGACACTTCGGGCTCTCACAGTTTCCCGTGCGACAGGACAATTTACTGTCTGTATTGGCGGCATTGCCCTCCACGCTGCGGTCGGTGGAATTAAGCAACCTCGTGTTTCTGCAAGGCACCTACTGTAACTTGCTTGCAGACACGCGAGACTCCCTGGGTTGGCGAACCCGTGGCAGGAATGAACGACCCAAAGTCATCTTGGCCATCACCGATCGGTATGGCACTGAGCTAAGCATATGGATGGATAAGGAGGTGAATGCGTTTCTTTACGAAGATGACACGAACCCATTTCAATTGATGGTCGGGGATACTGTACCACACGGCGTAGGTGTCGTGAGAGATGTGTTCAACCCGAATCACGAGAGGCCGAATTTGGGTCGTGCAGTTGGCAGATGCTGGGTATATCAAGTAGGGCTATTTCAATGGCTAAAAGACTTATTAGGAGAGAAGGAACCATTGCGTTCCGGGCTTGTGTTCTTGTAGGCTCCCTAGGTACCTAGATACCTTATATCCCAGAGCTCGACAAACGCACCTCAGCTCGACATGATCACAGCGGTCAAGATCTCACCAGAGGTGCCACCAGCGTTCTCATCCGTGATCCTTTCGTTACTGGTTTAGTACTAACCTTGGTGCCTCGCCGTGAAGGACTTGCCTCTTTAGAACCGCTCCCTGGACAACGGGAACATCACCGTTATCTCAGCCACAATGGTAATTGTAGTCGTGACCTCGGTACTTACCAACAACCAATACGTATATCCTTGTACCTTAGCCGGGAGCAGGCCATACTGCGTGCAGCTGTCAAGCCCTAGTGAGTAGACGTATCTACCGAACGGGGTGTTCTAACGGGGTTACATTTGCGCGGGGGCAGGGTGAAAGATTGCCGTAGGCACCAAACTTGGCATCCGGGGAAACCTCCGACTGTACTCGGTGCCCGGTGGTATGTATTGTCCCAGTTTACCACCGGCTACGACGTTCTTGGTTTGTATCACTGGCTAATAAATGCCCGGTGTTACGGGATGAATTCGTCCACCGGCAGTGATTGTATAAGTTTAATTGTGGGAATCTGGTACGTACTGCGTATCGACGTACCCTAGCTGAGTGGGGGGGGGGGGGGGGGAAGTCCCAACGACTTAGGCGACCATATAACTACGCCGGGGACTTCCTCTAACGGCATGTCGAGCGGTGAGGGGATTCAGACACCATCGCCAGTATAGGTACATGCGGGATACTTGTCTAACGTGCAGTTGTCGGAGCGATGGTTGACTGGAAGGCTTTTGTGACTAGCCAGGCATGGTCACGAATTGCAACCTGTCACACACGGTTGTGGAGGGGGAAGGGGGCCCGACTACGATGCCGTGTGTAGGTACTATATCCTTCTCAACAAGCTGCATATCTGAAACCCGGCTTTGGGGAGTTTCCACTGTAGATTGAAAGCCCATGGTTTCATCTGCGTTGATTTGTATGGTTTCATCTGCGTTGATTTGTATGGTTTCATCTGCGTTAGCCTCGGTCATCTCTCCGGGATTACGTTGGTGACGACTGTTGTCACGGCCACACCAACGAAATAGGGTGTGGTGGAGGCTGTATCTACGGCGTTCTACACTGTTATCTTATGGGGACACATGTCACAAGATTTGCCCAAGGGCACGGAGTTGCGCTCAATATCTTTTATTCGTGTGATCTGGTCAAGACAGGCCGCCCTGGCCTCAAAACTAGAGCATACGTGTGGGTGGGAATCTAGAGTTACCGCCGAGGCCCAGTTTAAACAAACTTAAATTTGTAATGGTTGATACCACTTTCTGCTCGCTTGACACATGACTCGGCCTCTGACTTGTGACTAGGACTCCTCGCTTCATTTTTCTGAGCTTCTTCATTATCCCGCAACCTCACTCCCTCCCCTCCTGGGGCAACTCAATGTCCACCACCCAAGCGGGCCTGACCGGCTCCCCAGCCACAGCCGCATTGACAAACAAGGTACTCACGCCCTTGACCACAGGCAGCGGATCCCCCGCACAATGACTCGTCTTGACACACTTCCCCCAAGCATACTCCCCCAGCCGCCGCTCCTTCTCCTTTACCACCTCCGCCCCGTCCCCCTTCAGCGGCAACACCGACCCCAAGTCCGCAAGCACCGTCGAGCCATGCTGCCGGGGGACCCCTCCCCTCCTACGCCCCCATCGCCCGCCTCCGCCCACCTCACCACCTCTGCCCCCCACCCCTCATGAATATGCCCAAAACAATGCAGCTTCGGCCGCGCCCGCGCCACAGCGTCAAACAACTCCGACGACCCCGCATGCTGGCCTCCAGACGCCCAACTGCGGTCCCGCACACCCCGCGGCGGGCCATGCGTGATCACCACATCAACGTCCCCACCCCCACCATCACCCCCCCTCCTACCTCCTCCAGAACCGCCGCCGCCGCCGTCCGGCTCGCGGGGTGGCAGTGGTATGTCGAACCCATGCGGCTGCGCGCGCGGGTACTGAAAGCCCAGCGCGCCGAACCGAGGCGTGTACGGCGACGCATACAGCGCCAGGCGGGCGCCGTTGGCGAGCGTGAAGTGGTGGGTGCCCTCGTCGAGGTAGTGCAGGTTGTGGGCGTGTTGGGCGGTGGTGAAGAGGCGGCGGGCCGCGCCAGGGCGGCCGTGCGTTTGTAGTAGTCTTTGCTGTTTGGTGGGGGTTTGGTGGCGGAGCAGGTGCTGGTAGGTGGGTGTGTCGAGGGTGTAGTCGTGGTTGCCGGGGATGAGGAGCTTGAGCGGGGCGTCGATGCGGCTGAGGAGGTGGATGGCCGTTTTGTACTCGGAGAGCTGGGAGTCGCTGGTGAGGTCGCCGCAGTGGATTACTACGTCGATGGGTTGGAGGGGTTTGGTGTCTGGGAGGTAGTGCATGCCATGGGTGTCGGCGATGATGAGGAACCGGGTGCGGATGCCGGGCTGGTTTGGGGACGCCATTGGGATGGAATTTGTGAGTTTTTGGAAACACGGTGTCTCTGGAAGGGTTATGTTCGAGACATCATGATGAAGTTGGGTGCATGGTGACTCGGGTGAGCATGATAATACAGGGCATGGCGATGATGTCCGTGTAGTCCCGGAAGTGGATGTGATGATGAAAGATTGTGGGTCTTCTGCCCCCTGGGAGTCAAGATCGTCGGTGGCATTCAGGGGGAAGTCGACCCCTAACCCTGATCTTTGGCACTTTTCCACTAAGCCAAGTCAAGGTTGCTAGGGCAACTGGTAACGTCATGTGGGGATCGAATGAAGTCAATTTAGAGTTTATACACTTATCCAACTACCCCTGGACCCCCTGCTTGCCGTACTTGCCATCAACCCCCGTGTGACCCTGCCATGCATATCACCCTTGCATGCGATCACATAACGATCTGTGATACCTTGAACCCTCCCGGGCACAGTTTCTGAAACACCTGCTCGGGATCATACTTGCTAGCCACCTCCTTCATCAACTTGATGTTAGCCTCCCCATAAGTTGTCATCGGATCCTGACTCTTGTCTGCAAAGTTCAGATAGCGCCACTCCAGCAAGCCGCCCTCGATTCCACGTGAGAACTCTGCCACGGAGTCCACCCACGCCTTCACCTTGGGGTAAGCAAGCGCCTCTTGCTCGGGGGTCTTGACCATGGCCGTGGCGAGGAACAGGACGCCGTTGTGCGACTGGCGGTCGACACCCAGGACGTTGCCACCCGCCGCAACGCTGTTCTGTCCATAAATGATGGGCAGTGGTTGGAAGGCGCATTGCGTGATGAAGTCCTGCTCGGGGATGAAGGAGGTGAGGTCCGCGACTAGCTCGTCGTGTAGGGCCGCGGCGTGGGCAAGGATGCGAGCGTCGTTCTTGATGCTGAGGGTGAACCAAGTGTTGCTAGGGGGCTCAAGGTTAGCGAAGGCTCATTCATGGTACACTAACGGGAATAGAACAACGGGGAATCAGGCAGAACGTACTGCATGTTGGCCGGCATGTTATACTCAAACGCCATCTCGGAAACCGACGTCATTTTGGTCGTGTTGTGTAACTCGGGCAGCGCGAGGAACTTTTCATACGCAGGCGCCTTCTCAATACCGGCGACATTGGCGTAGTGGGTGGCCACCACGACGTCCTTGAAGTCGGGAGTGTGGGTGCACATGGCCACGAGGTTGCTGTCGGGGTCGTTGGCGACATTGTCGGTGAAGGATGTGACGGCTTCGATGGCTGCCGGGATGGCATCTCTTGGCAGGAATGCCATGCCACCCCATACCTTGTCGCAGGGGATGACCGTCATGGTGAATTTGGTCACGATACCAAAGTTGTTGGACCCTCCCTTGAGCGAGCGGAATAAGTCGGAATGGTTGTCCTTGTCGACATTTACAATGCGGCCGTCCGCGAGCACCACTTCGTAGGCTACCACATCATCGCAGGCGAAGCCCCGGCGAGCCGCGAAGAAGGTGTTGCCGCCACCAAGCAGCAGACCCGCGACGCCGACTTCGCCTTCGCGCCCGCCGGCGACGACACGGCCGTGCTTATGTAGCTCGTCATACACCTCTTGCCACCGGCATCCGGGGCCAATGCTAGCCGTCTCAGAGACAGCAGTGTAGGCGACCTTGTTCAGTCGGCCCAGGTCGATCGTGACGCCACCCTCGATGTTGCTGCCGCCAACCACATTCCAGTGGCCGCCGGAGCGCACAGCAAAGGGCTGCTTGGCTGCGACTAGTGACTTAACAACGGCGGAGACATCGTCGGCGGAACTCGGGCGGACGATGGCGGCTGGCCGAAGCTTTGCACTGTTGGACCAGAATGAGTCCTGCCGAGCCTCGTAGGCAGCATCTCCTGGGACAAGAACCTGGACCTGCGGCTCGGAGCTTTCTGCCGTGCGGCACTCCACCTGGAAGTGTATGGTCTGGGGGGCAACGGCAGCCATGTTCCCTGGATAGCTTTTGGTTGTATCGAATGTTGTGTTTTGAGGAGGGATGTGTTGTGTAGAGAAAGGATTCTATTGTCAGGGCCGCGGCGAAGAAACACTATTTAACCATCACCACTCGCCATCGTCCAACGCCACCATCGTGTAGCCCGGCAGCCATTAAGCCCTCACCAGAATCGATCATCTAGTGACACTATCCCGATGTAAACAAGTCCTCAGCAAAACCACTTCAGGCATTCGGGGAATGTTCATTGTATGGGCTACCCCGCATGAATGAAGAGTCGGTGAGTATGCAAGTGTGAAACAAACCACTCGCAACCTGGTGTTCTCAGCCACGGCCACATTCAGCCCGCCTATCCTTCTGCTAAGCAACCCAAAACACCCCGCGGATTGTAGATCACTCGACCTTTGACGGCTGAACTGTAAACCCCATAGCTATCATGCCATAGATGCTTGCTTGGACCAAATCGGGTCAAGATCGTCAAGAGCTGGAAACCCCACTGGGCGCGTGGCTCCTGGCGGTTGGCTTTATTCAGACTAATCACGCCATTATGATAACCGCTTGTATCAAAGTGAGGCCTGTTACTCTATCGACCAATGAACTACTAGGACCTACCAGATACCGGGGCCTATCTCCGAGACATATAGCCCTAGAGTGTATGCAAGACGTTGAGGAAGAGCAAGGATCCGAGCAAGGACCTTGAAGAGGCCTGCAAGGTTATCGCGTATCAAACGCTGAAGCTCAGGGTCTCGATAAGGGCCCCTGCCACGTTGTTGTTGCTCTTTACAATAGGTGGCGATACAACGGCTCAGCGAGACGACAATTTCGCTTTCTTTTGTTTTCTTCAAGTGGCTAGATGACCGGGTACCTACGTCTGGGTTCCAAAACGCCAACGCATTGCCAGGGGTCGTGTAAGTATTTGCTTTGGTGCTACGGATGCTAATCATTTGTCCTCAAGCTTGGGCCCCTCGACCCCCATTTGGTATCAACCCCTGGAAGTTTGCTTTAACGAGGTTTTGAGTTGCCACTTGAGCAAGGCAATTCCCCCAGGACGGCTTAATCACAAGGGCCGAGCCATTATCGGCAGAAAGGGCAGGTATCAGGTAGCAAGTAGTTAACAGAGACACGTATACACATTCTTGGACTTGGGCTATCGAACGCCAAAGGGATTCGGTAGAAAGTACCACGGTGTCGTAGCGTGATTATTATATAAGTCGATTGGACCTTCATCTCCGCCATCATTTAGATGTTGCTAATTCCCGGTGTTTCTTAGCCGCGTACCTGGGTATGACAAAGTCTTCGACCTGCGGCGTTATCAGGTTTAATTTTGCTAGCCAAGGCGGCCCGGCCCTTTTAGTTTCTATCCATCGAGTACAAAATAGCCCTAACCACAGGAAAAAGCTCCGCCATCCACAGCTGATAGCCCTCCAAATTCAAATGGACATGATCCACCAGATGCTGCTCCGTCTTCACCGCCGCAGCAGGAGGCAGAAACACCACCCTATCCACACCATATTTCTCCTGCAACCGCTTTACCACCGCCACAATCTTCGCATTCGCCTGATCGACCAACTCCCCCGACACATCCTTCCTATAAAACAACCCGGTCACCAACACCCTACACTCCCCACCTATCGCCGTCGGATGAACCCCCAACAACGTCTCTACCAACCCCTCCCACGCCTCACAATCCCTCCCCACCAGCCCCTTCTTCGGCGACAAGTTATTCGTGCCCACCTGCACCACCCACAGCCTCACCGTACCACACGCCGCCAGCATCGGCAACAAACCCGGCAGCGGCCCCTCCCCGCCCTCCCCCCCCTGCGCCGCCCCCACAAGCCGGTACGCCACGTTCTGGATCTTGTCCCCGCCCACCCCGGCATTGAACACGCCGTCGAGGCGGCGTGCGGGCGCGGGCTGCAGCGCGGCGAGGGCGCTGTCGCTGAGCATGGCGGGCGAGGGCCAGGGCGCGGTGAAGTTGGGGGTTTCGCCGGTTGTGGTCATGCGCTCGAGCATCGAGTCGCCTACGAGGACGATGGTTGGGCCGGTTTCGGGTTGGGATTGGAGGAGTAGGGGGATATGGATGTTTTGGGAGGTGGAGTGGGAGCGGGCTTTGAATTTGGCGATGGTGCGGAGGTTGGCGAAGGGGAGGTTAGTTTCGCTTGTTGGTGGTGGTTTGATAAGGGGCGTGGTTTGGGGGTTGGTGGTGGTCGTTTCGTTTGTTTCTGGTGTGTCGGCCATGATGACGATTTTTGTTGTTGTTTTGGTTGGTGTTTCGTGGGAATGTGGAACTGGGGAATGGAGAGACGTTGTGAGGAACGAGGTTCCCGGCCCGAGGTATTTGAAAGCTTTTAGACAGAGTTGGTCGTTGCAAGTTGCGGCGCAGTGCGGCATGTTGTGTTGGCCATTTCTGGTGTTGGGCGGCCCGGGCTGAGTCACCCGGCCGATGATGACCTGAAATGGGGGTTTTGAGAGCAGCAATTGGCACGATTTTATTTCCGTGTCGGGCAAGAAGAGAAGCCATCTTCTACAGTTGCGTGCAGCCGTATATCACGACTATTCGTTAGTGATAATATACCATGTAGTTATAGGTAACTAGGGAAATGTACCATAATTACGGGCGTGGGATCTGAAGACGGAGCGTTTAAGAACCAACTTTTGATCTTTACTCTTGGATAGGTGCCAAGGAACTGTTGTAAATTACAGATACCATAGGTACATATATAGGTCGTGTTCCATACCGTCTCCAGTACCAAGTACGGGTAGTTACAGGGCCTGGGTTAAAATGAGCGTGGGGAACCACCCATGAAACAAAAGCCAATCACGTCACTAGAATCTGGAGCTTGTTTCCGATTCAAGCAGCAGGTCGTCGTGTCGCCCGGCGCGTTACTTCGGACCAAAATTTCGAGCTTGCAAATTTCCTCAGAAGGATGCAAAGAAAGGTTTCCTAACAACTGGCATTGGTTCGCAACGTGTCTCCGCGACACTGTAGAAGGCTCAATGGTCTCGGAGCTCAACCGGCCATCTGCCCGCCCTTTAGTTACGGCCTCAATCCAAATGTTTCAAGCTATTACGATGAGTTCGATGTCTCCGACGCCGGGGAGGACGCAAATGTTTTGTCATGGACGGTATTCCTCAGGCAAACTCAAAGGGAGAAGACCAAAATCCCGCTCGCATTCAGATCGTCGAACAACGAAAAGGAGCTCGATAGAGCGGTCGCCTCAGTTCCAGGGCTTGCAATTCAAGACTTGGAGTACCGTGCTTGTTGGCTGGGCTACAACCATGGAACAAGGCACTGGGGCCGAGTTCTCCAGCTCGAAACCTTCTTCAGCAAAAGGTACAATATCCACAACGCCCGGGTTAATGTCTACTTGAAGCCGTTTTTGCGGAAGTATCTTTCTCTCAACTCTGATGTCAGTATTATCGCAACGGACGCTAGGCCATCCGATCCGGTGGTACTTGCCCCAACCCGCCTTCAAAACCATGAACCCCCCCAAGAGATCATTGTCAAGGCCCCAGGTCTGTACATGAAGCAACACCGGGATAGCATCCATGGAAGAACCCGCGGGCTAAGAAAAAGAAAACGAGGAAGCCCAAGAAAGAGCGAAGCTGGAAAGGAGGAGGCCGAGAAAAAAAACGAAATGGGAGCGCCGATGCGAAGGGTATTACAGGCTCCTCGCCAAACAACAAGGAAGTCCCGGCCTGTCGGCCTCCAGCGCCCGCCTGGGTCGTACCGTGTGCGGTGGCATGGAAATGATGGGGAACCTTACGAAGACCCGCACTATGACGGCGACGTCATGAGATGAGAATCGATGCCCTTCATCCCAAGAGTCCCCATTATGTCAAGGCTTCGTTCCTTCGCGGACAATTTGAAGGGTTGATGCTTCTGGGGATGCCCAAGAGTGCTGTCGTGCGTCTCAGGAATGCACAGGGTTATACCGACCCCGGCTCGGAAAACGAGGGCGGACGGGTTCGCCCACCCGTCCTTGTGAGCTTTAGCGGCGAAAGGACCTTTCCTCGCTGGGGCAGCCCAACGGGAGGTGTCGGGGTCGGGGCGCATGGCCTGGCCTGGTTAGCCTAGTCATTAGCATATAGACCATAGTTCTGACGAGCTCCCTCAACGGGAGCCGGTTCTCCGTTTTGGGAGCTCCGACAGGAGGCAATCGTTCACTGGGGGGGATTTTTGATCCATAAGAAGTCCAGGCTGCCAGGGCCAAGCGGCAGAGGGCGAATGTTACGAAACAGCTTGAGGAATCATTGCACGCCAATCGCGTGTACTTTCAGTTTACGGCAGAGAGGTTGATGGATACCCCGTTGTCGATGACCACAACAAGCACGTCGGCCATCTCGACTTTGATTCAACCGAAAAGGGGTTTTTTTATCTCCGTTATTTATTTGGTCCTGAAGCTCAGCATATTGAGATTTTCAAGGTCGCCGAGCACCCAGAGCGCAGCACGTTGCCCCGACCGTGGTACGAGCACCTATGATGGAAGGCACTGGGGCCGGGGCGGGTATTCCAAAAGCTCGGTTGTGCGTTCGTCATCAAACTACCAGCCATGGTGTTCTCCTACATCGGTTTCGGGTTTTCTGCATTTTCCCATTTTGTCCAGAATGCATGTACATGAAGAAATTCGCGCTAGCCTAGGTAACGTTGCGGGTAGGCAGGTTCAGCCTTATTCGGGAGCTGAAGTTGAAAGGGAATCCCATTAGACACCTACCTCAATCTGCCAGAACCGGGGATTTGAACACCAGCGCCTGGCGGTAGGGCTGTATCCCCAAGTGGCCTTCTTGTGGTTGCTAATATCGCGCAATTTACGTTCATTTATGACAACTCCCTTCAACCCGGTCCTCGGGCCTGATCGCTAATTAGTTGTGCATCCATGCGATTCAACTCCAAAGCAAACCTACCCCATGCCATTCTCACTCGCCTGTGGCGGATGGGAATGTGTTTGGCGTTCTCACGGGTAAGCACGGTGTTTCCTCGCCCGACGGACCAGCAGACACCCCCGACTTCTCAGTTAACGGACGAGGCACATCACATCTGGCTCCCGAGGCTTTTCCTGACAGCCGTTCGCCCCAGCTCCCTTCACATCCCGGTTAAATCGTGCCGCCCATGGCCGCAGACGGTTAAATCCCAACCCCCCCTATCACAGTGCTTTGTTGCAGTTTTGACCCCATCCATGCATTGTTCGCATCCACTAGTTAACAATAGCTTTGTGATAAAGCAAGAAGTGAGACCCGGCGTCTCGGTGCCGAGTCTGTGGGAATCCTCCTAGCTTCGGCAATTCAGGAGGCAGACGCGAGGCGAGTTGGGCAAGCGAGGGGCGCCTTGACAGCATGCGCGGTATTTGCAGGGCTCACACCTTCCCGATCCTGGACCTAGGGCTGCTACTCGGGGTTGCAGTAGGCGTGTCGATTAATATCTCTCCCGTGTCTGCCCGCGCTGGGCAGTCGTAAGCGACACAGCTTGAAACACGACTTGTACACCGTGACACCCGGCTGCGAGTGCGAGGCCCTCGCTCGGGTTTTGATATGGGATGGGAATGTAGAACGAATACGGGAGGGTTGTGGGGGCCATTCGATTGAACATCAGTCGGAGCTCGGGCCTGGACCCGGTGGGCGTGAGTTGCTAAAAATAGATTGAGCCATCATCATCATCATCCCGTCAGCTCGGGCACCGTCACCGGCACTTACTTAGCTGTCACGCGTTGAACTAAATACTAGGATGGTACAGAAGGGTCATATCCTGCCTCGAAAGCTGCCCAGCATGTGGAGGCCTTGATAGCAAGTTTTGGATTACGTGTGGATCGGTTTGGGTTTCCGTGACGAGTTAAATAAACAACGTTGGGTGATATGTCCAGCTGATATTTGTGAGACTATTCGAAGTCTGGCGGTATGAAGGCTTGTGTAGGTGGGCAATGATACGAGTTTTCTACCTCAGAAACTCACCAAAGCACACCACGGTCCCGAGACGCGGGTCGGCGATGTCGGCCATTCTTCGCCCCTCCTCAAGCCGTCCTGCAAGCAAGCTCCTGGGATCTGCGTGCAGTGAACGGTCCATGGTACCAAATTTGACAGCCTTCTTTACCTGGTTCAGCCTGCATGGTGGCTTGGAACGCCTTGCCTTCCCTTGGCAACCACGTTCATAGGTCGATCAGTGCATAGAACTTTCGAGACCAGGGGTTGAGACACCCCAGCTTGTACGCCCTCGGCCCGGACATCCACTATCTATCGCCAACTGCGGCATCGATTTGGTGAGCCATCACCACGGAAAAGCGTGACTCGCGATGGTAAAATCTGAGGGAAATCGAGACACTGACAGGGGACACGGTCGCACCCCTGGCTTTCATCCCGCCCTGCGGCCCCAGGCCGAGTCCTTTCTCGCGGGGATACTTTTGCATCTTTAGGAGGGGGGGGGCTAACCACGCGGGAGCGGACAGGCACTGCATCTATGCCGTGTTTGTAGCGTGGAAAGACGCAGGATATCGATAGTCTGAAGTCGAGGGGGGATAGGGTGGTTCAGCTGGGAGGGTTGGTAGGCGCCATGGCGTTGATATAAACCCCAATGATGACCCGTATAGCCTTGTACTGTGTCTTCCAGCCTACACTTTGCTTTATCCGTTTTGCCTACTGCATCCTGAGAATTTGGCCATCCGTCTTTCAGCATGCGTGAGCCTGTGCGCAATCCAATCGCAGCCCTCTGCGCTGCTCTTATGCTGCTCCAGGTCGTCTTATGCTCCCCAATCCAGCCAAACCCGGTCATTGACCTCCAGCCGAGGCAGACCATTATACCTGGCGGCAAGCCATGCGGACAAAACAACGCCACTAACCGCCGGTGTTGGAAAAACAACTGGAGCATCGACACTGACTATGAGACCACCACACCTCCGGCCTTCAACACTCGGGTGGTACGTTGTCACATGTCATCTCATAACTGTGTTAGATCTAACACATGTTTTGTTTAGGTTGATCTGCATATTACAAACGTGACGAACTGGCTCGGGCCTGATGGCGTACGGAAGCCGGCCCTTCTCATCAATGGTCAGTAATTCAGTCTACACTCCGGGCACGGGGCAAGTCACTGACAGGCCATAGATCAATACCCTGGCCCCACCATCGAGGCTGATTGGGGCGACTACATTGTGGTTAATGTCTACAACGACATGCAGGACAACGGGTGCGTCAAACACGGCTTCATCCCACTCACACCCAAGTACTAATACATAGTAGGACTTCAATCCACTGGCACGGCATCCGTCAATTTGGTGAAAGTAACCAAGACGGAGCAAACGGCGTCACGGAATGTCCTATCCCGCCAGGACACATGAAAACCTACGACTTCCACGTCACTCAGTACGGAACGTCGTGGTACCACAGCCACTACTCCAACCAGTATGGCAATGGTGTGGTCGGGTCGCTGATCGTACGCGGACCGGCCTCGGCAGACTACGACATCGACCTTGGGCCCTACACCATCAGCGACTACTACCACGAAACAGCTGACCGGCTCCACCTTAAGGCCGAGCTGGTTAGCAACGGCCCGCCGCCTGACAGTGACAACGTGCTGTTCCGTGGCAAGAACATCAACCCGAACGGAACCGGCGGGGCATACGACCGCATCACCTTGACACCAGGCAAGAAGCACCTCCTCCGACTGACCAACCCCAGCGTGGACAACTCCTTCACCGTCTCGCTGGTCGGACACACCTTCAAGGTCATCACGACCGACCTGGTTCCCATCACCCCCGTGGTCCGCAGCACACTCTTCATCGGCGTCGGCCAGCGCTACGACGTCATCGTAGAGGCCAACCAGGCCGTAGGCAACTACTGGTTCAACGCGACGCTCGAGAGCAACAACAACTGCGGGCACTCGCGCAACCCCTTCCCGGCCGCCATCTTTCACTACGACGGCGCCAGCACCACCGCCCTCCCCACCAACCGTGGCACGCCGGTAACAGCCACCTGCAACGGCGAAAAGGGCTTCGCGCCCATCATCACGCGCAGCGTCTCCCCCTCCCAGTTCCAACCCTCCAACCTCCCCATCTCCCTGCAGTTCCCGACCCACGAGCGCGGGCAGGTGTTTGAGTGGCGGGTGCGCAACGTCCCCATCTCGGTCGAATGGGACCACCCGACGCTGGAGTACGTGCTCGAGAACAACACCAGTTTCCCCGGCGCTTCCAACCTGGTCGAGGTGGCGGCCGCGGACGTGTGGACCTTCTGGGTGGTGCAGAATACCTTCGCCCTGCCGCACCCGATTCATCTGCATGGGCATGACTTCTTGGTGCTGGGTACGGGCGCGGGCACGTTTGATGCCGCGACGATGATTGGGGCGCTGAACTTTAATAATCCCGTCCGACGGGACGTTGAGCAGATGCCGGGTGGGGGGTGGCTGGTCATGGCGTTTCGCACGGATAATCCTGGTTGCTGGCTAATGCACTGCCATATCGGTTGGCATGTGGCCATGGGGCTGGGGGTGCAATTCCTGGAGAGGAAGGCTGATATTATGGATCTGATGCACTTGGACCAGATGCAGCCAAACTGCGAGGCGTGGCGGGCGTATGCGGCGACCAGTCCGTATCTGCCCAAGGTCGATTCGGGATTGAGGAAGAGGATGGACATGGGAAGTATGGCGTGGAATGGGGAGCCGGTTGTGAGGAGGATTGGTTGAATACCTACCTGACCTTATTTAGCTGTGGGGCAGGGGGCGAGGGGAGTGAGGGTGAACACGCTCTTTAGCAAGATGGATGTTCGGGAACGAATGGGATGGGAAGATTCAAAGACTTGATGATTTGAGGCGGCAGCGTAACCATAATGCCGCCGCTCACCGTCAACGACGAACAGGGCCCGTTGTTTACATTCATCTGCAGGTTGTGGCTAGACAACGCAGCTTCGTACGCACCAGGACTCACCCGGGCCCCATCATCATTGAACAGTGAATCATGGGGGCGGTTGGAAGCGGATGGCGAGGGATTGTTGTCTTGAGATAGTCTGTCCATTAAGTCTAGCTGCCCAAAGCTCATCTAGCGGTCATACTATCTCTTAAGCACCAGATCTAAAAACGAAAAAAAAGAAATCCAAGGATAATCCAGCACCTTGCCCGACAGGTGTGAGAAGTACCGCTGCGATGGAAGGACGGGCCCACCTGCCCATCAATAGGTATCCCCATAACCGCTGTCCCTCCACTCTTCCTTCTAACATACCCCCGCTGGTGATGGTGAGAGGTCACCTGGAACTCAGGCGGTGGGGTACCAAGCATCGGACTGTGTGAACAGATGCCTCGGGGTGTTGGCAGTTACTTAGTTGGATTCCGGCTCCGCCTCCACCGGGATCTCAACAAAGGTCTCCTCGGGGTTCAGGGCATTCTGCCAGTTGTGGCCAAGTCGCATGAGACCTGTTTGATGAACGCCTGGAGCTCGCCAACGGTTGCATGTTCCTTCCTCGAGCGCCACTGATCCTCCCCCTTGCTCAAGGGAGGCACTGGCGAACGCGACGGCAAAGACCACCCATTTCTGCGCATCCTTGGCGGTCTGGGCACCAGGGGGACGACGAAACTCAATGGTCCCGAGCTTTTTGTCCATCAGTGGCATGAAGTTCCACGGCACCTCCCGGTCTGAATTCGTCGCCAAACATACGCCCCAATGAGACTTGAGGTTGTCGATGTGCTTGAACAAGCCATCCCATGTTTTTGTGGGTACTTCGCCGAAGAAGTCCACGAGGTTCCGGCGTAACTGTGAGCCTAGCCCGATGGCCCCGTTGTTTGTGGCCTGGTTGGTTTTGGTCGCGTTCTTAAGCTCAATGTCGTAGAAGGACTTGGCCCAGGTATTGCTTTTACGGTTCTCCGGCATGACCTTCGTTATCGCCTTGTCAAAGACAGCAGCAGCTCGCAGTAGGGAACGGACTTCTGGGACAGTCCACTGTCCGGTCTGCCCTTCGGCATTAGGATCGGGTTTCGGTTTGACGTGGACATGCTGAGAGGTCCCTTTAGTCCATAGCAAGTCGAAGTTCTTTTCGAGGACCTTGTAGATGATCTCTAAATCTTCGCAAGACTCCGGATTGTCCGTGTCGTACACCTTGGAAACGAATTCCATGGCCCCTGCGTAATAATGTTAGTGGCCTCGTTGGTTCACCGTTGGTCTTGGGCAACAGGAGAGGCTCGAGGGAACGAGGGGGTTGGTTCTCACAGTATCCGCCACCTGCCGGGTCCATGACATCCTCAAGCACGGCCTCTGGCTTGATGTTCCCCCTCTTATAGCCATTGGAATCAGGCGCGTTTTTGGAAACTCCAGCCTCCGTGAACTTTACGTCGGCGGTCCTAGCATCGCTACTGCCCGGCCGAACATTGTGGTCGAACCCCATCCTCTCCAAAGCATAGTGGATAATCTTCTTGTGCTTGGCGAGCCACTCCAATTCCGTCCCGTAAGTGAAGTGTGTAACACCACGCAGGGTAGAACTGGCGTTGGCCATGTCGATGGATGACAGAGGATGGGCAAGCTGGGCTGAAGCGCTGTGTCGGGGGTAAAGCTAATGGGTATTGGTCGTCCACGACGAGCTACCATGCGTAGTTTCTCGTCCTGATGGCAATGAGAACGATGCAACTTTGACTCAAGACGACTGACCCTCAGTAAAGACCGCCCTGAAGACAGGCGTGAGGAAATGAGAATCTTCAAGCCGGAGGACACTGATGAAGGATTAACAGACATTGGGATGGTGCCCGCTAATGCAAACAAGAGTTTCTTTGTTCTTTGTTTGCCATGTCTTTTCTGTTCTCTCTTTGGCTGGGTCCCGTTGTGTTTCAACCCACAGCACGCACCTACCCGGTCAAGCCTGATTTTCCTAAACTACCTAAGCAAAGACAAGCTCTTGAGTCTCACCAAAGGGACTACTGCCTTGCTGTTAATCTTTGTAGGGGAGCTTGTTTATGTGCTGCCATCGTCAATGTTGCAGGACAGGCTATCTTTGTCGGGGCAAAACAAAGTTACCGGCCCAAAGGACGGTTCTTCGCCGTGTGCCCGGGGGGCTAGTCATCGAAACATCCGAGGATTGCAAGACACGTCATTTATTATGTTTTCTACAGGTGAGAAGATAGGCGGGCCTCTCGATTGCCTTTGGCTGGTACACGTAACTGTCTGTTACAACGGTATTAGATTGGGCGGCATCACGGACCCCCTGCGGGGGAAGATGATGGATTCGCTGCGCGATTAGCAGTGTGAAGAGAAAAGGGGTAATATGATACTGTATCCTGAATCTGACATCAGAAGCCCACTCAGCAAGCGAGTGTATCTACATCTACCTCTATGCGTGGGACCCGTCTCGGCGAGAAAATAAATCACACGTCCCAAACCGGAAAGTTGCTGTTCCGTTGAAACTGATGGGGGGTATTCAGTGGCTGCAACAGGTGGTAATGGAATGAAAGGTGTAGACTATGTCGCTGATACTAAGAACCGAATTTTCCAATACATATCGAATTCCAAGTGACCTAAGTCCGACGCCCTGCTTACCCCCACGTACACACAACCCCGAACATGGCGAAATTCCAACTACCGTAGTAGGAAATGTAAGGGGTAAGAACCATATGTAGTTCCAGCGAACAGCGGTTGTTTTTGCAATAATGGTGGTTCCTACAACTACCGTTGCCACATCGCCCCATACTTCTACCGTTCTGATTACCCAGAGCCGCAACCAACACCCAAGAATAGGTAGGCCTGACAATCCGGACACATCGAGGACATGATGACAACGGGCGCGTGCCCCAACTTCCCCGCACCCTGGCCGTCACCCGCCCTGATCTCGGACGAGGCAGTAGCCGGCCACGCAGATTCGTACTATCCCTTGCGCCGCACGAGCCGCGTGCTCAACGCCGGTGTGTCCGGTGACCGCATCCAGAACCTGATATACCGGCTGGTGGGGGACGAGCACGAAGGGGGGACATTGACCGGCCTCTTGCCGCCCTGGCGCGGTGCGGGACGGTACATACGTGGATCGTACATATAGGGGCGGAGAATGTGACAGCGGGGGAGAGATATGGGATTTCGAAGGCGGACATTCAGGCATTGGGCCAGCTGACTCTGGCTCTCTTAAAGATTGATCCGCCCGAGGGCCACCGCACCAAAGTGATCCTAACGTGCCTGTTCGGGGACAGCCATGAGGTGGACTGTGCGAACACCGCCCTCAAAGACCTCGAGAAGAGATTGGACAATCCGGATACGGGCCGTCGGGATATCCTGCTATTGCGCATACCTCCTGGATATAGTGAGGTTAAAGAGGTGGCGGATGGCACCCGTCTGAACTTTAACGGGTATCAGCTGTGGGTTGAGTTGTTGTGGGGCTTTGCGCAACATTGGATTCCAAAAGTGGTACCCGCCTGAACTCGAGCGGGCCCCTGAAGAGGTATGTAGGTGAACCGGACCTTCTCGGTGGCGTAGCACTCGGACGTGTCGTACGAGCAGCAGCCCCCTAGAGCCACCTCCCTGTACATATTCAACGAGCCGGAGACGGATGGTAACGCGCTCTTCGTGGACGTGGTCGAGGCGTACAACCGGCTGAGTCCGGCGTTCCGCGAGCGCTTGCACAGCCTCAAAGCGCCCCACTCGACGCACAAGATTATCCGCACCCACCCGCCCACGGGCAAGAAGGCCGTTTTACGTCAACCTATAATGTACGCTCACCCTCTTCTCTCTCCCCTTCTCCCTTCTCCCTCCTCTCCGGCATGACTAACCAGATATAGTCACCCGCGACATCGTTGGGCCTTGACAAACAGGGGGGAGTCACACGCTACTCAAGTTCCTATACGGCCACCAAACACTCAACGCCATCGCCATGCCAGCACGTCGCCAGCCACAGCCGCGTGATCGCAATACCGATTTCATCCGACGGTTCACAGCGAAACAGCGAGCAGCCCACGACGACCAGATTGCGAAACAGGCAAAGGCCCTCACGGCCGACCAACATACCGCTTTCCGCAAGCAGCTCGAGATGATTCACTTCCTTCCACCTGCCTATGCCGGCGCGACCAAGATAAATATTGTCGGTATCCTGCGAAAATGGAAGAGGTGAAAGGTCACATACATCGTATTCTATCGGCATTCGTGCTAACGAACATACAGCTACTATACATTCAGCCGCTTCCAAGACTGGCGAGATGCCCTCAAGCGCGTAAACCGAGCGACGGCAATCAGTTTCCACGAATATCTTTGTCAGATATACCGGATCACGACGTGGGGCACGTCTTGGCAGTATTTCTGCCAGTACAAGCAGCTTTACGCCAGCGTCACGGGCCGCTACATGGACACGAACGACGCCAAAGAAATTAAGAAGGTACGTCCTCCAGCCTCCTAACCACCAATGTAATAGCTAACGCGCCTCGCAAGTGGCACGACACCATCCTGGCTGCTAGGTATAAACTACGAGCGCCAAACATGCTCAGCAAGGACGTCGCGAACGTAGACACTTTGCTTGTCCTACTGACGTTCAATATCCGGTACGATATTAGCATCTTGCCCTAGGAGGGGCATCGCATCCAACTGCTAGGGTGCTACCTCGGCCTTGCCTTGACAGGAGCACGGCCGGCCGAGTTTGTGGACGGGGAGACGAAGACCGGTAAAGACGAGTACACGAAGGAGATCTTGTCCCAGATCGCCGCAACGAGCATCCCTTACGACGAAGACAAGGCGCCCGACGAGGATTCCAGGCTGTTGGAAAACATGATCTTGCAAGAGTTGGAGGGTCGTGGCCGGCTAAAGGCGCTCTGTTACGAGGATATTTTCCTAATGATCGTACGCTATCCGGAAACCGGCGAGGATATCCTTGCCATATACACCAAACTCGCGTACTATAAAGGGATGAACAACAAGCCGAGGCCGTAAGTGACTGCCTTGTTGTTTGATGTCTCAGATCTAACTATCTTTCCTCTAGGACCATCTTCTACTTTACTCCTACTAGGAGGTTAATCTTTTATTTCATCACCATTATCGTTAGCCTCGCGGTACGCGATCGTGCGTTTGCCGTATCGAAGTTTACCAGCGTAAGAGAGGTCTTCCAGGCAAAGAACCAGGGACCGGTCAAGTGTACCGCCTTACGCTGGAAAGAGGAATGGCTCAAGCGGCCCGTTTTCCGCCAGTATAACGAGCCCATTGTCGAGGGAGAATCCGACGAGGGAGAACCCGACGAGCGAGAGTATCGGCCTCTTCCGTACCACAAACTACTCTACAACATAGAGCGGCAGTCGCTCGACGCCGGAGAGGAGAAGAAGATCGAACCAAAGTCCTGGCGTAGGGGAGCGGCCAACGCAGCGGACGGTACGTCCTCTCCATCTCCAGCATAGCCTTGTTCTAACAACGCGTAAGCAAGGCCTCGGATGCGGTTCGCGATGAGATTATACGCCACGACCCGAAGTAGGTTACGTTCAACAGCGCATACATCAACGAGAAGGTCAAGTTCCATCTCCAAAATATAGTCTTGGACGAGCCGACCGAGGACAGCCTTCTCGCGATGCTTTCGCACATCGGCCTTATACGCGACCCCCGCGCGAGCAAAGACATGGTCCCCGACGAGGTGTGGGAGCTGCTACCGCCCGATCCGGTGATCGAAGCGCTAAAGGCGGAGAGGGAACGGCTTAAAGGCGACCGGTACCGGATCAAGGGCTCGGAACACGAGGGCAGGATCCGAGAGCTGACCAAGCTAATCGCGACCAAGCAGCAGCAGCTGAAGACGGCCGTCCAGCGAGATTACCAGAAGGATTACTTTTACAACCGCCCGACCTGGGATCTGGAGGCCGATAGGCAAGAGGAGGAAGAATACGTCGAGCCGGTCATCGACCTCTAGATCCCCGAGCGCGCTCAGCTCGCCGAGATCCTCTACAACCAGCCGGACAACTTGAGCTCCGCAGAGCTTCTCGAACTCCGCATCCAGGCTGCCGAGCTGATGGTCATCCTGTGCGGCAAACAGGAGCCGGCGAGGCCGGACCGCATCCGACGGAGGGCGCGGGCGGAGGTGCAGGCCGATGTCACAGTGAAGGAGGAGTCTCCCGGGCCGGACCCCTTTCCGCTCCTGATGGACAGGAAGCAATGCCCGCGCTGCATCGGAGATGAAAAGCTGTCCCACGAGGAAAGGACGTTCAAGTACTATCGACCGGCGGTGATGTACGACCATTTCGATAGGAAGCACGCGCAACAGCTGGGTGGCGTGAAGCAGTTGTTGTGCAACCACCCTAAATGCAGGGACGAAGCGCTGGAGTTCAAGCATTTGAACCACTTTAAGAACCATGTAGAGAGGGTCCACGGCGTTAGATTACGGGCTTGAGTGTATTTCGTTGATATTATTACCTATCAGGTTAGATATTTAAATTTCTTGGAGCGTTGCGATGAGCTAAGCTTCTTAGGACGCCTTAAGGTGATAGTGGAGGCTGCGACAATATCCACCACCGACCACGAAACAGTTCTCACTTAGAAGCCACAGCCCAAGAGTCTGGGTCTATCGGGAAGGCTGTGCAGAACATACTGTAACAACATTTCTTTGCATTGAATGAATCTCGGCATATCTTCGGGAATAAATCCCAAGCCGCCGTCCCAGCGTCATTCTTACAATGTCAGTGATGTCACTACCCCCTCCCCAAATTTAAAACTGGCTGTTGTTATACTGTACTATGTAAAGCTCCATAACTAGATCCACAATCTTAATCTCACGCCGACGCGATTATAGGAAAGAAGAATCTCCCTGATGAAAGGGTAGTTTATCTGACGCTGAGAAAAGTGTTCAAAGGACCCAATACCGGAGTACGACGGCCGTCTGTGATCCGGAAACTTATCATTGGGAATCAGCATCACGAGGACATCGCAGCTTTAATCAGGGCACACAACATCGACATTTTATACAACACAACGCGCGAGTTGCTCACAGAGAAGATATTTAAGTCGACACTCGAAGCAAAAATCCGGTTTTCTAAGGTTTTTGGTGTTTCGCCGACCCAAAGCGCAGATAGGGAAGCCTCCGACGCTGAGGCTGCCAGGAACGATGCGAAAGCGATACAAGACGCGGTTCAGGGTTACCAAGAGGGTGCTTCTAATATCACGCAACTCGAAGCTGATACCAGTGAGCAAGTATTCCCTTCTGACATTTATGTGCCGCCGAATGGTTGACAGGTTGCTCCGTCCAGTCACGAACTGGCCAAATCATCAACCGACAACTTCCGACCAACAGCACCGTATCCCGTCGCTATTCCCTGTCTACCTGCCCTTCAGAACTCAGCATCGCCTTCTCGTCAAAGTACAAACGATCTTAGAACAGGCATGCTTTGAGTTTGGACAGTGTAGTATGCCAGATGTTCTGCAAACGCATCGATGGGACTGTCCTGAATCCTGCGAGCTTAATCTCTGGGCTGCAGAATTCCTAGGGCGCCAGAGTACGTTTTCCGAGAAGGGGCATAGCATTGGCAAGCCATTTGCCGATCTTTTTCGCTCGGTAGCCGCCATCCGACATACTGCTGTCCACCGCATCCGCCTTCGCGCAAGGGGAATAGAGCAATTCCTACTTGATGCCGAGAGCCTAGTGATGCTCCTAAAAATGAGGATAGTCAAAAGGTAATCACAAAATTTCGACGAGACACACAGTCAGCAATCGAGGAGCTGGAGCGCAATAAGCACGTTCTAATGTCTAGTTTGGAGGATACTTTGAGGAGAATAGCCATGCAGCGGGCTGAGCTGGACCGACTTGAGGAGGTGGCCGTGGCTGAGATGGTGAAGGAGGACGGCGAGTACCAGGCGTTTACTGGCACGAACTTGGAGCAAGACATCGAATTCTCAGAAGCGGAACCTCTAAATGACATTGCCGCCTTCCAACAAGACGATTTCTGGAATGAACGATAGAGATAGTGCTGAGGAGATTGGTGAGTCTAGCTTGGCCGGGTGTCAGGATTAAGTGGGTATCGGGAGCCGACTCAGGCGAGACACGCGGGCGTTGGGTTTGTCGGGGGACCGCGGTATGCCTCTCCCTGCTCTCGGACCCGTGAGTGCCGATGTCGCGAGGCGCTATGTCATAGTCTGGAAGAAGATAGCTTGAAGGAACGTCGGCGGTTAGGTTTGACTCCGGATATCTTGGGGTAAGGTCCAAATTGTTTGGAAAAATGTACACTTGTAAGTCAAGGCTCATCTCGCAATATTGCTTATCTGCTGGACTGCGTGGTATGGGCTTTGGCTTTTAGCGTTCTAAAACCATTCACCTCTTCCATATTCGGTCGATACCGTTCTTAAGGAGATAGAGCTTAGCAAGGCATTGGAGTCGACACAGTCCGTTTACCAAGAGTACGCTAGGGAAGTGCTCGCCGCTCAGGATATCCGTCGCTTTGTCCTGGGCTTCACCCTCTGCGGATCTCTCATGAGGATATAGGTGTTTGACCGGCTCGGCGGTATCGCTGAAGAGTGGGTTTCTATTAAGGGCCCAAGCAAATTATTCGACCTCGACCGGGAGGGATCTCGCACGCTCAGATTCTCCACACAACCCATATGGGCACCGCCTAGCTAGCGGATGAGAGATCTTGCATGCCATCAGGGAATGATATTCTCCACCGAAGGTAGCCACGGGAAGATAACATCGCTCCTCGGATGACCTTTGAAAAAGCATAGACCAGAAATCCAGCGCCTAATATACAATCGAGGGGCGTTATACTCGGCGTCGAGGCCAGTAAACTCGACCTCAAGGGAAACGTGATGGTCTATGTCGTTGCTGTCGAGTACGCGAGACTTGGGCTTCCTAGGACGAGACGATGTGAAGGCGAATGTGGGCGGAACACTTTGCTCGCCGGCGTGCCAGTCATACGCACTTCCCTCGCTTCCTCTGGTGTTGAATCTTGGAGCATCACCGTCATCTTCCCAAATGAAAATAGCCTTATACGGAGTTACAGTTTCCGGAAGGCCGTAGAGACTCCCTAGCCGGAGTGTTTCCCCTTTGTCGATCGCCCTGACTAGCCTCTCAGCCATCATACGCATATACGTTCTGGGAAAAGCCGTCTGCCAGAACCGATTGCTGTCATCGTTAGAGGAATCAAAATGCAGGTAAACTTCAATACAACGCGCAAGCGGAATATGAGAGAGTGATCGTAATTCGCGAGCGAGCTGGGCAAGCCGCTTCCGCTGGTGTAGCGTCAAGCTGCCATGCGGCTCCTTCACCCACGGCAGCTGGTCAGGAAAATCTGCCGTCCGAACAATTCTGCCGAGTTTCCAGAAGTGTCCCTCGGTCATGATGCCACGTATGTTGAGTTCCACGTTGATAAAGCGGCAACCCTTGTTAAACGTTAGGCTACGATCGATTCGAGGGCCGTGGAACTCATTGAAGAATTGTGTCTGCAAGTACGTAGAGACGGTTGTTTGAGGAGATGAGCCATGGATTGCCTCAGTTCTGCCGTTATTGATGATCTCCCCGTTCAGAAGACACATCGCTAACATCGACAGATCAAAACTGTGAGCTTTTTGTTGTAGTTCTCCTTTGTCCAGTCGGATTGGATATTGGCAACAGTTGGCAATGATGGCAAGGCGATCCCAATCATCTCCTAAACCTCTACTTCCGATGCTGGCGATGATCGTCGGAAACATAGCGCTTGACCTTTCCAATAGGTATGTGTATCTGCCGGCTGTTTCAAGAACACGGTGGATCGCCATGCTCTCTTCCACCGACCGAGGCCAGGTACGTTGAAACGCTTGGCATAGCTTAGTGGCTTCGGAAGAGAAGCGCACAAACTTGATGCAGAGCTCGCCTGGAAGGTCGCCAAATAAGTCGTTGGACCGTTCGTGCCTCTCTAGACCGGCTGCGTGGCGGATCAAGAGCGTCATTTGACACCCTGCACGGTAACATTCTTGGAACGTCCAAGCTCTGGTCCACCAACGGTCGCTCGTTATAGCGTTTAGCAACATCAGCGCTCCGTGTGCTTCCGAGCGGTTGGTCGCTTTCGATAGTTGGAACCCTCCTACTTCGCGACTCTCGTCCACGAGCTTTCCCTCAAGGATTCTCGCGAGGAGATCCACTTCATCCCCAGACTCGAGAGGTCTACCGAGCAATGCGACGGGGTGGTGACTAAGACTGTACACCAAATCCATCGTCTGAACGGCGTCTCGTTTGTCGTTGCACTTCTTATGGTTACATCTGATTCTGCACGCCTGCTGCTGCACGCTGTGCCGGTCGATCCACAAAAGCTTTACTCCCGAGTGCCGCATGTAGGCAATGATGCGGTCGAAGACGCAGTTCCGAACGGGCGACGGGTAGAAGTCTCGTTTGTCTCTGGTCTGTACCTCGTAGCGTCCCTTGCTTCCGTCCTCAAACTCTGATGGCTCCCAAGTGTACGATAGAGCGAGGTAATTCCTCTCGTGGAAAGCATTGATCCAGTGTCGGAGTAATGGGATTTGCTGCATCGAACTCCCAGCCTGCTTTCGCTCGTGGGTTTCGCCCAGGGAAAGACATTCGAGACGCTTGATGTAACGTAAGAACTTTAGGTGTCGTTCTTTGCTCTTCTGGATGTCAAGGAGGTGTGAGACGATCGGGCCGGGTTTGTATCCTGCGACTTCGACGAGCGAACTCGTAGCATTACCGTACGCCTCCATTCTCGGCGAAGATGAAGGAACGATAAGGGTCACAGCTAGTATAGGCCTTGATTCTGGTGATCGGTTTCCTCGGATTGCCGTCGTACTATAGAGGACCGAAGGACTCTCTAGTTCCTTAGGGGGCGGGGCTACGGTGCTGACGTGGCAATCATACCTCGAGCTGCAATAGACAATACATTAGGCAGCCATACAATACAATACAATTTTATTAACGCCCGGCAAATAAATCGAAAGGGCAACTATGTATTACAATCTAAGTAGTTATACATTTCCCAAGATATGTCATAATTCTTTGAAGCCCATACAAAGTCCATTCTAGTCCATGCTCTCTCTCTTATACCATTTCTCTGCGGGATCATACAATACAATACAATACAAGACGTGCTTACAATACAATACAAGTAACGGTCTCGAAGCGCTATTCCCAAAGATATGTGTCAAGATTACAGGGTTAGGACCACGCCTTTGGCGTGTGGTCGCCAAGGCGTAATCAAACCCCCTGAGGTGGACCCAGGCGACCAGATGCGGTATTTTTCAGGGTCAGACGCCTGCCCACAGCTGTTTGAACCAGACACAATCATCACGACGGTGGCACTGCAGTAATCGACCATCAATAGAGCCAACGGGCCGTAATTACACTGTCTTCGCTACGTGTGACTGTCCCATCTCGGTATCCGTGGCTGTAGGTTTTCCAACAATATGCCGAGACTGATTCAATTTTGAATGAGTCCCAGCTAGTTACTTTCTTCAATTGGTCAATTACTGAAAGTGGATCCCCGAGCCACAGAACTGCGCCAGATTCGAACGACGAGTACCGACGCCAAGGTGCAACCTCAGTGGCTTCTGGCCTATGTCCAGAGTCCGAGACAACGAAATACGTGTGAAGGACATGGCTTCGTAGGAACGCGATGGAGGCTGCGACAAGTTAGCGGCCCACCAGCGAAGGAGGTCATCAGCCTGCCCTAGCCGAATACCACAATTAGATATCTGGTCTTCGGCTTTTTACATTTTCTAATCCTCGTGCACCTCCCGGAAGGGTATCTTGGCATTCCTCTTCTCTATACCTTGGGCACGTACAAACCCATATCGCTGTCCCATCTTCAGATTTTGGAATTCATGAGAGCAGCACTTGACGTCCAGATCCAGTCACAAAACACAGACACCCTACAAGTACGGGAATGACGCTAGGCAGTCCATCCCCGAATGAGGCGAGGAAACGCGCTGCTGAAGGTGAAGGTGGTATATGACCATCGAGTCGAGTTGGAAGCCTGCACCGGGCGCAAGTCGAGCTATAGGCAAGCTGCAGGCGGGGAGATTGAGGGCACAAGTTGTATTGCTAGGACTCGTCACTCTGCACCCGCCAGCATGAATTGATGGCTGTAATACACCTCGACATTTTACCCCAGCTCCATCAAGCCCGTCATTGATCCGAGGATGGAGCAATCAAGACCGTAATTTTTTTCTTCTTGCCCTTCTTTGCGGAGGAGAAAGAACCCCATTGAAACTCCAGCTCCTCATTTTCAGCCACCTTTGCATGTGACAATTCCTGGTCCTCCTCTTCAACCTCGGCAGGTACAGGCTCCGTATTCGGACCCAGAGTCGAGCTGTTGGCAAGCTCCGGAGGCGGGGAGGTTGACCTCACCGGGGGCAGCTCAAGCTCCGCGTCCGAGTTCGCGTCCGAGTTCGCGTCCGAGTTCGCGTCCGAGTTCGCGTCCGAGTTCGCGTCCGAGTTCGCGTCCGAGTTGGCACCCGCAGCATGTCCGGAACCATTGTGAGAGTTGCTGATGGAGTCAAGACTGTCGGATTCCTTTGAGGAAACAAAAACCGAGTCTGAAGAGCGTTAGAATATCCATTTATCAGTGATAGCAGGTCACCGGTTCTTACCTCCACTGAGTCTGAATCCCGCAAAACGCTTGCACGTTTCCAAGCCATTCCGGAGAACCTCGGCTGCTTGTTGAGCTGCTCCCGCTCCGTACGGGTTTCATCCAATTCCCCGGCAATACGAGCCACCTGGTCGTCAAGCATGTGGTAGATCGAGACAGGGGAGAGGACACGATCCAGTGCGCACATCAGCTTGGCCTCGATCACTTGGACGGCCACGTCATCGATGAATCGCTTGAGAGCAACCTAGCAAGACCGTCAAGATTAGCGGAGAACGCTCTCAAACAGCCCTTCGGCCTATTGAGCAGCGGCCGTGGAATTGCTTTGTGCTGAAATCTGCCGGCCTGCAGAAATGTCATGTGTAGAAAGAGAGAGCGAAAGAGCACCAGGAAATGACAAAGGTACCTTGTAGTAGGCATTCAGACAATCCAAAGCCTCGCTCGCGGCGAAGCGTCCCATGTCCGGCTCCCCACTCTCCGCTAACGAGTCAGCAAGGCGTCCGAGATCGTACTCCTAGTTCAAATAATATGATTTGAGCGAGTCGACACCAAAGAACCGACATAGGGTCCTCTCCCGCTCATTTTTCGCTCTCTCGCGGTGGACTTTCTGGAGTGTCTCGGTCAAATAGTGGTTGTAAGTGATTGGATGGCCGTGCTGATGAGGATTCAGCAGCTCTGTGGCTTAGTCTCGCATCTCCTGCAGGACGCCGTGCATTGCTGGTTCGAAGATCTCGTACTGGAGCGCCTTGGCTGTCGACTCGTCGGCGGTGTGTGCAACAACGAGCTTGACGAAACGGGACGCAGCGTCCCACACATTCTCGACATGGCGACGGGCGATGGCCTCCCATGGACGACATTGCTCGAGAAAAAGCTCGGCAACGATCATCGGATTGAAGGTTCCAGGTAGCTCGCACCCCCGCGTCCTGTGCATCAGAAGCTCGATTTGGCTGATGAAGTCATCTCTGGTGATGCAGACCACGTCAAGGGAATCGAAAGGAACTCCCTCGGATTCCGGATCCATGACCTGCCGGTAGTGACCTCGGAGGGACATCTCGGACGCAAAATCTTCGTTGAGGTTTTGAACAACCGCCCTGACACGCTGCTGATAACCTGACTCGGTTTTGGCGTCCAAGAAGAACGGGTCGCTGTAGTTGCCGCCCACCGATGCCTTGACAAGTGCCTGGAAGGACATACTCAGGTGGACCAAGTAAAGCCGCTGCTCCTGCGGGCTTGCTGGTGGCTTCCCAAGCTTCCCAAGTTGATCACGGCATGACTTGAACTTCTGATCAATCTCACGCACCAAGCCAGGAAGCTCTGCAGCAATCTGCCCAAGGAGGACCTTGCTGAGACGGCCACGCAGCTTGGAGATTCCGAGGGAGGAAAGTGGAAGGGATTTCCAGACTCCAGAGCCAAAGAAGTCGGCCTCCTCAGCGTCCCGGGTTGTGAGGTCACAAGGGCCTTTATCGGAATCCATGTTCTTCAGGACGTGCCAGCCGTGGCGGAACTCGACCTCCTGGTTCCTGGCGAGAGAGACGTACAGGGTTTCATTCCCGCCTCCTGGGACCAAGGCGTCGGGTTTTGTGATGGCACCCAAAGTTCGAATTCCACTCGGGTCCGCCGTCCGGGCCAGTTTCAGGACAATCTGATTGGCAAAGTCGTTTTTGGCCGACACAACGGCAAGGATGATGCAACGCGGCTCCCTCATGTAGGACTGAACGACATCCTGGATGAGCTTAATGTCCGAAGTGGTTTGGCTCTTCGTCTCGGAGTGAATGAGCCCGGGAAGGTCGACGATGGTGAGATGAGGATGGCCTGGCCCGGTCACTTCGATGCGGAGGATGTCCTTGGCAAAGGCTCTGCCGTACACCGTGATGCCCATCTCGGCCTTCGCTCTCTCGATCAACTGGGGAAGATTGTCGAAACCTTCCAGCTCCTCACGGAAGGCGAGAAGAGCCTTACGCTCATCTTCCGGGCGGGATTCATGGGGGACAATGGAAACGCTCGCGCTAATGTGTGGGCTACGGTTTATGAAACACCGGCCACGTTGGTTATGTTAGCCGTATCCAGAGTGATAGGTTCCCCATACGTGCACTTCCATCAATTCATCATGTATGAGTGAGTATTCAATCAACAGCAGTGTTGTCCCCTGAGGACTCCCCTCGCCTCTCCATTGGTCTACCTTACGCTGCCCACACGTCTCCGCCGTCCCTGCTCGCCCATGTTTCCATCCCTGCATACCTTCCATACTCTCGTCCCCCCGTTTATCGTGGTCGTGCCTCCTAGCCATCCGCTATTCGCAGCCAGCTGGGCGGAGCTAAACTCAACCGGGCCTGGATTTTAGCTGCTGCGAGGTCTGGGCCCCATTGCGTACGTGGGTACAAACAGGGAGTGCGAGGGCTCAACACGCTTAGCGCCATTCTTGAGGTTGTGAGTATATTCGTGGCTGTGCTCGAACAGTACAACAACGCGAGCACTGACCTTAATCTGGTGGACGAAAGCCAGGAGTCGGGTAGGACTCACGTCGCCCGGTGGAGGGGGTGCCTTGCTCCGAAACCCGACCGTACCGCGTCACTGATACTGCCCACAGAACATTAACGGACACCCTGCACCGCACGGTCAATGTCCCCCGCATTGAAACGGCCTCGCTACCGTTGAAACCCCGGAATGTTTGGAGCTACTACTGTCGCAAAAGTCCTCCATTTAGACCTGTATCTTGACATCACCACGAGGTTTGAAACTTGAACATATTCTTTTCAGATCCCACTATGTAATGATGACGACCAGAAGGGAAGCGGACCGAAACGGTGCCAGTGACGGTTCTTACTGTCATCTCAGTCCTCAAGGTAGGGATTGGTGATGCTGTCAAAGACGCTATCCTCCAAAGAACTCCATCCATTCTTGCCCGGTTTGTCCGACCACTTCTTCAGGAGCGCCATAGCCTCCGATTGATCGACTGAAACCTTCAAATGATGCGGGTTAGGGTAATCATCGACAAACTTCTTCAGCGGCCGAAGTTTGCGCAGTACGGCGAGTATCTCATTCCAATGAACGCTATGGCCCCAGGATTGGATTCGCGCCCCTCTGACCTCGGGATCCAGGACGGCGGCGACATGGACCGATGCCACGTCTTTCACATCCCCGTAGAAGGCTATTATGCCAAGAGTCAGGGCGCAGCTCGGTCGGAGTTTGGCAACTGACGGGGGGGAAGGTAGTTCTTACAAGCTTGGAAAGGGTCCATTGCCGCTTTGTTGCCCTTGTACGCGTGGACCACCCAACTGGCCGGCCCTTCGACATGTTTCTTGTTGAGGGGCTCTCCGATCAACCCCGCAGGGGAGACGACATTGACGTTGAAGTGGAGGTTGTTGTTCTCGACAAACTTCCAGACTTCCTTTTCGGCGGCGAGCTTACTGGCCGGATAGTTGGCCATGGCATGAGACAAGCCATACGGAGGCGGCGCCCATGCAGCTTCGAGGACGGCATCATTCCAGGAGTCTCGTCCAATGGTACCGTTGTCGACACCGTCAGTAAGGGGCGAGGCAGCGACGGCGCTGCCGGTGAACACGGCCACCTTGACCGAGGGCTCTCGGATGGCGGCATTCATGATGGACTGAATGCCGACGATCATGGGGGTGATGACGGCGTTTGGGTCGGGGACGATGTTTGTGACGTAGGCAGTGTGGATGATGGCAGCGACACCTTTGATAGCCTTGTCGTAAGCGCCATCAGCGCCCATGTCAGGGACAGAGGCGAGCTCGATGGCACCAGTGTCGGCATATGACTTGAAGGGGCCTTCCAAGAGCCACAAAGATTGAGTGGGATCCCGGACCGTCCCTCGAACCTTGAAACCCCTGTTTAAGAGCTGAAGAGAAATGTGGGATGCGAGAAAGCCGGTGGCGCCGGTCACTAGGACCCAGGAGCCAGCAGGAATGGACGTTGTCAAGGAAGACATGGTGTAATCTGTGAATAGAGTGAGCCGCAATGCTACTTGATGGCTTTGATGGGCGCTGGACGATGTGATAGAAGAAGGGGAGATCGCAGTTAGTTCAGGGACTCGAGACTCTTTTATGCCTTGTTCTCCGTTCGAGCCCCTGACTTTTTCTAGTAAGGTAACTTGTCGCACGCAGTGACGCAATACCACCAGTTCATGATCATGTTGACACTTGACATCGCCGAATCTATAAACCGACATCCCAATCTGGTAATCTTTGGCCTTGGCTACCTCCGGTGCCTGACAAATTCTGACTACCTTTCACTGTTTCATCTCGTGACTAGGGTAACATCCCATCATGTTGTTCAAGAGGCTGTTGCCGCTTGCGTACGTGCGTGGGTACACCGCCAAGATCCTGATCTCAAGCTAAATCCCGATCAGGAAATCCTTAATCTTGGCAGGGAGCGAGGCACCCAGAACGTGGGTGTCTGACAAATGCGGTTCAGTTGTTAGTCCTTGGGGGCCATTTTCAATCTTCAACATTGAACGACGACACTCCCCCAGCAATATCAGGACTGCAAGATCAATTCTGCAACGTGAATGCCACCTCTCCAACGCCAAGTGCAATCTAGCCCTCTCCCCTGTCACTCTTCAAGTATGGCCCGCCAATTCCGATTCGTTGTCGTCTCGAATCCCACGGAACGCCCTTCATCCGAGTCCAAGAAGCTCGCGTACTCGCACGCCTTTCGCGACGCGCACGCCCAGAGAAGACGCAAGCAAATGGAAAAGCACAGGAAAGCGACAATCAGTGTCACCCCTCCCCCAGTTAGCAAGGTCCTTACTGCACCCGGGGAGGCTGTCTTGGCCCCTTTGAGCCACGTTCTCAACAGTAATCAAGACCCGTTCTCAGCCCTGGCAAGACCGCTCTCTTCGATGGAGTATTTCCTCCTCAATCACTGTATGCCCTCCATGATCATATTTGTTTTAGCGGTGTATAGGAAGAAGATCCACTTTGACGAGGTCAACGCCCTTCTACCTCCCTTGCTGATATTGTTCTGCTCATAGATGTTCATGTAATTGTGCCATTCACTATTGGTCACTGCGCCATATTCGACTGTCCAGGAGACCACAGGGCACAAATGCTTCGGGAGTGGGTTGGCCTCGCCGTCGCGGATGACACGCTCATGATCGCCGCGGTTCTCCTGAGCACATGTCGTTACATTTTGCAGGCCCAACCAGGCAACGTCGTCATCGTCCAAATGGCTCTGCAGTACAAACAAATATGCTTACGGAAACTGCGACAAGAAACGAGCAATTCTTCGGCCCCCGTCAACATCATGACTGTTGCTAAAGCGATTTCCCTTGTGCTGGACGAGGTAATGACTTTCTGGAGCTCATGACATGACTTGGCTGCCGTTTTCTTCCGACCGTGGCTGATGGTTTTTCATTTAGGTAACGGCGGGTGAGCACGCCATTGCTCGGAAGCATTTGAAAGGTGTATCTGCCATGGTCAATTCCAGCGGTGGTGCAGGGGAGCTTGGCCTGACAGGTCTGGTAAAACGGATGTACCAAAGATTCACTGAAACATTGGGGCTCAAGGACCCGGAGACAGACAGCCCATGTAGCAAGCCACTAATAGCGGAAGTTTGAGATGGATGCCACAAAGCGGAGCTCTCAATCCTGAACCTGCGGACCTCTCCCGTCGTCTGGACTGGCTGTATCGAACGGCATCGGACACGGCAAAGCTGCTGGCGCGTTTTTGGTCCACGCGAGAACCCCATGCATCGCATCTTTAGACGGGCTTTCCACACTTTTGAGGGTGACAGTCTCGAAGACTTAAAACCTCCTCTTAGTAACAGGATTCGCCGTCAAATGCAACAACCCATTGAATAACAGTCTTCCAGATTTACATTGCAGAACTGCCAGGAGTTCATGGAAAAATATGAAATCAATTCGAACTAACGGAATCACTCGACCAACTCATCGCTCTGCCCGCTTATGATCTCGCAATGCTCATAAATGGCCAGCCTGACCGAGGTTAGTATTTACAAGCCCTTTTACTTTGTTTCCATTCCCCTTATCCTTTTCCTCCATTTCTTCTTCTTTTATTGTTTTTCTACTTTTTCTTTACGCAGGCGTATCTTCTTTGGTATTCGGCTTTTTTTGGCCAGAGGGTGCTGGGGCGACACGGCCAGGGGCGAGCAGCAGCTGGGGATATGGCAGGCCGCGCACTGGGAGTTTCTCGTGTCACGCGTTGGCCAAGATACGGCGGAAAGCCAGTCTGACGTGTGAGGTACGCTGGGGCGACAAGGCAAGGGCGAGCGGTCATGCGGAGCGGGTGGTTGCATTCACATTCTACCATGTGGTCATTGTAATCCCAACTATGGAATCCTTCACCCCACGGGTCTTTGCTTTTTGGGAGACCTTGGTATCACCGCTATGGTATGAACGAGAAACACAACGAGTCATTATCTAACAGCTCACTATAGAAAGGGAGACCAACAACACCACCCCTTCCACATTTATATCCAGCCAGCCTTTTATGACGGCGTAGCAGCGGGCGGTTTCGGCATGCCGCTCGAGATGGTGGTGTGCGGTCCCGAGATTCCGATGCAGTACCACGTATCCGCCCACAGACCCGCGCAGTCCGTCCCGACGCCCGCATTCCACGCGTAGAAATCGCTAGTCACCCAAAGTTAGCCATGATCCGACCGACGAACTGCCCAAACCCGCAAAAGAAAGGGAAGAAAAAAAGGGGGAGGAAGGACTCACTCAAGCGAGATACCAGCCGCCGCAGCAAGATCATAGCAGTACAGATCCGCGGCATCGGGTCCACGGAAATAAAACCGCACACAGCCGTCCACCATCCCCGGAATAGCCGGCGACGGCGTCGTGACCGGCTCGCCCGGCCCCGCCGTCGCCGTGGAAGAGGCGGAGCTCACGGGCGGCCTGCTTGTTGTCGTCGTCGTCCGGGTCGGCCCGCTGCCATCCCCCGGCAGCGTGACGGTCGACCCCGGGTTCGTGGTCACGGGATCCGTCGACACGCACACGTAGTAATCGCGCGCGAGTCCCGCGCAGTCGGCTCCGCCCAGCGCCGGGTTCCAGCTGCGCAGGGCCGACTCCGAGATCCGCGCCGCCGCCGCGATCGACCCGCACGTGTCGTCCGGCGACACCAGCCAGAAGCGCGTGCAATCCGCCGTGAGGCCGCTCTGGGTGGGCCTAGAGCTCCCGCCGCCCGGGGTTGTGGGTGCGGGCTCGGTGCGCGTGCTGGGCGTGCTGGGCGTGGCGACGCAGTAGTAGGTGTCGAGGCGCAGATTGCTGCAGTCGGTGCGAACGCTGGGGTTCCAGGAGATGAAATCTGGGTGGAAGGGGGGGTTGGGTTAGCTGGGTGATGGGGCGGGCGTGGTGTTGGTGTTACTTGGGGAACGATTTACCTGATTCGGAGAAGGTCCCAAATGCGAGGGCGATAGATGCGCAATCGTCGTTCCCAACGGCGAGGTACCACGATTTGCAGTCCTTCGTTGTGCCGGTAGCTGTTGGCGAGGCACTGGCCGTCAAAGTGGGCGGCATCGGGAGGTCAGTCGATGCAAAGCTGGCCACGCAGTAGTAGATACCGGAGAGGAGACCATTGCAGTTCTTGGCAAGCGCTGGATTCCACTCGAAGAATTGATCCTTGGTGATGTAGTTGTAAATTCCCAGGACGGTGTTGCAGGTGTCTCCCTATTCCCTACGTTAACAATCTTCAGGATACTTGTGGGTCGAGGGGAGAAGCTTACACTCTCGGCTTGGTAAAAGTTCTGACAGCTCGCCGGAATACCCGACTGCTGGGGCTGGGCGGTGAAGTTCTGAACGTACGTCGCAGGGGGACGGACAAACTGAGTAGGTTCCGGGATCGACGCATTGCCGTCCTGGCTCGTATACCAGCCGATGCTGGAGGAGCCCTGAGACTGTACGCCAATGCAGATATACCACCCAAAGTACAATCCGCTGCAATCCTCACCGAGGGTAGGGTTGTACTCATGACTGCGATCAAGGAAGGGTATCTCGTATTAGCCAGATGAGTACCGGGTACAAGAATGGGTCAGCTACTCACAGCTGCTCCTCCGTCAACCTAGCTCCATAGAGGTTTACAATCCCCTCACAACTCTCTCCAGGCGCTGCCCAGTGCCACCTATTGCAGTTCCCAGGTTGCCCTGGCTGTGTGTGCTGCGGGGGGAATGCAGTCGCGGTGTAAGGGGCGCTCTCGTTGTATGAGGTGACCGGGTTACGTGTTGAATACGGGCTCGTAGTAGTCACCACACTCCTAGTGCTGCTGCTGACACTACTAGTTGTGGTCTTTGTTGACCCCTGTGTACTGGAACTGCTGGGGTTGATATTTTTGTTGATTCCGACCTGCGTGTAGTCAGTAAACAAAGGCCATAGGAAACACACCCATATCCCCAACACAAAATTTAGTTAACCCACACAGTAAGAGCTTTCTAGCCAAAAGTTGGTGATGCAGTCTTTTGACACCGCTGGATTCCATCCGAAGAACTGATCCGCAGTAATGTTGTACTGCTTCTCGATGGTCGAACAATCATCGCCCTCCACAACTGTGTGCCACTTATTACAATTGGGTGCGATGCCGTCCATGGTTGGCCCTGGTGCGCCGACCCTCACACAGTAGGCATTTTCGAGCCAGAAATTGGTGAGGCAGTCCTTCGACACGGAAGGATTCCATTTGAAGAACTGGTCAGCTGTGATGTTGTACTTCTTCTCGATGGTGGAGCAATCATCTCCTGATACAACAGTATGCCATCCACTGCAGTCCCATGCGGTGTCCGGGAAGGTATCGCCTCCTGGGGAGGTATCCTGGGCGGCGACGTGCCCGGGTAGCACGAGGAGTGATCCCAGGGCTGCCCACAACATGATCATGCTGAACTTTGAGCCGAGCGCCATCCTTAAGGCTGCATTCAAATTTCTGAATCATGTTAGTAGTAACTCGCCCAACGGTGTTGGTGTTGTTGGAGACCTACCACAGTTCCTAAAGACAAGCGTGTTGCCCCTCAGGATGTTTGTCGCAGAGATTGGACTGCGGGTTCCGCATGGATGGCAGTTAGACAAGCCAACCTAAGAACATGCGCTTCGCAAGTGAAAGGAGGGGACAACATACGACGGACAACGGACTGGGCGACTGGGAAACGCGCAAAGTGTGCAGGATCGGACGCCACCGAACAGACTATGGAAAGGGGCTACCGCCACCGCTGATGACCGTCTAAAGCCGAGTTCCCGGTCTTCCGGTAGGATTCATTTTAATCTCCCGTGAGACGGCAGTAAAAATTCAGAGCTATGGAGTCGTAGGGCCGACGTCAAAATGCAGCAGGTGATATTGGTACAGTCTGGTGTATGGTCAGCTGTCTGATGACCGACATCCGATATCCGCGCGTGGTCGGCAGGGAAGCCCCCCGGCTCCATATGCGTTAATGCAATTAGACAAACGGGACGCAGGGCGGATCGACCCAGGGACCGGGACGACATCCTGATAGGGCTAGCCAGTAGGAGCTCCCTGCTACCTTGCACCCGTGTAACCACCAATCGAACGTTCAGACGACTAGAAGCACGTACGGGTACTTAGGATCAATAAGTGCTTCTTCCCCACAAGCTTCGGGCCAAGGATGACAGGATTTAGCGCATCCATGGTGGAACAACCTCACCGCAGACCTCCTATGTATGCAAGGGACAGTTCTCGCCAAGCATGTCAGCGACGATCATTTCCCTAATGAAGTAACTTCAAGTCTATTGGCAACTCCATGTAACCCCAACCCACCAGATGAAGCCTCTTCTTGCGCTAGAAAGGTTGCATAACCAGAGACAGTGGAAATGTGACCCATCAAAGGAGCGTATTCGGGCCCTACTCGGCCCACGAGAATTGCGGCGCGGACGGATATCGCGTGCCCCTTTCCCGCATATCCGTCCCGAGGTTATTTTGCCGCTCGATCAGGGTGGAATCGGATGAGGTGAGATGAATCATATGCCCGACCCATTCCGGGAATTATACCCGCTTGGCAAGTCACGTTTCATCAGCCGGCTACCCCGTGGATATCAACCGTCTACGAACATACGGTCACTATACCGGGGTTTGCGGCATCTGGAACCCGGTGGCCGTCACTAGGAGAGAGGAACCTTTGAGTGACGAACCTAAACTTTCCCAGACACGGCGAGGCAGCTTCGTCTTCACCTTCTCCTGCGTACCATCAACCTTCTTGTCCAGCACCGACGTTGTGCGCCATGAAGGGCCTTCTCATTCTAGGATGGCTTCATGGCTTTTGGCCAGCCGTCGAAGCCGCCGTCTTCCGCGTCGCCAATACTAGCGCCTCGCATGGGTTGCAACCAAAGATCCGCCCACGCGATGATGACCCCAGCGACTTTGGCTGGGTCAAGCGATGGGCCGCTGTTGGCGATAGCTTCACGGCTGGAATTGGATCAGGTTCACCGCTGGGGAACTTCCTGACGGAGACACCCGATGACAATACATGGTACTGCGCCCGATATGACACGTCCTACCCAATGATCATCAACGATGCTCTCGGGGAATCGGTCGAAGATTTTCAGTTTGTCGCCTGCAGCGGTGATAGAACCGGGGGCATCTACAAGCAGATCCAGGAGCTGAAGGGAGACCTGGACCTCGTGGTCATGACGGCGGGAGGAAACGATCTCTGTCTAGTAAGACGGCAATCAGCCCCAGAACAAAACAATGTCATATTCTGACCATAACAGGCATCAATGATTGAAAAGTGCGTCTTCAGACCGTTTGACGGCGAGGACGCTTGCACGGATGTCATTTCGATTGCAGAAGACAACTTGGACAAGATCCTTAAGCCAAATTTGGAGCAACTGCTAGACGCCTTGGAAGACAAGATGAATGACGATAGCATTGTCGTTTTCAACGGCTACGCTCAATTTGTACGTGTTGTTATAGCTTTCCCTTTACCTCTTCCTTTTACTGACACGGACGCAGTTCAATACGGAGACTGATGATTGTGAAACCAACCAAGACTGGACCCTGTTCAATCTCCTCGGGTCCGACGGGCTGAAGCTTACTATTGAGCGCCGCAAGACTTTCAACAGTCTTGTTGTGAAGATCAACGATCTCATCAAAGGCGTGGTCGATGACGCCAAAGACAAGTACAAGTACAAAATCGGCTTTTCCAACTGGGATCTCTGGCCAAGGAAGGGTGTTGCGGGGCAGTTCTGCGATCCATCCTCGTCGGGTGCATACCCGGATCCAAAGCAGCCCGACCTGCAGTTCTTCAAGCCGGATACGAGGAAGGGCGACTCAGGCGACCTGAAGCGGAGAGATAACTTGTACAATATCCACAGCAACGAAACCCTCTGGACTGCCGAAGTCGTCGAGCGGGAGCGTCATCGCCGGGCGCTGGATGATATCTACAACTCTCTCCTCTACCACTCCGCCAACCCCCAAGCTGAAGCGAGACATCTCCTGGACCGCAGAAACCCTAGCCCGCCCAAATGCCCCGGCGACAAGGACGTCGAGATCCAGCCGCCCAGCATCGGGCTGCCCAACTCTATCGCCAAGAACTTCCACCCCAACGAGCTAGGCCACTACACCATCGCATCCTGGGCGCTGCAGACGCTGATCGACCTCCGGGCCGAAGTCCTAGACGTCACAGCACCGTCTTGCGAACCAGTTGACAAGTTCACGTGCTGGCAAAAGGAGGGCTGGAAGGGTTATGCAAACGAGCCCTTCCTCAACGACCAGAAGGACGACTTCTGCGACGGCGTGGACACCGGCGACGATGTCAACGGGTGGACGCACTCGGAGACGTACGGCAAGGATACGCCCGACGAGACCGAGTTCAAGGTCACGCTCAACAAGGGCGGCATCGGGAGTGGCGACTTTAGCAAGTCCGAGTGCAAGGATAGTATTGATGGCATCATCAATAACTGTGACGGCAACGACTCGGACAACCCCATGGACTGGAAGTTTGGCGGCGAGTGGCAGCGCGGCCGTTTTACCTACCAGGTCAACCCCAAGCGTGATAACAGGCCCTTCCCGCCACCCAAAGAGGCCTGGGGCAGCTGTAAGGGGTGGTATCATGGCTTCTGGAGTAGCTATGTCATCAAGGGCAAGGGATGGGCGTCGAATGACTGGGGCCAGGATACCCTGGAGCCCAAAGCGCGGAGCTGTATTGGGGGCGGACTGACCATGTGGAGGTTCAAGTACTTTGATGAGCCGGATGAGGATGGCAACGAGTGGCAGGCTGACTTTAACACGCCCATCTGGGTCCGTTCGCGGTGCTTTAAGAATAACAAGGCGGTGCGGGAAGCTGGCGGGTACACCGACGGTTGTGGTGGCAATGATTAACGGGTGGATGATTAAGTACTTTGGCAGTATGGTTTTGCAAGTAATGTATCTAAGGAGATAGGAACATTGCAAGTGAAGAAGGATGGGTAGCTTTCGCAACCACAACCATGACTCTATTTGGAACGCCTCATGGGAGAATTTGAAAATATACTAGTAGAAATCCGATTCCTCCTGCACGATCGACGCCAATCTTCCAAAATTCTTGACACAAATGTAGGTGGCATCAAGGCTATCGATAGATGCATTTCAGTAAGAACATTTAGTTTGAGACAATGATAACCCCTTTCACCGGGATGTTTGCATTGTGGGACCCTTAAACCACGCATCTCGGGGCACTCAAATAGCCACATGTTATTGTTATCCTTCAAATCCGAATCACCTACCTATCACCTAGATGCTCCTGCTAACTGAGGTACAGAAAGAATAACCTACAGACAGCCTGAACCATCCGCATTGCCCGCGCTCTCAGGGAATAGCTTCTTGAAGCTCGATGTGACGGTGCCGCCAGCCTTCTGCAACAAATCCTTGGTTCTAGCAGACTTGCTTCTACCATACAACTTGTGCATGGCTGCAATGTCCCGCTGACTGGGTGAGTCATTGATTTCGATCGGGTCGCCGTTCGGCTTTGTGAGGATCTGCGCGCGTTGGTCGTTCCCAGGGCTAGCCTCGCCCACAGCACCAGCACCCGAGGGATCTAACAAAGATTAGTGTGTAAAAAAAAACCGATGGTGAGTTTATGGCCACATACAAATCATGATGGACGACCAATCGACATCATCCACGCCCATGCCGGACGAAGTGGCGATACCCATGGCCTTGGGCATAGGGAGGTAGTCTCGCGCACTGAACTGGCCCTTGCGTGCAAAATCGTAGTCTCTACACAGCTCCTCGACGCCAATCCGGGGTCCGAAGCCTCCGTTGTTGTAATTGCCCGGGTTCTGAACTACCAGACCACCACCACCCAAACGGTCCTGGTAATCCTTAAGATTCTCGCAGCGCCAGTTGCCGTTGTTTTCAGGGCCAAAGACGGTGCCGCCAAGAGCATTCTTAACGGTTCCCTTGCTCCAAAAAGCCGGGTTCTGGTGCTCGTGGTACAGACCCCAGGCGTGACCGAGCTCATGGGCAAAGTTCTGCTCCTGGTTGAGCATACCCATGCGCACGCTGGTCGTGAGAATCATCTTGGGCCTAACCTCGGGGTTGTTGGAGTTGCGGATGATGGAGTCGGCGTTGGGCAGCCCCTCAAAGGTTGCCATCATGCCGTTGTCGCCGCTCCAGTAGACCATCAACGTATCGAACCTGTGGTCGCCGGTGCACTCGGCTCTGCCGACCTTGGAAATGGTAAATTCGCTGCCGAGGCCCTTGCGCAGCCAGATGTCGTGCGCCGCTACAATGAGGTCGTCGAGCGCTGCATCGGCTTCGTCGTCGACAAAGCAATAGCGGATCTGGCGGTTTGGCCATGGCATCCGGTCACCTTCGGAACGGTCCGTGTTGATGACATAGTAGCGGCGGTCGAGACTGGATTTCGAGATCTCGGGCTGCCATCCACGGCTTCCAGCTAGGACATGGCCGGTCTGGGCCACAAGGCCGACAAGAAGAGCAACTAACAGTCGCATGGTATGAACGAAGTCACGAAGAGTGAGGGCAAAAGGTTCACAGCACCTACGGTCTGTGGCCCGGGAGCGATTGGGGACGTGGTGGTGAACTGGGTAAGTCCCATGCAGCCATGCTCCCAGCCTAGGAGGGACTACAATATGCCTATGCCCGAATATGAAAACATGCGTGGTATGGTCAGCCTCTGGGCTTGTTCGCTTAGATGAATTTGCCACCCGGCACGCCCGGCTAAGCAGGAATTGGGCCCGCCGGTGGAGCTGACATGCAGGAGGATCAAGAATGGATAGACGACGTTACAATGTCTGCGCCGCAATGAGTGGGCCGGTGGCTCCGTACCGATACTTCCTCTATGGATCGTGAGCTTGGCACGGATGGCCGGCTGCAATGTACCCAGTTAGCGTGCAATGGTGAGAAATATCTTTCAATATCACGCGAGTCGTGGAAGATCCTAACGCAACCTCCGAGATGACACGGGTGACGACTGGTTTGCTGACCGTCGGCAAGATACTGCCGATTGCGGAAATAAGGGGATATGCATGGGAAGGATTTCCAAGCACTGTCTTGCCACGGAATAGGACGGCTTGCTAGTGCTCTCTTCCGGGAACATCGAGGGACTCCGCGAGCTCGTGCCCCCTCGAGCCATGATTTTGCATCCTATGCTAGACCCCGTACCACATTACCGTTCTCTCTCCATCTTTCTTCTCGTTTTCCTCCACACATACAGCTTGTAGCCTCTGGTTAATCATGAAGGCCGCCTTGTGGTACATCCTGCTATGGGCGGGCTCTACCCTCGCGGCGACCAGCCATAGGGAGGCATTCAAGGCTCAGGCCGATGCCAGTAGGCCCAGGACATCGTCATCCACGTTCCGAATTCTGGCGGATACCGAACCAGATTACACATGCACCAAAGATAAGAAGTGTGACTTGGGATGCTGTGGTCCTTTGTGAGTTTACCCTCAAGGGCAGCAACTGTCACTTAACTAACGAAACTCCGCAGAGACGAAGAAGGCAACGGTGTATGTGGCCTAGGCCCCAAATTCTGTGGTGATGGGTGCACCTCAACTTGCGACTACAAGAGCGAGTGCGACCCCGGTTGGGGAATGCAGTGGTCCAACTCCTCGACTTGCCCTCTCAACGTCTGTTGCAGCGAGTATGGCTTCTGCGGGACTGCCCCTGACTTTTGCAACGGCGAGGTTGTGTCAGCCCCTCAGTGTGACCCAGGCCGGAACAGTTCGAATGGGCGAACCATTGGCTACTACGAGGGCTGGAACTGGCAACGGCCGTGCGGCACCATGACACCGAGCAAGATTCCGCTGGGTTACTACAGCCATATCTTCTTCTCGTTCTCACTCGTCAACCCCACCACGTTCCGCTTGGAGCCCATGGACTCTAAAACGGGCACTTTATACCCTGATGTCTCGGATTTGAAGTCCCGCCAGCCGGGTCTCGAAGTATGGATTGCGGTCGGCGGCTGGGCAATGAACGACCCGGGCCCGTACAGAACGACGTTTTCCGACCTTGCAAAGTCAGAATCCGCCCAGGATGAGTTCTTTGAGTCCCTGGTGACGTTCATGATGAAGTACAACTACGACGGCGTCGATATCGACTGGGAGTACCCAGTGGCCGATGACCGCGGAGGCATTGAGGAAGACTTTGAGAACTTTGTCACATTTCTCAAGCGGCTGCGGCAGCGCCTTGCCCAAATCGGCACACCGAAAGGCGTTTCGATCACTCTCCCCGCGTCGTATTGGTACCTGCGCGGGTTCGACATCGTGGGTCTCGAGCCGTATGTCGACTTCTACAACGTGATGACTTACGACATCCGTAAGTACTTCCTCCAACCAGAGAACTGTAAGCCCGGGCTAACCACCATCAAGACGGTGTCTGGGATTCGACCGTGCAGTCACTCGGTCCCTACGCCCGCGCCCACACCAACCTCACTGAGATTGAGGAGGCCCTGAAGCTTCTCTGGCGCAACAACATTAACCCAGAGCGCGTCAACCTGGGCCTGGGTTTCTATGGGCGCAGTTTCACCATGAAAGACCCCGGGTGCCTAGACGCAGGCTGTGAGTTCAGTGAGGGCGGAAGCGGCGGCGATTGCACTGGAACCCCAGGTGTGCTGTCAGCGCACGAGATCACTGAGATTATTAAGAACGGCGCCACGGTTAAGCTGGACAGCGCCGCGGCGGCCGAGATTGTCACTTGGGACAACGATCAGTGGGTGTCCTGGGACAGCACCGAGACGTTGGCCATGAAGGTCAAGTATGCCAATGAGCGTTGTCTCGGGGGTGTCATGGCGTGGGCCATTGATTTGGATGACGGCACGCTGATCAAGTCGTTGGCGGACACGGGGCGTACGACGTTCAACTATGTGTCGAATTTGCCTTGGATGACGGGGTGCTTTGGGTCCGAGCTGCCGGAGTGGTCGTTCCTGAACGATACCGACACAGACTCGTAGGTGGGCGTAGATGATCGGTAATGAATAGTACACGTTTGAGAACGGTAGCCCTAAAGTGCCCGCAAAAGTCTGGTGATCGGTGTCATTTGACTGCAAGCCAAGAGCTAGGGCAGAAATCCTGTCGGGGTGAACACCGGCGCCAGCAGACCTCGCGAGACAGACCATTCCCCCACGTTCCATCCCAAACAATATCCACGGTGGTTACCCCTTCAAACTCACCACCTACCTCATCCCCGTCCCCCACAAATTAAACATCCAATACTGCCCCCCAAAAACATCGAAATCATCCCACCCCTGACACAACCAATACCCCCACCCATCCCCATCCCCATCCCTCCCTTCCCCCCAAGAAGCGGCTTCCAAACCCTCTCCCGATATGACACCACACCTCCCCCTTCCTCAGCGCCGAAAACCTCAAAAACCCGCTTCCCCCCCTCCGGCCCCCGCCCCTCCAGCCACTCCGCCAACACCTCCCACCCGCCGCGCTGCACGGCCAGGCTGAATTCCTTGTCGGGCCCGGGGCCCAGGCGGCGGAAGGCGGTTTCAATGGGGTTGAGGATGGCCTGTTCCAACGCGGCAAGGACGTGCGTGTTTGGTGTGGGGTGTAGGCCGGTGGTGGTGGTAGTGGTGGTAGTGGCGGGGGTGTTTATCGGGGGGAGGGCTGCAGATTGTGGCGGGGGCAGGTGCGCCTGTAGGGCAATGTAGAGACGCCGTATGTTTGGGAGGATTGTTGGAAGCTGGGCGGCGAGATGGTGCAGATTGGTGGTGGGGGAGGAGGCGCTGAGGGATTGGGTGTAGTTGCGCCAGAGTTGGTTTAGGGTGTCGTCGTTGAGGAGGTTTGGGCTGTTAAAAGTCCAGAGCAGCTCGGCGGACGTGACAGAAGCTAGATGGTGCGGTGGCATGAGGCGGGGGAGGTCAAGGAGCAGGGGCAGGCTGGAGAGATGGAACGTGTTTGTTCGATACAGGATATCGGTGCCGTCATGGTACCTGCGGAAAGTGGTCAGCAGAATAAGGGTCAATTAAGGAGGTTAGAGGCAGTAGCGCACGCTTGTCGGCACGCCAACAGCCAACCCATGACACCAATGAAACAATCATCGGTTAGTGAGGAGTTGTGGTCGGTCGACTCGCACCGGCAAAGAGTTGGCGATTTAGGCGAGTGCCCGGTTCTCTTTCCAACGTGCTCTCCGGGAATGCAGCCGTCCTCGTGGGGTTCAATTCTGGGCTTGCGTGTCGATGATCTCGCATCTTCCTCTACGCGCCCTACGCGGCGATGGCATACGCAGCTGAACCACTGCCATTGCTTTGGTTGCCGGTTATCGCGGATAAGATTCGTTCCAAACCCGCAATGAGGAGCCCCGGTTTCCGCGTTTAGGCGTTCTCGATGCGAACCGAGGGTAGACTTGATGGGATTTCTGTGCCGCAATGAATCCCGTGGTTTGCGAGTGAGTGGGTGGTCAAAGGTCAAGTCAACGTGTAAAGTTCGGTTTCCGAATGCATGGCCTAGAATCTGTTGTCGGATCTCCAATGGTAGGTGTTGCAAGAGTCCGTAGTTTGATCGCACAAGACTCGCCGTGGCCGACGATGGGATGATGGGCCAGTGGTCGTAAAGGGGCGGTGGCGGAATGACCGGGCGATTGCTCTCCTCATGTTCGCGTGGGTTTCCTTGGTTGCTCGATCGGAACTTGCGTCTGAACCACCGGTTGACAGGAGAAGCCATGTTAGCATGCTGCAAGATATCCAAATTGAAGAGTGGTTTGATGAAATAGAACCTACCGAGATATCAAGAGCCGAAAAACAGGCCGAGCGACTTGTTTTAAAACATTGGGGTTGGTGGGCCGGGGCGGGGTTTAGTTACCAGGCATGTACATGTACCTAAGGTAGGTATGTACCTTACATGTATGTACATGTATGTACCTACGTATAATTAAGGTACCAAGGAGGACGAGTAATCTGTCTATCCCGCCCAAGCTGAGCCTCGACAAAGCCAATGAACCAAGCAGGACGCTGACGATTCCAAAAGCGAGCTTACGGATAAAAGATCAGAGGTAGAAGATAGAGGTTCAAATTGTGAATGAGTCATTGCCAGGTTCCCATCACGCTTCGCTGTCTTGATATAGCTGGGTAGATACCATTTTGCTCGCTTCCCTACCCAAACCTACTATCTATAATTCGTCGATCGGGGTGGCAGGTTTCCATTCCCCACTACGCTTCAAGTAACCTTGCTCGGTCACCATTCTGATTTGTGATGCTAGTCTCGTGGTGCAGTACCCCTTGAAGAGCAGCACAACGCTTGCATGCTGTGGTAGGTATGTACGTATGAAGTATGTACATACATACATTCTACCCCTTGTTTTTGAGGCTAGCGGAATTTGCGATTTTGCGGCGTAGGGATTGAGCCGTAAGATGCAAGAATGACGGACAACCTCCACGATGCAAAACGTGTATTCTCACTCCGTCTCCCCAACCCCTTCACCTAAACCAACTTGATCTGCCACCAGCCAGTAGAAGCCCCAAATGTTAGGCAACAGCGTAGGTTAACTGTGAGCATGTTGAGAGTACCGTCCAATACGAAGCATCGCTTGGTCCCGAGGCTTTGGGCAAGCAGTCCAACCAGCAACTAAAGCTTAACCATGACCCATAGAGCTGCACCTGTTACCGAAGCGGCTATTTCCGCTTGCTTTGAATGTTGGGAATTTATTCCGGCACGTGGCTGCGCACTGTAGGGCCCACGTTGTGTCAGATATTTTATCAGGGTGAGATTTGTGATTTGCTCGTGTCTCCTCCAGCCCCTGGACGACGTAGCCGAGTGTTTAAGGCCCCGCAATATCGCAAATTTATAAAGCCGCTTGTATCTTTTCTACTGAGGCCCTCACGTCTCTCTTTCTTATGAAACTCGGAAAAAGAAATATATACATATTTGCCTTGCAGACACGTTACAGTACCTCGCTCACTCCAACCTTGTGCGATGCCGGCGAAACCAGTCACAACCGCAGAGGATCTCCGCCGGTCTGCGGTTGAGCAAGATCAGCTGCACAAGGTTTCGAGGATGAAAGAGAAGGTCGAAAATATCGATGCGTGTGTCATTGACCAGAGGGAGCTGGACTCTTTGGGCATCACCCTCGGGCCCCCGCTCGATGTTGACAATGTTGGCAACTTCTGGGATTCTAGCACGTACTTCTTTTGGCCTTGGGTGCCGAATGAAGTTCTCAACGAAGTCGCTTCGAACCGGTCGCCGGAGACATGGATGGATAAGCTCGGGGAAACACAGTATACGCATTCAGAAGCGAAATACGGAGATCTGAAGGCACAGTGGTTCAAATACTGCCTCAAGGAGCTATACGCAATGGATACGGACCTATGGGAACCCTGGGTGTAAGCTGACCGTTATTGTTACTCCCAAACGCATCACGTACTAATATGACTAGAGTGGATTCATGTCTGATAAAGCACGGCACTGGACTCGATCTCCAGTTCAACGAACTTCCGGGGCCTGACCCATCTAACCCGTTTGTAAAACGCCAGTATTTCCCCGGGGCGGCTTACTTCCCCGTCGACAGGACCAGACCCCATGTCGCTTGCCTTACCATTGATTCGAACCCTTCACCAGGCGATGACAAGGTGCTCCACAGCGAGGTTGACTATGCCATCTCGCTTGTCAAGTTCCGGCTCGAACAAGGCCAACACACCGGGCACCACACCAAACCGGTAATGCCCACCCACCATTCCATCTGTTCCCCTCCTCCAAATCCACCCCCGCCCATCACTAACCCCTTACCACAGGGCCTCATCTACACCATGGAGCGCGACCAGTGGGCGCGCATCACGCAGGTGCACTTCGACGGCAAGGCCCGCAAGCTGGTGTTGCGCCAGTCGCGCCAGCTGGACCTGCGCGGGCCGACCCCCCCGCCCGACGCCTTCTTGCTGCTGCGCTGGATGGCCAACCGGCCCGCCGGCGAGACCGAGTACGTCGACGAGAAGGAGCCGCCCAAGGAAGAGGTCGCGCGGGATGAGCCGTCGAGCGGGGCGCCGAAGCTGTTGCTGGGGTGTGCTTGATGAAGGGGCTGAGGGGTGTGGGTTGATGGGGGTGATCTTTTTTGCGTGTTGAGCGTTCTTGTGTTGGGGTGGATGGTGCCTCAAATGGTACCCGGGTTTGATTCATTTTCTGTTTATTCTTGGACCATTTACCGTTGGTAAGTGGGATGTAGGGAAATAAGGCATTTGCGTACTGGAAGGCTAAGACGGGATTTCTATATGACCCGGAGTTTGGGCAGTATCTTATTCGAAATTTCATGGTACTTATCAGTGGTCCCTACAACAAATTTAAGAGCCTTACCGTTCACGACTTCTAACAGTCAAGAAGCGGGCTTGATTGTTCAACCAGAATTTGACCACGCCTCCGGGCATCACACCTAAGTACATGTATGTACCTCATACAGAAATACAGAGGGGTTGGTCAAGCTCAAGCGTTTCCATTGAAGTTCGATAACGATATCCCTGGCAGGCATCATGCCGACAGAACAAGCACACTCCCAGTCGGTGATAAACCGCAAAGGCAGATTAAACTGCAGTTTTACACACAAGTTACAGAGGTCCGTTTCCTGCGCTCGATTGTAGATGTTCCGCATGAAACGTTTTGCACCCTTTGGCTGCATCAACTCTAGCGCCCTTGTTCCTTTCAATTCGATTGAACCCTCCCAGAGTTGGGACCAGGATAGATTCGTCCCGTGAACGGAGAGGGAGCCGATATCCCTCTTGCCCCAACCATGGGTTCCTGGTAGCGTTTTTTTCTAGGCAGGTCAAATTGATGTGTAAGGTACCCTACGTGCTTGCCTGCACAGCAGGTGTCGAAGGGTTGTTTGGACGGCTTGAAATCTCCCCGGTCCTCTTATCTCAGGGCTTTCCGCCTGGAGGCAGGAATGCCCGAGGCGGTGCAACGCCACTCGAGCGTTCCAGCAACCCCCCTGGTCCGTCTGCTGAACCCCCGCACCTCCATTTCCGCCGTGCGACTTTGCCTGAGAATATAATGGACAACCCGCATCAGTTGAGAATATGCACTCGGTGATATGAGAAACTTTATAGCACATTCTTCGGCTTGAAACCAGGCTTTCGGTATCGGAGCTCCACGATTCCTCCATTCCAGAGGTCTCTCGCATCAAACGCCTTCGCAGCAATGGGAAAGGGGGGTCACATCAAACCCCTGAACTCGTCGTGGGTGGGCGGCACGGAAGGTAACTGGCCGTGAGCGCAGAGCGCGTCAAGGTGAGCTGAGGATCAATTGATTAGCCGAGTGCTGGAAAGAGGCGTTCCAGAGACGATACGATTCGTCAAATTCCTGCGTCAACCGCAGGCCGTTTTCGTTTGAACAACCCTGCAAGCTTGGAAAGTAGTGCCCCTAAAATTACACTACCCTTGAGGGATGCCCAGCTCGACCACAAGGCTCTGAATCCCTCAGTGTCTCTGATATCTTCCGCATCTTCCCTGGCCTCCGTACAATGCGACGCAGGCCAAGACCAGTGCACCCTCGAGTCTCACCCAGCCGCAAACGAATTCAAGGTGACCCATTCCCATGCCTCGACCACGAACAACAAACATCGACCCAATCGTTAGCGGCAAGCGTCCGTCCAGACTCCAGACCAAGGAAAGAATCAGGCAACCCCGCATTTTAGGTAGTTTCGTCCAATCGGTAGATTTATCACATCAAGTCCCTGACGAGAACTCAGTATAACAAAGTTTTCTCTGCGATATTATTCCGTGATAGGTACATACTACGTACTTGACGACAAGGGCAGCATGAGCTTCGGTATAGGAGTCGGCGACGTCGCCCTGGTCGCTCGCTCGGCGTGGAGACTGTACAAAGCGTGCAAAGAGTCGTCCGAGGACTTTACACGGCTGACAACCGAACTTCTCTCCTTACACGCCGTCTTGAACGAGACGCATGACTTCCTGGCCGAAAACCCACATCTGGACCTCTCACGACGCCATCGCCTATCCATGCTCTGCGAGCAGTGCCAGTCGACGCTCGAGGGCCTGGACGCCGTCGTGGCGCGGTACGAGAGTCTGGGCACCCACGCGCAACGGACTTGGGACCGCATGCGTTTCGGTCTCAAGGATCTCTCCGAGATCAGAGATCGCTTGGTTTCCAGTGTGACGCTACTGACCGCCTTCAATACGGCCATGATCAAGTACAACACGTCCGTCCCTTGCTAATGCTTGGCGCGTACTGATGACTGAACTCGCAGTTCCTCGACCGCTCGCATCGAGAAAAAGCTCGACAAGTTCTTCGCCGAGGTTCAGGCTGGCCTTCGTGAAGGCTCCGTCGTGACGACCGAGGACGTTGGGATCGCCATCGAGACAGCCGACGTGTGGGCCGAGTTCCGGGGCGAGTTACTGGATGTCGGCATCAACTTGTCGGCCGCTGAGGATAATCGTGAATTCATACTCGAGAGGCTGAGGGCGGCACTGGCCGAAGGACTCCTTGAGGAGGGGGCCGCGCCGTGTGATGATGCCGGCCCTGGGCCCACGGACTTGGGAGTCATCAAGCGCACCTTGTCCGTGTCCCCGACCGACTCGGGCTATGGAAGCAACGCGTCTTCGTCGCCGAGAGGAAGCGTCTCATCCTCCATTAGCGCGGCGAATCAAGCGTTCGAAGAAGAGCTGCGACGGCAGCGAAGCGAGTGGCAGCAACCTGGTGCTGGGGTTGGAATTGGGAATGTTCAACCTGGTTCTCTCGCCGGACTCATGCACGTCGCTAGTACCACGGGCACCAACTCGACCCCACCAAAAGTGAGGAGGCGGACGGGGCCGGTAGTGCGGATGAGGAAGTGGTTCGTAAACGAGAAGGCCATCATCCAGGCCGCGAGTGATGGGGACGGGCAACGCGTGGCCGAGCTGATCAGTCTCGGCGTTGATGTTAATGCAAGGGACCGATGGGGGTGAGTCTTTTGTCATTGGATATGCCTTCATCATCATAACCGAGAATAGGTGGTCAGCGCTCAGTATGTGCGGCTATGGCGGCCACGCAGCTATCGCTCGGATGCTGCTCGACCATGGCGCCGATCTAGACAACGTTGACGTAGACGAAGATACCCCAACCAGTTTAGCGACGCAGAGAGGTCATGCTGAGCTCGTCATCATGTTTGACGAGGAGCGGGCCGTCCGAGATCTTAGGATCAGAGAGTCAGACAACGAAGTGCCGAGAAGGTTAGCTTGATGGATCCCGTGCCTTAGCATGTAATGGATGCTAACCCAGCGCCCAGGGTCGATACGGCGATTGCTTTGGATTGATATCCTGCCTGTCATTAGTGCCCGGTGTAATTATTAGGGCGATCATAGTTTGAGCTCATATTGAGTGGATGATAACATCGGTAGCAACAAGGTATCTCTTCGGACGTTATGATGGTGTGTGTAGGATTGCCAAATAATTTCATGCTTTCAATAACTCGCTGGACAAGGCGGTTTCATGATGCAGGCGTCGGTGTTCAATTTGGAACGTGATCGGGGTCCGCAGCATACAGTGAAACAATCTTCTTTGCCGCCGACTCGCCGCTGAGATAGGCCCCGGCAACAGTACCGCACTCTTCAAATGGAGCAGCGTGTTCGCCACAAAACCACAGCCGTCGATCCGGGCAACCCTCCCGGAAAGCCAACACGTCCTGGTCCGCTGCGTCGATGCCGACCTGAAAGTTGCAGTAGCTGCCATAGCCGTTCAGCTCATCCTTGAGCCACTCGGTCGCCAGTATGGCCTTTGGCGTACAACTTGCATCATCGCTGCGATAACCGGGGAGACGAGAGTAATATGGCCGGAAAAAGCCATCGAGGAGCTGGTATTTCTCCTCCTTTGACTTGCCAAAAATCATGTTCACAATGTGGCGTGAGCAATCCCCGTAGAGGTAGAAAAGGATGGTTGGATGGTTGTTGGGTGCCTTGAAGGTCGACAAGTCCCAAATCTCCTGCGGCCACCCGTTCGGGTTCGTATCAGATGCGTAGGCTGGGGTCAGCCAGTTGGTGTAGCAGGGGAAGTTGTCAGCAGCGGGGTCATCGTTCCAAAACACAGCAGGGAATGTAATAAAGACTTTCTCAAGTTGCGATAGTGAAAGGTTGTCGACGGCTGCAGATATCCGGGCGGGTATCGGCGGAGAGAATACATCACGGTGCTGCTTCAGCCAGCCAAGGGGTGTCGTCATGACAACTTCGTCAAAGCTAAGCGTTTTACCTGCCTCCGTAGCAACCTCGATCTTTTGGCCAGGGGCTCTGCTTTCGTGGGTTTTGACCGAGGTGACGCGGGTACCGAGACAGATGGTGGCACCATCAAGTGCGGGCTTGGCAGCTTGCTGCAGGATGGCCGCGTAGTTGCCCTCGACAAACATCTCCTCTGCTCACCGTGTTAGGGCAGGTGTATCAAAGAAGAGTAGATGCGTACCTCCGCCACAGCACTCTTCCATCCACGCAAATCTCAAGCTCTGCCTCCACACAGGCACCCCTACATAGGCCCCAAACATCTCGCTCATTTGTAGCAGGATGGCTCGTTCCTTTTGGTCAGGAACCATCTCGGTGGCCTTTCGTTTCACGAAGTCGTATAGCGAGTCTGGACTAGGAATGTCCTCTCCCTTGTTTTTGACATGTGCCTCTTCGCTGTATTTGAAGGCCAGCTCGATAATGTCCCAAAGGAGAGTCGAGAGTCGGTCCGTCACTTCATCCGGCAGTGGCTTCCCTGCAGAATCGTAAATAAGTTGCTTATTATTCCAGTAACGTAATGGGGTCCTGGTATTGGAAGCCAAAGCGTAGATGGGATGCGGTTCGTCCGAGTCGGTCCAGGCGTGAATCCAATTTGGGCCGCTAAAAGGGGTCAGAAACCTGCACCTGACGCCGGTCAAGAGCATGCTCTTACATATCGACGGTGTAGCCCAGATCATCGGACTGGCAGATCTAAACAGGGCAAGTTAATATGGTGGAATCGGTACTCGTGGCCTTGAGGAAACCAACCCGTCCGCCGATTCTCTGGCGCGCCTCCAGGATGGTCACCTGGAAACCATGAGAGAGGAGGACGTCGGCACACCGTAGCCCAGAGATACCTGCACCGACAATGCAAACGTGTCGTTTGGTGGAGTCCTCCATTGGGAAACGAGTGTTGGATAAAAGGTTGGAAAGGTTGAACGAGGGTTTTAAAATTGAAACTCGGCTGTTGCCGCCTGATTGGCAATACTCGCTGGCCGTGTGTGGCAGCACACTGCTCTCAGTATTCTTGGCAGAGCGGGGGAGATGAAGGGCACCAGCTGTGTGCGCTCTTGGAAATTCGTTGACAGATGTCGCAGATCACCGACTGGGGAAAAAGCAAGTGAGCAACCGGGTCCCAGCAGCGTCGCGAGATTTTTTTCCGTTCTCCGGTTGTGCCTTGACAGACGAAACGGGAAGCGACAATTCCAAACAGTCTAACTGTGCTTGTGGCCACAAATCGGCGCGAAACGAATGGTAACGAGGTACACTCACCCCGCGAATCACATTCCCGCCGCCAGTCGCCGGAGGCGAGGCATACCGCGAGGCAGTGTTCTCTCCTGTAATATCTGCAACAAAAAAGGCTGTGATAGCTGGCCATATATTGGGTTGTTACATAACTTGGAGCTTCGCCGTATTTGGGTATATTGGGGCGCATTGCTTCCTAAACTAAATGTGGACGAAGTTTTAAATGCACAAATGGGATCTCGTGAGCTCATGAGCTCCCAAATGTGCCTGTCTCGACGCGCCGAGCGTGCCAAGCCTATCCTGACTGTGACAGGCTCGTTTTGCATCCCTTTTATTGTACGAGTTGTCATTTTGAACGTTCTAATTTCGAGGATCCGCACCCTGTAGAACTAGACTTAGATATTAGGGGGAGGTTGTAGGGTTTCTGATAATCACCAGGTAGGGGGTGGTTGTGCGGAAAGGGTTGTTTTTTTCTCTTCGCCCAATGGGATGCAGGGAAAGGAGAGCATCGCGGATTGTAAGGGGAATTCATGCTTGATGTGGTTAGGTATGATTCGGAGTTCGGGCAGTATTTCTAAAGCATGGTATTTATTTGTTGTTCTGCAACGAGTTACTCCCAGAATGGCGACGCGCTTTAACAAGTGAACGCTCACGGCCATAAACGGCGATTAATGGTCCACCCAAACTTTGACCACACTCTTCCTCGGCCAACACTCCGACTGTCCCTTCTCCTCCTTAACCTCGAAGATGCCGCCTGGTCCAACTTTAAACGCACACTGTCTGGACCCGACCCCAACCGTCGTGGAGTATTACGTTAATAAAGGAAGTTTGTTGGGGTTTCCGCTTCCCTGGTGTACAGATTACCTACCGCTGCCGTTCCGATAGGACCTTCGTCCTCAATAGTAACTGATGACCTCTTTATGCAAACCGAAAACATGGTTCTCTGGAAGTGGATCCAGAGGTTTGTCTGCTGTCGTTGACGATAGAATTCTCACATTAAGGAGGACGTGGTGTCTGAGCCTAGATTGAGATACGATACTAGTTGGGAAACCCATGGGCCTAGAACTTGTCCAACGAAGCGAACACGATTGGATGCGACTCTCAGGACGGCACCTGTCGTTGTGTTGATTACCTAGGTAACGGTTGGGGGCCATATCGATGATTGTGTTCGGGTGGCCTTAATGATGTGATCTTGGGAGCAAGTGGTGATAGCTGCTTTGGGCATCGGAACTGACGGGGGGAATTAAAATAGAAACATTGCCAATCCTACGACAACAACCGCGGAAAGCAAACCCAATACGGTTCGAAATGGTTTAGAGCCGCACTTGTTCTTTGTGGGTTCATACATGATTCGCCGACCCGGAACTAGAATCCCACGGGTGTCGGGAATATTTGGACGCGGGTCTGGAGAACTGTGTTGAACCGGGTATTCTCGTGGTCGCTACCGGGCCAGAAACTGGGGAATGCAGGTCTAGATATTGCTACACTTTATACCAATACCACCTGTCCCGCCGCTCGGAAAATGTACTAAATTTAGAATCCGAGAACTATTGACAGAAAGAGGATAAATGATATGAGCTCTCTCGCCATCTTATGGAGTTGTTTCTGGTTCAGTTCGCATTCTTTTAATAAACGCCCTTCAGCCTTTTATTGTGCTAGCTTTTCTTGAGGCTAGACTTCCCATTTGCGACCATGAAGCTTCTCGAACGTGTCCTACTTTTGGCGGCCGCACTTCTCATTGCGAGCCCGGCCCTCGTGGCGGCTGACTCGGATGTTACTATCTGGTCGTGCCTACCATCATCAACGAGTCTCGCCAGTTCTTCAGAGTCGCCGTCCACATCAACAGCACCATCAGAGACGGTAGAAACCTCTTCGTCCACACCAGACTCGTCTTCAGCTGCCGCTACCTCGACTTCATCGTCGGTAGCAGCCTGTGAGGGCACCGTTGAACCGTCTTCGTCTTCCTTGCCTTCTTCCTCATCGCCCTCAGAGCCGTCTTCCTCGGAGACGTCTGCCTCCGAGCCGCCTTCCTCCTCAACCTCGACTGCTCTCGCTTCGACCACAAGCTTGGCAATCCCCGTGCGGTATCCTACGGGCCAGGTCAACGCTACTTCGCTGGAGTGGACCATTGTGTGGCGGCGTTGCAACATGCCGGCGACGAGGTCTTCTTACTAGTCAAGATTGGGCTGTCGGGAAGATTGGCCTGTGTTCGGGTATCGAGGTGTCAAATGGCGTGATCCGGGTCAGAAGATGGAGGTCTTTCTCTAAGTCACAGACGATGGGGTTCGAGAAGGCCAGTGATGCAAGGGAGCTACCACATGTCCAGTAGGAGCGTTGAAGATCGTTACGGCCCGTGGGGTTTGGTGGAGAAACCAATATCCGCCAGCTCTCTCCTTCATAGACCGTCGCCTGTTAATAAAGTCACTTGCCTATGTCATATTCATCTTCGTACCTAGTCATGGTGGTGTGTCTAAGGCCACATTCTAAACAAATTCAAAAGGAATACAAGTTGAACGGCAAAGTTTGGGTTTTAGGCTAACTTTTATTCTGGAATATCAACGATCAAAAGCCGAACCTAGCGCTCTTGATCCGGGGGAGTGCGGCCAGCGCCACGGGAAATCTGACCTCAAGAAGCAGGCCGCGACAACCAGCACCCCAGTTCTCTCTGCTCTTCTACGGCCCTCATATCCTCCTCCCTGAGTGCCAGCCAAATCTCCCAGTCCCTATCCCCCTTTGTCGCACCCCTCCTGGGCATCAAATTCATGGACCCGTCATTGGCCACATACGCCCGCCTCACCCACGTCGGCTTAGTCTTCTCACCTCCATTAACACCTGGAATCTCGAACTCGGCATCCGCCCCGAGCCCAACTCCCACCGAAGCATCCAACCCAGTATGATGCCTCGCAATGCGCCTCCTTACAGGAGCATCCACCTCGGGCCACGCAACATTATCCCCCTCCCCAGGAGCAACAACGCCCTCCAAATCCGTCGCCCTCGCCGCCAGTGCCAGATGGCTCCTCAGCACCTCAGGTTTCACCAAGTCCATAACCGCCCTCCGCACACACCAAGCCGCCTCAGCAATTTGCTCAGCCGTAACCGGCCCCCGCAGCTCCACATCCCTCACCAGCCCGCCCACCGTCACCGCAGCCAGCGCTCGCACCCACAGATTCCCGAGATACCCCTCCGCAAACAAATCCCGGCTCCTTGCAGTGCTGGTTGTCAAGACCGCATCGCAAACAATGCTGTGGAACAATAACTGGAAGTACTCGGCCTGAGGAGCAGGTAATCCTCGAAGTATTGCTGATCAATGTATCAATCTACAGTCTGTTCCTGGCGAGCTTATGACTGCAGAGGTTGGTGCAGAGTGTTGAGGTCATGGAACGGCGCTTGACAATGGGTCTTATTGATCTCAACGGAGCGCGACTCCCTGGTTGCACGATATGTGCTACCAGATGGTGAACATCGGTACCTTGATACGACCATATGATATCTATGATTGAGGAGTAAGCCTTATCCGTATTATCTGCCCATCATGAGGAAGACGGCGAGACCAAAGCCGCTTTCACCCATTCGACATAGCGGTACCGGTTACGGGGGTCCAGGCAGATAATCCACGCCCTGAACAGTTCTTCTGAAACTGACGACAGCCCCAAACGCCGTCTCTTTAATCACGAGGCCTGTTTTCCCCCTTGAAGTCTGTTGGATGAGCTCAGGAACTGTGTCGACCGCTTATTAGATCCGCAACGGCCGCATCTCCACCGTAGAAGCAAGCAAGCACTCTGGGGGCCGTAGCGTAAGTAACTACTCCTAATTTAGGTAGTACATAAACCATCACAGCGCGAGGAATTCGGTTGGGCAGTGTCAAGGTAACAAGGCCATGTGGTAAAACGCAATTTTGTACAGACAAACATAAGATTCAGTTCCGCATTACACACAAATAGTACAACACGTCCCACATCCACCCCCCACAAACCACTCTAGTAAGCAACCTGAGCATTCAGCCCGGTCAACTCCCTGTCCCAACAACGATGCTGCGAAATCCCATAAAAGAACTTCTCCATGAATCCCTTGGCCCCTTTGGCAATCGTCACCACCTCCCCCAGACTCTCCGGCCTCAACTCCTTAATGGTCACAACCCCATAACTCTCATGCACATCCCCCGACGCCGACACCGTCACACTCGGCAACCCAATCGCCTTCTCGACCAAGTCCACCGCCTCACCCGTCGCCCCAATCGTCTTCAAATGCCCGAACGCCTCCCTAATCCAGTGCAGCGCCCGCCCATTCTTCCCCAGCGTCTCCACCGCCTGCGCACCGCCGGGGATGAACAGAGCGTCCACCATCGTCGACCGGAACCCCTCCAGATGATGGTGCGGCTGCACCGAGCTGCTCCCATTCGCCGCCGTCACCTTGCTGCGTCGCGGGCCAATGACGAGCGGCACGGCGAGGGCGGTCGACAGCGCCGCGTACGCCGCATCGTACGCGACCTGGTCGTAGCCGTCAGCGACCAGGATGGCGACGCGCCGGGAGGCGATCGTGGGGGCCGAGCCCGGGAACTCGGTCTGGCTGAGGGCGGGCGCGCGACGGCCGTGGTTGGGCCGGCCGGGCTTCTGGGGCACGTCGCCGCCCACGCGCTCGGCGACGGTCTGGGCCAGGGCGAGGTCGATGTCGGCGAGGCGCTGGACCATGCGGCTGTAGACGACGGGGTCTTCGCAGTGGTCAAGCTCGAAGCCGAAGGCGTTGATGATGTGGTGCTTTTCGATGGGGGACATGCTGTTCCAGAAGAGCTGGGCTTGGCTGAAGTGGTCTTTGAACTTGTCGTTGCGGAGGCGGGCTTTGATGCCGGCGACCTTTTGGGCGTATTCGACGTAGGCGCCTTCGGCTTCGGTGGCGGGCGGGCACGCGTCGTAGCGGTTGGGCCAGTAGTTGACGGTGCCGCGGGTGATGGTGTGGCGGAGGGCGCCGTCGCGGTTGAAGTTCATGACTGGGCAGGTTGGCCTGTTGATGGGCAGCTCCTCGAAGTTGACACCCAGGCGGGAGATCTGCGTGTCGAAGTAACTAAAGTTGCGGCCCTGCAGGAGCGGGTCGTCGCTGAAGCCGATGCCGGGGACGATGTGGCTGGTACAGAAGGCAATCTGCTCGACCTGGGTGAAGAACTCGTCCGGATTGCGGTTGAGTTCCATCTCACCGATGTAGCGGGTGGGGACCAGATCCTCGGGCCAGACCTTGGTGGCGTCGAGAATGTCAAAGTCGAACTTGTGTTCGTCGGCCTCGGGGATAACTTGAATGCCGAACTTCCACTTGGGGAACACGCCGTTCGCGATGGCTTCCCACAGATCCTTGCGGTGGAAGTCGGGATCCTGCCCACCAAGCTTGAGTGCCTCGTCCCACACCAACGAGTGCACACCAAGTTCGGGTGTCCACGTGAATTTGACGAAATGCCGCTCGCCTTTGGCGTTGATCAAAGTGAAGGTGTTGACACCAAAGCCCTGCATCATGCGCCAGGAGCGAGGGATAGCCCGGTCGCTCATCTGGTGTGGTCAGCATCTGAATCGTTGCATGATAATGCAGATATGGAGGGCTTACCGTCCACAGGAACATGTGCGTCGCTTCGGTGTGGTTAAACTGGAAGTCCCAGAAGTTGTTATGGGCCGACTGCGCCTGGGGCACTTCATTGTGCGGCTCGGGCTTTCCGGCATGGATAACGTCAGGGAACTTGATGGCATCTTGAATGAAGAAGACGGGGATGTCGTTGCCGACAAGGTCCCAGTTGCCCTCCTCAGTGTAGAATTTGACGGCAAAGCCACGCACGTCGCGTGCCGTATCCATGCTACCGCGGCTCCCCAGGACCGTCGAGAAGCGAACAAAAACAGGCGTCTCCCGCGACGTATCGGTCAGGACTGGCGCGAAGGTGAGGTCGTCGATGCCGTCATAAACTCTGAACTTGCCAAAGGCGCCGGCGCCTCGGGCGTGGACTACTCTCTCGGGGATCCTTTCGTGGTCAAATCGCATGATCTGAGACAGTTAGCACCAGCGTCCCCTCAAATTTGACAACAGAAGGCACTCACCCTCTCGCGGGCAAATGGATCCTCCAGCAGGAGTGGCCCAGCATTGTCCTTGCTAGCCGCCTTGAGCCAGTCATCAGCCGTACTTTGCTTGACGCCATAGTCTGTTGTTAGACGGTCCTTGTTGGTCACGTCCTTGGTGTTGTGGGCGAGGTCTTTGAGCTTGTCTCCCTCGCGAGATCCAAGCGCGGCGTGTGCCACTTTCTGGACGGATTCGGGAACGAGACCAGCCATTTTGTTGTGAGTGAGGTTAACAGCGATGTGATATCCAAGTACGGAGAATGTGGGATCATTTACATTAAGAAGCAGTTCTATTATAGCGAGTGAGACGCTAGCAGTTGGTAATCACTTGCTCCCCTCCATGGTCATGACGTCAAGGATTTGACAGTTGGGAAAGATGATGGCCAAAGCAGGCCCGCAGGCCTTGTATGTAACTTTGGAACGCCCCTACCTGTGCACCGCGCTCCTGTGACGATCAAGGCAAAGAACCATCATGATGGGGAGGATCGAGAAAAAAGGGAATGGTGATGTCATGCCCGGAAGTTGCTGGCTTAAACGGGAGCCCCCGGCTTGGCAACCGGCGCCGGGGTTCTCTCAGCCTCGGACCAGAAGCTCCGTCGGGTGAGCGGGTCCAATGAGACCCGTTTCTGGGACGGTGTCCTTAAATACCTACCTAACAAGCTCTCAAGAGCGACTTCATGGCTAGAAAATATTATTTGTAGCCCCACTACAGGCATAACTTCTGGACAGTAAACAAAAACAATCATGGGTATACTCTCTTCGTCCCCCGTTGATGTGATCTGCCAGCAAAACACCGAACGACCCGAACCAGAACTCCGTGCTCCCAAAAACCAGAACCCCTTGGTATCATGCACCGTCGACACGATCACTCACGTCTCTAGCCATTTCGTAACAGCCAGCATCACCACAACAGCCTGCACGCTTGTCAACCAAGCCCCTATCCCAAATCCCCCCTGCACGTCATCCTTCACAACTGCCCACACCACAGCCACGATCCCACTGATCAACAACCCCACCAGCGAGCACACAAGAACACTGGCCTTGTTCAGGCCCTCAATAATGTGCACCCCCCACCCCGTAACCAAATCATTAGGTGTCTGAACCTGCAAAATACTATTATGCAACTTCTGCGGAATCCGATTCCCCCACAACAACCTCGGATGCTTCCCCGGCTTGGACAGATGATGCAAGAAGATATTCGCCGGAATCGGCGGCGGGCGTAGCGGGCAGGGATAGTAGGCATACCCCTCGGCCGCCATCTCGGCGACGGAGGGAATGGCCATGGGCTTGTCGAGGATGCCGACGCGGTGGCGGTCTTCGACTGAGAACTGCACAAAATGCACGTCGACGGGTTTCAGAAGGAAGTATCTGGTGCGGAAGCTGCGCACCTCCCGGTATCTCTCACGGATTCGGTCGAAGAGTTGGGCGTCACTCGCTACCGTGCTGATATCAATCTCGGCAAGTTGGCGCTGGAACTCACCCGTGTTGACGCACAGTTCGATGAATCGTTTGCTAGCCTGGCTACCGAGCACGTTGGCTTGGGTGGCTCCTCCAATGGGGACGGGCGATTGGTTTTGACTTGAGGAGGGTTGACCGGTGTTGTTTGGCTGAATATTTGATAGCGGCTGCAAAGGAGAAGATCCGGTCGCAGCTGTCAGCGCTGGTACCCTTCCCGGGGGATGACTGGTTTGGGATGTCGCTGTGCCGCCTCCGGCATCAACAGTGTGGCCCTTGAGGCACGCTTCTAAATGTCGGATTGAATCGGCATCCGACTCCGAGAAGTCCGCGTAAAGCTCATCGCCACAGTCCTGCAAACGTAGATGGTCAGCCCCAATACACGGAAAAAACGATTGGGCATAGGGGAGCAGTAACATACGCATCTCCAATCAATTCTCATATACCCATCTTTAACGGGGACCCGCATCCAGCGCTGTATTTGTGTTCTTACAAACGCGAAGCCTTCCTCAAGTACACTTGGCCGTGCCGTTGATTCTGACGGCGATTCAAGCAATTCCGACGTGGGTCTAGGTGATGCACCGGAATCGCGTCTGCCAGCCCTGGGATCTGTATCGTCCGTCGGGATGACTTCTTCTAGAGGCTGCGGATCGGAACGCGGAAACAGGAATGCCCGGTACTGCTCACGGAACCTCAAAAAGGATTTCGATTCGAGGATGATGATTTCGAGGTCGCCAAGCGGTACGTGGTGGGATCGAACCGTCTCCGGCTCCTCTAACTCGCTTCCAGATGATTCGCCGTCATCGAGCGGCTCATCTTTGGGCACGCCTACTATCTCGGGTGTGCTACCATCCATTTTCGTCAGTGACCGCAGTTTTTATCATGATAGGGTCTGCTAATACCTGTCATTTCCAAAGAAGTTGGTCAGCTGGCCGCCCTTGTCAGGGGTCTGCTGGGCAAGAGATAACAGTGCCTCAGACTGCTCCTTTAGATCGAATATGTGCTGGCATATATGGCTTGCGATGTTCCGGGACTGGTATCTTAGCACGCGGATAACCTGACGTAGTTCCTGCTCCTCGCTCTCTGGCTCTTTTCGAATGTCTGTGACGAACGCCCGGAAAAGTCGAAGAAAGTTCCTTTGAAACTTGTCATGCGTGATCCTCTTTGGGGTTTCTTGTAACAACTCGTGTAGTTCCTCGTCCTTGGTGAGTATGGTCAAGACATCCGCTTTTATGTCCTCTATCAGTGCAAGGGTCAACGCCGAAGATATAGTGCTCCCTGCTGTGAGGCTGGGGAGATTGGAAAGAACCGACTCAATCTCGACCTCATCCGCCTGTTGGCCATCGACTTCATTTTCAATGTGGTCTGACTGTGTTGTGCTCGGGGCTTGCTTCCAATGCCGTGATGACCGGATTTCCGCTTGCTGAAACCGGGCTTCCAACTTCTCAGCTTCGGCATATAGCCCTTGTGCGCGACAAGCAGTTGCTAGACGTGATACTAATGCAAGCTGCTGATGCCTGGAGCCAGGCGCGGTGTCATAGATGTCCAAACTTTTGCGAAGGTCCTCCGCTGCGTGGGCGGGCATGTTGCTCCACAGCAGGAAAGCACCCCTGGCATGAAATAGTCGCGCCTTCGCTAATCTTGTTTCTATCGAGCTGAAGGGGGACTCAGACTCGAGATCTATGAGAGCCTTCACATGTCTCCCATATGGATCCTCGTTAATATGTGGCTTCGAGCCATTATCAGTTGCGGCAAAGTAGATATTTGCCACGGTACCCATTACCAGGCCAGCAACGGACTCTAGCCGGCCTTGGGCTCTGAGCTGTTTTCGAACGACGGCCTGCACTAGTGGATGTATTCTGATTTGGCCGGTGACCACATACTGAATTAGATGGGATCGTAGTAGCATATGCTGTGCTTCTTTCGCGGCCATGGTCAGCGAGGCCTGGCTCTGATACTCCGCAAGGAAAACGGCGGGAATTTCATCCGCATCCAAACAGGCTAGGCACGAAATGTATTCGTATGCCAAAGACGAGGGCAAATCCGATAACATTTGCTCTAGTCGGCCGCCGGTGTTGATGGACGGAATTCCATCAACAAGAACGGTCTTCGCCGCCGCTAAAACCAAGGGCAGCCCGCCAGCTCCGTCTATGAAAGCGGAGACTTTGGATGGGTCGTGATCGCCCGTTCCCAGCAAATGTAGGACCAGCTTCTTTGCTTCGTCGTTGTCCATGGGCTCAACTTGAAGGGCCTTGAATCTAGTAGATAAGGTCTTCGATATCGGAAGCCGGCTGGGGTCGCATTTTGTCGTTAGGAGAAAGGAACCACTACCTTCGCCCAGACGCAGCGCCTCAGGGCCGAGTTTCTGAAAGGCGTCCAAATCTTCAACGTTATCAAAGACGATGAGCCATGGTTTCTCCAGTCCTCGAACGTGGCGGGCAAACTTCGAAACGATAATCTCGGCGTCTGTACCAGAATCTTGCCCGACATAGTGCCTGTAGCTCTCCGTAATTGACCTGGAGTTTCTGCACATGATGTAGTACACGAGGTATGGTGTCTTAAGCTGATGTATGTATTCCCGTGCGATTTCCGTTTTCCTTCATGAGGTTAGATTCGCCCAGCACGTTACCCGATGCAATGAGGAGGCTTACCCTACACCCCCCACACCGTGAAGGACAACAAGATATGGCGGGGTCTTTTTCGGTTCGGGGTATTGTCGGTCCAGCGTCTCGTGAAGTGCCTCAAGAATCTCCTGACGCCCGGTGAAGTGCCGATTTCGGCGTAAATTGAAGGCTATTGCTCGATTAGCCGATCCTGAAATTGACGAGCAGTTCGCTCCTCATATTGACCACGTACTTCCGGGAGTTTGGGTCTTCGACGGAGCTGAACTTTGATAGTCTGCGATGATCGGTGTCCATGCCACCCGACACCTCGGAGGGGAGCCCCAAGACAGCAGCGTCTTCCGCATACTCCAATATTAGACAGTACGAGCCGAGTTGCCGGAATGACCCATGGAACTTGACCAAGTTCGGCGATGCGGAGGCGCTGAGGCGTTGTAGCGCACGGCGCTCGTTCGTGTAGAAGTCCTCATACTTTTTGTTGTGATAGATTTTGAAGACAAATGTTTGTGAAACAAGGCGCTTGGCTTTATCCTAAGAGGGCGGCAGCGAGCAATTAGCACCCAGATCGAGCAGACGAGTATTCCTCGGGCGAAGGGGAAGCCTACCAAACCAATGCGGTTATACTCGGGATGGATGTCGAAGCGATAAATGCTCACCGCGCTCCCATGGGCAATCTGATCGCCGAATGTGATAGGCAGGATACATCTATCGTCAATATCGCGGTCGTATAACTTATCGGCATCGAAGGGCAGCGGGAAGAACAACCACTGGTTCTCGGCGAACCGGCTGAAGAAGTCGCGGTGGAGGGGCTCATCGGGCCATTCGCTTGGCCGGCGGCGCAATGGCAGTCTGTCGTCGTCAAGGTTGAGCCTGAAGAACAAGCGGGCGAGGAGCTGAAGGTCGTCGTGGTGGGTGTAGACAAGGGTGGAGAAGATGCCGAGGTACGCCCGCTTGATGAGGTCGGCGCTGAGGTCGAGACGTTCCGAAAAGGCGTAGAGCACCTTCGAGATGCGATGTACCGTCCAGTATTTCTTGAGTTCGCTGAGCGGGACGTAAGGCTTCGGGTTCCCAGCGATATCGAAGCCGGTGTATTTGGACTTGGTCTCGGCGACGAACTCGGCGAACGCGGAGAACGGCTCCAGGTTCACGCCAAGGGCCAATATCACATCGACCAACGGTTCAGACCACGGTGCATACACGGGCGAGATGCCTAGTTTGGTGGCCAGTGGTTCTGGTAATATAGCCTTTTGGAGGGACTCATTAGTCAAGGGACCCCCCGGCGTTGTAGAATCGACGCTTGTCTCGAGAGTCTCTGCCGTGGTAGTACATGGTTCCGAGTTGGTCGCATCGGATGCCCCAGAGGGAATATCCGGCTGTTGCTTGGTAAGTGGCGACTTGGGCTGCTTCAACTTCTGACCCAATTTCTAGTTAGAAACCGGGGATTTTTAGATGCATTTCTTGCGTCCTTAGCCTCTTACTCACCATCATGACAAGTCCGACGCTGTGTCAAGAAAGAAAGGCCGCGGCGTCACGCCCTTAGGAAAAGACGTATGAGATGAGGGTGAGGTTGATAGGAGAAAGAAACGATGCATGTCGACCGTTTGACTGAACTAACGGCGGGCAAAGTGCTCTCAGCTCGTGTATTTCTCGCCCCCGCACCCCGGTTGCCTTGCAGTCAGCCACTTGCTGCGCCCGCGAGCCGTAGGCATGAAGGTTTCGTTTGATTGGGCTGAATTCCACCCCGAGCAGCGAACTGGACAGGCCGGGCTAACTTTTGTGCGGGATCGACATCCTGGATAGGTGGCCTGCGCGGCCAACGGCATAACATTTACGAGTTAATATCCCGTCTACAGGATACTTAGACAAGCCAGAGGTATATGGGTTGATCATCTCGGCTTGGCGTTTTCTATCACGCTATCAAACCAGCATCATCACGTTTCTCTGAACATAATCGCCCCTCCATTCCACCGCGCCAGCTCTCCAACATTTGCCCGCCCCTTCTCAATAAATCCAAACCGTCCGTACCAATCTTCCAGTCCCTTTCTCGAAATAAGCCAGGTTGCCAGACCTTCTCTGTCGGCTCGTGACAAACCTTGTTGTACCAACTTTGTGCCCAACCCTTTTCGTTGGAGACCTGGTTCGACAGCAAGCGTAAGTAATGACCATGCTTTTCGGCGCGTTGGCGGTTCCAGCAGCAAGGGAGAAATGGCCGAAAAGGCCCGCTTCTCCGCACCAGCCATCACTGGGTCTGCGCAGCGGTATAACCAAATCCTGGTGCGAAGCCGAATCAAAAACGTCGTAACGGAAGACAACCATGGGCCTTGTAAAGAAGCTGTTAAAAACCAGGCTTGCGAGTCTGGGTCGTGAACTTACGTAGCGTGAGCCAACCCTCAGCGTCTCTCCTCTTGTGTTCATCCGTCCACGAGCGTCGCCACCAGGCAAACCCTACCACGCTCCCCTTGCTTGTGAGAAGTACCTCGACGCATTGTTCAACGCCCAATGCCCACCAGCGCTCAGTGAGCATGTCACTAACGAAACGTTCAAAATCGTTTGGATGCTGGGCCCGAAATGGATGAAGCAAGTCCATTAGCTGTTCGTCTCGAAAGTTGACGAGGTATAAGCGGATGATCGACGGAAGGTCGGCATATGTCGCATGACGTATCGAGTATTCCATGATCAAAGAGACGGATTTCGAGACACGCGTGTATTGATTGCGATATCGAAATTAATGCAGTATGAAGTGGTAGGTCTGGAAAGAACCATGAGACACAATGCGTGATAATTATATCCACAGGAGGGGTGCTTATTCAGAACCATAAGCAGCAGACCCTCACTAAGCCTTTTGGGAATCCGAGATCTATATGGAAGTCACAATTATGAAGGGACACGTGCAGGCGTTACCTGAACAACCTATCTTTTCAGACGCCCTCTAAAATGCCAATCTGTAACCGAAAGTGGACAGCATAACTGGGCATATTTGATATCTAGAGACTAGCTGTTCTGCAGAACATTGACAGGACGAGAAGAGGAGAGGCCCTGTCAAGTATTCGGATTTCACTTACGTTCTTGCGGTTAAGCGAACTGCTTCTCTTCGACCAACCCCATCCCGGTCTTGGGGCAGCTGTCTTTTGGCCTGCATGGTCTCCAGCTGTAATCCGTAACATCAATATCAAATATGTCAAGTCCAGGGCAATGCCGATTCTGGGACTCGTCGTCGGATGTTTCGCACATGGAGTCGTCCATGTCGACCACCCCACTCGCAATGGCCGTAAACAATATCCTAAACGTATTCGACCGATTAGCACCCATTTGTGCGCCACGTCCACTTCTCGCACCCTTGACATCCCCCGCCACTGAACTTACGGGTTCTCAGCATTCTTATCCGCGCAAACCCAATCCTCTCTCACCGACAGGCGATTAGCCACCCTATCAAACGAAAAGCTACAGTTCAATAGCCCGCTTGCAGGCGACATATCAGAGTCCCCACCGCCGCAGCCGTACCAAACGTCCGGGTCACTAACACCATCAACGCCCGGGACCATAGCCAATCCCTCCGATTTGAAGTTGAGCTTGGTGTTGAACAACCCATTCCTCACATACATCCAAACGTAACCCGTCCGGACCCACCATTGTTCCAATACGTGCTAACGTATCTTATATGCGAGTGACCCATATCAGCGAGTGACCCACGTCAAAACCCATACATAACCCTGGAAACAGAAGCTTGTCAAAGTCACCAAACTTGAATAGAATTTTCTATAATTTTTGGGTTAGCTTTTCGACTTCTTGTAAATGGAGTCACTACTGTGTTTATTATGCTTAAGGGTGTAGGTCAAGGTGGTGGTCTAGTATATGTGAACTCTTACTATAGGAGCCCAAGCAAACCATTCTCTAACGGAACACAGATCAGATAGCAAATACCGATGCTCCATTTCAATATCGAGTAACATGAAAAATGCAACCTTCAAATTTAGGAAGAGTTTTATTCAAGTTTGGTGACTTTGACAAGCTTCTGTTTCCAGGGTTATGTATGGGTTTTGACGTGGGTCACTCGCTGATATGGGTCACTCGCATATAAGATACGTTAAACCAAAAGTCCCGGATCTGGAACGTCTTCGGCGGCTCAACCAACGACGTCACCACGCAACTGCGCCCAAACAGCCTTGGCCGTCGGAGACTACACGGCGGCAGCCGCTCACTTTCAACCTCACCCTGAACCACCAACATCGGCGCGCTAGCGCCAACCCAAACCTGCGGCACCGTCATATTCCCAATATAATCGACCCTCGGATCCAGCGCCGGACTGACCGACCCATTCCCCACAAACCCGTACTCCTCACGCTCGCCCAAATCTCCACAGTACCACGTCTGGTTCAGCAACAACGTATTCGACGGGTGATCAAACCAGAAATACGTCCTCGTCTCATAATCCGTCGCCGGCGCCGGCGGCGTGGGGTTGATGAACACCAGCCCGGCGTCGCACGCTAACCATTCCTGGGGCCAGGGCCCCTGCAGGTCACTGAGGCCGAGGTATTGCGCGCCGCACGTGCGGGTGTCGCCGGTGGCGGTGTTGCGGAGATCGAATTTGATCTCGCCATAGTAGAGCTTGCCGGGGGGGCAGGCGCCGGAGACGGGACTGCAGGGGGGGCCGAAGTCGAGGCGTTGGTAGGAGAGTTTGGTGACTTCCCAGATGGGGGTTTTGGAGTTGTGAATGCAGCCGGTGGTGTTGGCGCTGGGAGGGAGCGGGAGGGGTTTGGGGGTGAGTTGGACGGGGGCGAGGAGGGAGGCGGGGATGACTTTGGGGTTGGTATTTGTGACGGCGCATGCGTCGGTGTCTGGTGGGCAGTTTAACGTAGTATTGCCAATGCCGACAAATGTGAGGTTCGTATCCGCACAGGTCCATGTCTGATTGACTGCGAGAACGGATGGTTTGTCGTTGTATGTGAACTTGGTTTGTTTGTCTTTGCACTCTTGGTAGCCGTCTTGTGGATCAGCGCCGTCTCCGGAACACGAAATGCTAATGTCGGGATCTGCATTGTTAACCAGCTGAAAGTTTATCTGACCGTTGTCCAGAGCCAGGGCGGTTACCTCCCAGCCAGGGTAGCTCAAGGAGATATTGGTGCATAGACCGGGAGTGTCGATGGCCGGGCTATACGTCTCGCACCGGGAAAATGTAGAAAAGACGCCAACCATCAGACCGGCAAGAAAACGCATGATCAGGCAAATCCGACGACCTTACTAGTGGCGTTTGTGTTGGATTTCGAGGCGATCGGGCAAGAGGGCTGTAGCGCAGACGTGAGTGTTATGCTCCTCCGTCGCATTTCGTATTCCAGCGTCATATTTGAGGGATAGAATTACAAGGCACCATACAAAGATGCGGGTTGGGCAATCGGCATTTGTTAGTATGGGTAATTGGCCTTTATATTGAAGTGTCATCGCGTCCCGGTATTGCATGGTTTGATGAAACCAGAGGTACCTAGGCTTGGCGCGGGCCGTCGACTCATGGCAAAGTGCTTAAGAGACAGGGCAAACTGACTGCCGTTAATGGTTCAAAAGTAACTATCAAATAAATTCTGCTTCCTGTTGTCTTTTATCTTTTGTTCCGTTTGGGTGCGTATTCTCGATTTTATCTCATTCTTTTCTGCTTTTAAGCGGACTTCCTCCCCCTCCCGTCCCCTTTTCTCTTGTGATTACAGCTAACCTGCCTACCTTAGGTACCTTACCTAGTCATAGAAGAGCTCATGACCACATGTGTACCAAGAGCACATCGTTACCAAAGGTGATGCTGGAATAGCATAGTGGTAAAAGCGAAATAAAATATTTAACGAGTATTAATTCCTATTTCCTGGTATCGTCAACATGCAGCTTCCAACGACCCGTCATTTCGGGAATAGGCCTGCATGCTGCGGTACGTCCCCGCCAGATGCTCAACGCTCGTCTTCAGAAAGAAGGCTTGGTCATCCGCCGACAAGTTAAACGCGGCGCTCTCCAGATCCAAAACCATGATTTTCCTGGCGTCTACAAGCAGAAAATTGGACAGATTGGGGTCGTCATGATGCACCCCAAACGCGTGAAACGCTCGGTAGCAAGACTGCAGCAAGGTTGACAACTCCTCCAATCTCAGCGTTGCACCCACTGGCGAGGATAAGGAGACACCTTCAAGATATTCGACGATGAGAGCCCGTGCACCGTTATAGTATAGCTGGCCGAAACATCTCGGGATGACTGAACCTTGCAACGCTTTCAGTCGATGATACGCCTTGAGTTCGGTGTCAAACAGTTCCGCCATACCTAATCATTTCCTCTTCGCCTTCTTTCTGTTGTTTCAGGACCACACGGTTGGGGAGAAACCATTCGGGAAAGGTAGTCCGGACGCAGGACTGAATAAAGCCAGGGAGAACTTTGACCAAGCCGGCTACAGTGGACGGGCGGGCTCCAAGTCGAGCAGCTGAGAGGCCGTAGTGCTCTGGCTCTCCGGGTCGTTTGTATTTGGGTAGTTCGACCTCATAGTTGCCAACCCGGGGTGGTGGCGGCTGCGGGCTTTGCTCCTGTGTCATTTTAGGATGGCTTGATGTATGGTGAAGAAGTTCAGATAACAAATGATTCAGAAGTTCAAAATAATCAGGCACGGGATCTTCCCACAGGGGTGTTTGCTTTTTGCAAGTTGACAACATCACCTCGTCATGGACTCATATTGACCACGACGGCTGGTATCATTCAAACTCATGAATCGATATAGAGTCGCCCGCTCGCTCCTCATATTGATAAAACACGTTAGTTCTGTGCCAAGAGCAGCAATCCATTCTCGGCTTCTCGTACATCTAAGCCCATCAGTATCACCACGAGCATTGTGATGTCGAACATGCAGAGGCTATTCAGCAGACTCCACCAGCGCCTCAATCCAAGATGCCAGGTGCAACTACTTTCGGACTTGCACCTCGAGGTGGGAAACCAATACTCGACATTCACATTCCCCGCATCCGCGCCGTTCCTGATCCTGGCGGGCGACATCGGCCGCATGGTCGACTACGAGGGCTCCCGCAGCTTTCTCGAATCACAGGTATCACACTACAAAAAGGTGTTCCTAGTCCTAGGAAACCACGAGTTTTACGGCCTAGGCTACCAATCCACGATCGACGAGGCGCGACGCCTCGTCCGGGAACCCTCGTTGTCGGCTGGGTTGGTGCTGCTGCACCGCGCCAGGTGGGACGACCCCGACTCCGATCTGACCATCCTTGGCTGCACGGCTTGGTCAGCCATCCCAGAAGCATCGTACGGCATCGTTGAGACCAAAGTCAGCGATTTCAGAATGATCGACCAATGGACAGCACAGCGGCATAACGCCGTCCACGAGGAAGAAGTCGCCTGGCTCCGGGAGCAAGCGCGACAAGTCAGAGCCAGCGTGCCGAAGAGACGGCTTCTCATTGCTACCCACCACGCCCCTTGTATCCAGGGAACCGCCCGGCCGGATCAAGTTGACAACCCGTGGAGTCCGGCCTTCGCGACCGATCTGGTGCAACAAGGGGGATGGGAGGGCGTCAAGAACTGGGTCTTTGGGCACACGCACTCGCGGCTGTCGCGAAACGGCATCGACTTGGTGTCGAACCAGCGAGGGTATGTGCTCCCGGGCAGGCCGCCGCAACCAAGAGAAGGTGGTAAGGTGATGAATGGAGAGGAGTTTGATCCTGCGCTCGTTATAGCTGTGTAATAAACAGATGTCAGCATCTTGCAGCAAGCCATCAGCCTCTTCCTCGGTGGCAGTGGAAGTTCAACAGGTTGAGGGCGTCGACCCTGGAAAGCCAAGTAATCCTGTCGGTGCCGCTCTGGGAGTGCCTATCGTCTGGCAATGGAGTTGGAGTTGCGCCCCTCAACGCAACAAAAGAGCTTGATCGAATCTGCATAACTAGTTCAAACTCCACTTTGCCTGCGACTCGCTTGTTCGGGATCGCAACTCCAAAAATTGCGGATTGGAAACAGTGGAAGAGTTGGGGAAGTGGACTTATTTGTGGAATCTGGTCCGTGCCCTTGATGCCAAGTATGTGCCAAGAACCCCAAGCGCACGATTGACATGTTGGAAATTTGGAACCTGCAGACATTACCGTCGTCCACCACGAGTCCACGACCCGGGAATGTGTCCAGCCAAGAGAAAGATACAGTTTTGTGTTCCATCCAGGACGGGCCGCACTTGAAGTCTTCTTCCCGCTCCATGGAGCCGCGCCCAGCCGTAGTGGAAGCTCGTCAACACGATGAAGCAAGCACAACGCGCCAAAACTCGGAAACTTCACCTGAATTGACTCCCGAAAATCGCCACGGGCAGTTCAATGTTTTATTCGAAAATACATGTACAACGACTCGCAATCGAAGCAGGGCCCTTAGCTATGGTCAGTCAATAGCGTAAACGGGACGCTCGGCATTTACGATGCCCAACAGCCCCTGCTCCATCTCGAGGTACCCTGGTAGGCCCTGTTCAGGCTGTTCTTGAGCTCCGATCAACATGATGAATTCCAGAGTGTTGCTCCATTAGAAATCTGGGGTTCTGGAGCTTCGTGTTTCCCGTGTTCCCCCGCCGGCTCCCATCCGCGCGCGGAGACACCCAAAAAGGAAGGGCTTCCGCGGTTAAAGCTACCTGCCCCACGCCCACTCGCCTCCTTGGCTGCAAGATAACAGGCTGGCACCAAAACCCGCTCTCGGGATCCGTCCCGGCAGTTTGTTCGGGAATTTGGCAGCCTCATCGAAACATGGCTCCCTTGCGCGACGTTTTTGCCAAGAAAGCTGGGGAAGACCGTTGTGGGGTGGTGGACAACTCTCCGCGAACTTAAAACCTCATGGTCCTCCACTGGCTTTTCAGATCTGGTCCTTTGGTTCTCTAGCCACGAACTCAACCTCTTGATCGTCAAACGCGTGACGACGCAACAAACGATGGCCGCAGACTTCGAGAAGGCCCAGGCTGTCCCAGGCTCTGAGAAAGCCAGCTCGACCGAAGTGGAGAATGGCGTTGCTGGTGTCGCTCTTGATGCAGAAGCCAACAAGAAGCTCCTGAGGCGAATTGATTGGCGGGTAATGCCGGTCGTGAGTCTTCCCTCCTTTCACTTACACCGGGATCTGGGGATATCCTGACAGCCCCTGAATCCAGCTCTGCTTCACCTACGCCCTCCAGTTCTACGACAAGGCGCTCCTCAGCCAGGCCGCCATCTTCGGCCTCCGCAAGGACCTCGGGCTCGAGGACGGCCTGACCTACTCCTGGGCCTCACTAATCTTCTACTTCGGCTACATGGCCGGCACCTACCCGGTCTCGCTCCTCGCCCAAAAATACTCCACCCGCATCGTCATCACCGCCATCTGCCTCCTCTGGTCCATCGTGGTCCTCACCACCCCCGCCTGCCGCGACTACAAGGACTTCCTCATCAACCGCTTCTTCCTCGGGCTGATCGAAGCCGGCGTCTCGCCCATCTTCATGCTGGTCGTCGGGCTGTGGTACACGCACGCCGAACAAATCTCGCGGTCGAGCTGGTGGTACTCCTTCAGCGGCGGCTCGCTGCTCGTGTCCCCCTTGATCAACTACGGCATGGGACACATCCAGGGCGGCCGCATGCAGCCGTGGCAGTACATGTACTTCATCGCGGGCGGCGTGACCGCCATCTGGGCGGTGGCGCTGTGGTGGCTGTTCCCCGACACGCCGCAGAACGCGAAGGGGTTCTCGGAGGAGGAGCGCGTCCTGCTGATGGAGCGCGTGCGCGGGAACAATGCGGGCGCCGAGAATAAGACGTTCAAGTGGTACCAGGTTGCCGAGGCGATGAAGGACTACCAGATGTGGGGGATTTGCGTGCTGTCCATCGTGTCGACCACGGGGTCGGGTGCGGTTACCGTGTTTGCGCCGATAGTGTTCAACGGGATGGGGTTCAGCGTGTTTGAGTCGCTGCTGCTCAACCTGCCGATTGGGGCCCTGGCGTTTCTCTGCATCCTTGGCTCTGGGTATCTCGGCCGCTTCGTGCCGAACTCGCGGTTTCACATCATCTCCGGGTCGTGTCTCCCGGTTATTCTGGGGTGCGCCTTGTTGTGAGTATTCTTGTCTAGGGGTTGGTAAAGGTCGTGATGCATGCAGTGATACTGACTTGGAGATCCCGACAGATGGCAACTTCCGTCATCCAACACGGCCGGCCGTATTGTCGGGTACTACCTGATCAACTTCTTCTCTTCAGCTTGGGTGCAGTGCATCGGCCTCGGCACGTCCAACGTGGCTGGCCACACCAAGAAGGCCGTCTATGCGGCTGCGACTTTCATCGCATATTCCATCGGTAACATCATCGGCCCTCTCATGTTTGATGCGTAAGTTCACGTGGCCTCTCCCCATTCCTCACTGACAGTTGCTAATATGTAATTAGCTCGTATGCCCCCCGTTACGACAAGAGTTTCACCGGTATCATGATCTGCTTCGTGGTCTGCTTTATCTGCGCCGAAATTGTTCGGTTCTTCCTCGTGAGGGAGAACAAGAAGCGTGAGGCGCAGTATGGTCCGCCAGATGATGCCCAAGGGTTGGAGGACTTTACGGATAGAGAGAACAAGTCGTTCAGATACCACTTGTAATGATAGGTTGCGAGTAGGGCGTTAATACAGCGAATCATAAGAGTTACCCTTCATCTATTGGATACGACGGCTTGATTGCCTGCTGCAGTCGTTCTTGGCCCCGCATTATGTCTCACGGCGCGGGAAGTGAGAGCGGCTGATGGCGGCCCGCTGCGCTACGACGCAAGTATTATCAACACCACATTCCATTTGTCGTGGGATTTTCTCCGACATCGCTGGCGGCGCAGTTTCTTGTACCTCAATCTCCTTACTACCCGAGTCTCACAGCAGCCCTTCTCGCAAAACTGCACGTGGCTGGCCGATACAACGCATCACGCTTCTCCCGCTGACGAGGCAATGATTGAGGAGGGGACCCAGGCAAACAGCCGGATGAGAGGCGATCATGATGTTGGGGGCGATTCTGTCTTCCCAAGTCTGCCTCGTCTGAAGCAAGAATGAACAGCTTAGGGCCAATGAACGTTAAACAACCGACTAGTGCTAGCAAGCCGACCTATTATGCGGTTACCCAGTTGGTTTGTTGGTGTTGCAGGGAAAAAAAGTGTCTGCGTTGCAACTCCGATTTCCATCGGCGAAAACGGTTAGGGTTCACAAAAATGGGCTCCCTCTCGCTTCGAGCACATGATTTTCGACTATTTCCGTGACAGCCAAAAACCAGAATTGTGCGCGTCCAGGCCTCCCCGCCCCCATTGGCCAAGTGGTGCTGACAGAGGGCCCGAAGAGGCACGGCCGCCTCCGTCCTCGCTGTGCCGCCGAGATGCAGGCGCCGGAAGAGGCAACCAACAGCGTGTGACGCGCTTGGCGGCCGCTGCCCGGAGCCCAGAGTGATCCCAGGCCCTCAAACTGCGCAGTCTGGGTTCGGTAAGTTTCGGTGGGAGGGCGTCGCGCGGGATGGAGATGGTGTGCAGGCTGCCTGCAACCGCCTGCGACGCGCACGACGTCACGGCCGGACCTGGTGTTTGCTCGCACCAGGCCACCTTTTTTTTTCTCTCCCTTGCTGCCTTGCCCCGGTGACGCGTACCTGGTGGTGCTGTTTCCTTGGTCATCTGCCCGGGCCTGTCCCACGCCGGAGTTTTCGTCTCAACCCGGAGAGGCTGTTATGTGTGAGTGAAACATCTGCGCCGGTAAGAGAGAAGACGGCCGCCGCTTGTTGGGCCATTCCACGTGTTTCTGGTTGCGCGCAAGTCTGACGGGGGAGGCGGCAAGGGTCTGAACTGTCTACGTTGCTGTCGTCTGTGCTGCCACCTGCTCTGCAACCAAAAACTGTCCGTCTGTTGCCCGTGTCCACTGGCATTCTCCTGCAACCCGCACCCGCTGCAGCCCAGTGAGAGGAGGCCGTCCTCTCGATCGGACCCGGCAGTCTGGAAATCGGAGCCCTCTGGATGGCTGAGGTGTGATCCCTGCCAATGGTTCCTTTCAACTTGAGGTGGCTCAGGCCAGCGGATGAGGAAAATGGTGGGTTCGGATTGGGCGTTTTTCTGGGGTAGCTCAGACTTAATTGGACGCCTTGTGTGCCTCCGCCACAGCATGACATTGGGGTCACTCACTCCCCTCCCCTGCTGCGGCTGTTGCGTTTCTCGACCCTGGCGCCGTGCCGCACCTCTCCCTGCACCTGCAAGGCACTGCTGCAGCCGCCATGCCTGAACCTGGCAGCGGCCCGCATGGCTCCCTCAACTGCTGCAGCCAAGGCAAGCCTTTGATGCATACTTAAAAACGATCGAGCTTTCTCCTTTTTCGGATGTTCACTTGCTTGCATCCAGTCAACTCAACATCAAGCCATCTCTACAGATTACACATATAAAGTCAGCATTTTGCATCCCAACCTCGACCACCGAAGCCGTGTATTCTCCCACTCCAACCCTCGTCTGCCTCGACCCACGTTTCCAACCTCGACGGGTCCACCGCGCCCGGTCCTCAACACGCTTGAGACCTTCACTTTTCACCACGTCCACGTCGCGCTCCACCTACTACACAATGCCTTGGTCCGACGCCTCCTACAACTACTACTCGGGCCCCTCCGAGGTCCACACCGACGACTCCCGAAAATGCCAAGTTGAGGGCTGCAACAAGAAGCACGCCTTCAGCCGGCCGGACGGCGACAAGAAGGTGTACTCTAAATACTGCTCCAACCGTACGTCACGCCTACCCACTTGCCAGACCAAGAACCACCACAGCTGACCCATGCCAGACACCTGCGAGAAGACGTACCCCGGAGAGGTGGTATACCACTGCAAACACCCCAGGAACTCGACCGAGCGATACTGCTCAGTCCGTACGTCGCACCCTGCCCCTGTCCCATTCCTCGTGAAGCCAATACTGACAACCCTTGGCAGACCTGACATGCGGTGAGCCCGGCTGCAAGAAGCTGGGCGAGTACGTTGACGCGCGCGAGCACGTCCGGTGGTACTGCGGTTCTCGTATGTTTCCCCCCCACTTCCCCGTTCTCATCACCCACCAGAAACTAACCCTCCTCCTCCTCCCAGACCGCTGCACATCCCCCGACTGCCGCCTCCGCGCCACCGACCGCACCCAGCAGCGCTGCACCGCCCACCTCATCCTCTGCACCGTCCCCAACTGCACGCGCCCAGCCCACCAGCACCGCGACGGCCGTCTCGACGCCACCTGCGCAGCGCACTACGGCACGCAGCTCTGCCAGTGGGCCGCGGGGTGCACGCGACGCGCCTCCGCCGGCCGCCGCTCCTCCTCCCCCTCCTCCGCGTCTACTCCCTCAACACCGCAGTACTGCGCGTCGCACCACCAATGCCGCACGCCACTCTGCGAGCGCGCCCGCGCCGTCTCCCCGGCCTCCCGCGACGTGCTCGACCACTGCGACCTGCACACGTGCCGCACGGCGGGTTGCCGGGCCGAGGTGCACGCCCTGGTGGACTACTGCGGGCGGCACGCGTGCGCGGGCGTCGGGTGCGGGCGGCCGCGCATCAGCGCCGACCCCGCCAGCTCGCTGCTGGTGGTGGGGCTGGATCGGGATTTGTGCGCGGTGCATGCGCAGGCCGGCCAGAGGCGGGCGGTGTCGCTGAATGCGGATGAGATTGGGTTGGATTGGGATGAGTTGAGGGGGAGGTTTGAGATGGGGGAGGGGGGCAGGCGGGAGAGGGAGAGGAAGAGGTTGAGCGATGATTTGGAGAGGATGAGGAGGCGGGAGAGGGAGTTGGAGGAGGATATTGCGAGGTCGGAGAGGAGGAGGGGGTTGGATCGCGAGGCGATGGATCGGTTGCAGAGAGATTTCCAGGCGTGGAATGGCGTGTCGGAGTGGGAGAGGCGGTTGTAAGGCGGGGTTTCTTGTTTGGATTTCATCCCGTTTCCTTCGTTTGGATTTTCCTTTGTCGGTTTGGGTTTCCTGTGTTGGTTTGGGTTTCCTGTGTTGGTTTGGGTTGGGGCCTGGGAGTGGGCGGTTGGATCGATGATACCCGGGCATTGGTGGGATGGGGTTGGTTTACACGCATAGCGGATCTGGGTTTTGGTTTGGGGACGGCGTTGAGAGTTCTGTTTGGGTGCCGATTTTGAGCACAATGTTTGCGACAACTGCTTTGGCGCGTCGGTTTGGGTCACTTGAGTGGGGGGAAATATGCTTCCTCTCGGCGATGGACTAGAATAGAGCGACAGACAGAAAAACACAAAAACATTCCTTGGATCTTTGCTTCCTATTTGTCTGTAAACTGCTTTGATGATTTTGCCTCGTAAACCGTTCCTTTCCCCAAAATGATTAGGAAGCATTGGCTTACTCAGTATCTGCGCTGGCCTTGATACTGCCGGCAGTCTCAGCAGAAAGTCTGCCATAGCCCGGGTCCATTCTGAGGCCCGGTTATGCAAACCAACTGACGTCCCCCAGACCGAGCCCTCCATAACCAAGATCGGCTTCACAAAGCGCTCAGTTCCGGCCCTACCAGCACGCCGTCCCGACGCCTAATAGCCATCCATTCAGCGATTCTCAGGCCACAAACAGCCATACCCTTGCTCAATCTAACAATGCCTCCTCCACAATGCTCACACGGTAGCTTCTGAGGAAGCATCGTGAACTATCTCCCCCGTGGCAAGGAGACGTTGGCCGGCCGGGAGTGGGAGGTGACTACTCGGGGGGCGTTCCCTACGGAAAGTTGTCAGCGGTCTCTGCTTAGGGTTCCTAAAGAAGTCCTTTGAAAATGATACGATGCATACCATTTGAGGAATGGCTCGCCTTGCCTGGTCAGTGACTGTCGCATCTTCCCCGGGTCCCGCCGGTTCTTACTTCCTTCGGGCCCCATGAGGGGAATTTGAGACAGTACGGGCCAATCAAAGGATTCGGGCGCGTCCTTGTAGTTTCTGAGATCTGTGCTCTTCCGACTAGTCGCCCATTTCTCAAGTACACGCCGGTACTGGCACACTTCGACATCTTCCTCCAGGCGAACTTTGTGGTGCTGCTTCCAGTCCGGGTTGTCAAGTACAGCAGCGGCGTCAAGCTCGTGTAGGCGGCGCTCCTCGCGAAATGAGAAGTCTCTTGTAATGATCTCGTAGAGAGTGAAAACAGCAAGTTTCACATCGTCCCGCTGTTCATTGTAGATGTATGTACCGCCCAGGTTCTTGTTGCCTTCCCAGCCAAGCTTGGCACCCTGGTTGAAGTCAAAGATCATCAAATCATCAGTCTCGGGGTCAATGAGGAGGTTCCACGGGCAAATATCGCCGTGAACTATTCCTAGCTGAAGGTTGAGGTAGTCGATGGCCTGAACAGGTTAGCTTCCGGCAGCCACTTAGTGCAGTATGTAAACCCACGAACCGATGTGAGTTGCCTGAGATGGTTCAGTTTGAAGACCCGGTTGACGTTGTCCAGCAAAGTGCCCCCTGCAATAAACGGGGTCGTGAACCCTACAACGACTTCATGACCACCAGCTGGGGTGTCAACAACAAGGCGATCCAGGGGCACAATATTTGGGTGCCTAGGAATTCTCAAGGTGCAGTTGACTTCGTGCCAAAACATGACAGTGTTGCCGTCGTTGATGTAATACTTGAACGCCACGTGCTTCGTCTCGTCAGGCGTAGGTTCGTAGGTGACATGGTCTACTTGAAGGCCAACCCTCTCAATCTCGGTAAGTTGGGAGCGGCGGACCTTCGGTACTGGTGGGAAGTCCGTAGGCGAAGGATAGAAGGGAATCTTAGTCCAGTCGGAGTCGTTCGCCGTGGAGGTGGCAAGCAATTCGCCATGATTCGAAACAGTGATGTGAACCACGTCCGCTGGGATGTCATCAATAAGCTCCTCGAGCACCTCAAAGATGAAACCCTCATCCTCATCTTCCGGCGTGGAAACCGTGATGGTGCGTCGTTGGTCAAAGTCGGTGACGGCGTGGTAGTTACCATGCACAGGATCGCAACTCTTTATTACCGTCTTAAAGCGAAAGTCCAGATCGCCATCTTCGTACTCCGAGTCATCAAAGTAACCCATATGAAAAAGGTAGGTGGATGGGAATGGTCGGGGGGGGAGGATTCGAATGCTTCAACAAAATAGGCAGCAGGGCCGCGGGGTGATTATATATACCCGAATATCTATCGGAAGGGTGGCTGTCAGGCACGTGCACCTGTCCCTCGTTCCCTAGAGGATGTTGGACGTCGTTCCTCGGCCCCCACCAAGCCAACTCCCCAACATAGTTCAAAGGTCCCCCAATGCATATCAAGGGCGCAACGCTCTGCCTCTAGTTCTAGTTACACAAATCTGATGAACTTGAGGCCCTCACACACATCATGTATAAAATCGTAAATTCCCCTCCACCTTGCAACGCCTGAATGCATGCCTTCAGGACCCTTCGACACAGGGATCGCCAAGATGACGCAACGCCGATGCAGGACAGACAGGCACAGTGTTTGGGACGCGCTTCGCCTTCCGACATCGAAGGGTGGAATACCAGGCGTTCACTGCCGCCTGTGCATACTACGTCGAGACCGGGATCAAACACACGTCGGCAGCAGCGCACGGCTGTGGATATTCTCTGAGAGGAGCACATACCTGATTCCATTCATTCCGGCTGGCCAAGGTTTGGTGGAGAGGAGTGAATACCTGGAGATATCTGCCCATGGCCGGGAAATTGCCGACGGTCTGGAGTACATGAAGAAGCACATGACACCTCCGAGAGAACTGCTCAACATAACTCCATCGCCCAGGCCGGCCAACGCAACACTACCCGCCGGCTGGCACGACAGTGAAGTTGTTTAGTTGGATACGGTTCGTCAGCAAAACGCACCGCTGATGTCGGCCGATGCTATAGACTTCGGGGCGGGTCCGTCTGCCTCTGCTACAGCCCAGCTTCCACAAGGTGCAAACTACGGACTCGGCGACGAAACCCACTGATATGTTTCCTTGAATGATGGTGTGGGTTTTTCATCCGGCCCGTGAGGGCACGGTTTTCCTGTACGGTAAACAGTTTGAGGGTCCGGCGCGCCTGAGGGCATAGCGGTGTATGAATAATAATATCATAATATATGGTGCACTCGCTTATAATGTACGTTAGTGCTCAACCGTCTAAGGCAACCAATGGGATGGGTTAAGTAAGAACCTCGTTAAAGCCTCGGGGGGTTGTAAACTACACTAGACAGCCTCGATTGGGAGAGACTCTGGTGGCTTGCTCCTTGTGCCGGCTTGACGAGTTACAAGGGAACAAACCGAGCCAGGGAGTAACCACCTCAGCCATAAATTCTGTGTATTACATTATTCTCCAAAGACACAAGTAATCTCTCAACCCACATCTATCCCCGAGACTCCTCCGCACTGCCCTTCCAACCCCCTCAAACCAACGCCGCCACCAGCCCTCCCACCATCATAGCCATCCCAACCCTCACCGTGGCGCCCGCACCCTCCGCATCCCCATTCCCACTCCCGGCCCCCTGACTTCCACTTCCACTGCCACTGCCACTGTCGCTCCCGCTCCCACCCTCCGTCCCACCCTGCCCACCACTCCCCGCAGCCCCCTGCTTGCCAACCCCCTTCCCCTCCCCACCCTGCGCGAGCACCGCCACCATCGCCGCAAGCACATTCATCTCCTCCTGCACGCCCGCCTCCCCCCCCCCTCCCTCCACATCCCACCTCTCACTACATTCCCGTCCCCTAACCCCGCCCTCACAGGTCTTCACCGCGGCTTCTGCGGTGGTCTTCAACACGCCGGCAGTATCAAGCGCCTCCCACACGGGCGCGGCAAGCGGGGCGGCGCTGGCGAGCGAGCGCAAAAGGATGCCCTTGAGGAAGCGCAGGTCGGCGGTGCATTTGGACCGGTCTGGGAGTTCGCAGGCGCGCTCGATGAGGACGGAGGCCGGGAAAAAGTGGGTGAGGGTGCGGTTGGTGAGGGCGGTGAGGCGGATGAGCCAGGTTTTGGAGGCGGTCTCGTTATACATGAAGGCGGCCGTCTCGATCAGCACGCCGGCGGTATAGGTCCACTGGATGGGGTTGAGGTCGGAGCAGTTCTTCTCGACGTGGGCGCCGTCAAAGACGTTGGAGTCGGCATCGATGAAGCCGATCTCGGTCAGCCAGGTCCACGACTTGTCGGCCCAGTCGCCGTAGGTGGCGTTGCCGGTGTGGCGGGCCAGGCGGGCGCCGAGATTGGCGAGCACAGCGTTCGAGATGGTGTTCTTGTAGTTGTAGCCGGCGTTGGTGGGGACGATCATCCAGCGTAGGCCGCCGTTGGAGCACACGGTCGCGTCGAGGTCCCAGCGGATTGCCAGGGCCTCGAAGACGCCCTTGGCCAGGTCGAGCCAGGACGGCTGGCCGGCTGGGGGGTTCGGAAAGCCCAGCTCAGCGGCCTGCAGGCCGGCCATGGCCCAGAAGCCCTGATCCTCGTTGCCGGTGCCCGAGGTCCAGTTGACGGGCAGGAAGGGCATCCCCTCGCCGTCGGCCATGTGGCCGTTCTGAGCCGTCAGGCCCTCTACGGTCACGGCGTTGTACGTGTCGTCGCCCGTGTAGCGCCAGTAGTCGATCATGGTGGACCACAGGAGGGCGCTGTTCCACCAGTAGTATTCGCCGGCGGGCGGCTTGTCGCCCAGGATGCCCAGGATCTCGCCGGTGCGGTTGCCATTGTAGTACGACATGACGTCGAAGGCTACATCCTTAGCGGCGGCCTTGATGGAGGCTGCGACAGGGTATCAGATGTGAGTTCCAGCGCGTCGCGTCAGGGGTTGTCATCGAGGCAGCTCACCGGTCGACTTGAAATCAACATCCAGCGCCGCCAGCGCCGAGCCGGCGCCCGCAAGCAGCAATCCCAGTGTTGGTGCGTACATGGCGGCCAACAATAGCCAAACGAGTGACTGAAAAACGAGTGTGTGTGAAGTTTGCATGATGGCACCAGGCGGGTGGTTCCACCATTAGTTTTTTAAGGCCATGCGCCCTACCCCAAACTAGACCCTTGGCACGACGCCTTTGAGTGGCTGCCTGGTGGGTTTAGGCCAGGCAAAACACAACACCAGGGGCGCAGCACGATATAAGTTTCTCGCCTAACTACCAATACGAGGGAGCTAGAGCGCCCTAATCGAACGGCGCCTGCCAAGACACCCGCGCTTTGTCTGGGGAGGTGTCCTTATTTCTCCCCCGAGATACGGACGAGGTCAACGACTTCGACCTGTCCTGCTCGTGGGAAGTGTAGGAGTAGAATATGCTGCGCTACGACCCGACCGAGCGCGGATTTGGTGAGCTGTTCGCCTACGCTTCTTGCCACTGGATTAAGCATTTCGGAGCCGTCTCATTTAAGTCTTTGCTACCGGTCAGACATCATACATCTCCCCTCTTATTATCCTGTTCAGGAGCGCGATGGCCTTGGCGTCGCAGTTCGTCTGGCTGTCGTATGTAAGTTGCACCACCCCCTTAGCCTTGATACGGTCCAATGTCACGACCGACCACATGAGGCGGCCCCAGCCACTATATCTGGCTTAGCAAATTCATCCAAATCAATCAACGTAAATAGAACAGTTTGTTTGACTGGGGCGCCGATTTGCTTTGGATTTGCGTTGGATTTGTTTGATTGCGTTGACGAGATTTGCGTTGTGGTGCGCCTTGCTCTAACTATCGGCACGGGGTGTATGACCAGGACGCCCTAGGGCCAGCTCGGGCAACAGGAAGCGGGGTGGCTTGACATGTACCTCGCCACAGGCACTGTAACGACTTTGGCCTGGGTTAGCATGCTTTGCCCAAGAAGCTGGGCTAACTTGAGGTATAACAAATCGAACTATTGCGCTACCCCCCCCCCCCCCCCCGAATACTCCATGTAGCAGTTCTTGGTAAAGGCAATATATAGGCATTGCGCTTTTGATATAATATTTTCTTGTCCGCGTGGTTTATTGACGAAGCGGTGATGGGTGTCACAAGCTCCACCGAGCAAGCGGTGGGAGCTCTGGATCCATTGACGAACGGTGGATCACAGCACTAAGATATGACATATAGGCAAGTGGTGCGCATGATGCAACCATGAAGTGGTTGCATCGGGGATCTTTTGCCCTGTAGCCTAGGTGGACACTGCGCAGCACCTGACAGGAAGAATATCACTGGTACGTGCATAACTAGACTAGCGTCAATTGCGAGTTCAATCACCACTCAAGTCATTGGAATGCATATTCATTATGAGTGTGGCTTCTATCGGCTCCGTTGTGAAAATAGTGGTTTGAATCATACGGCTGACCTTTGATTACAGATTGTAGTTCAATATAAAATGTGATACTAGAGCTAATAACTAGCTATTACCGACCGAGTACCTACCTAATTAAGCAACCGAGGAAAGTTCGTCGTGTGGCATTTATTGCAGATACCTAGCTTCGGAAAGTAATTCAAGAGCTCCCACCTTGCGGGCAGAATCAAAAGCGCGGTCAATGCCTTGTCTTGTAGCCATGTTGAGGATGGAAGTACTGGCGTTGTTGGATATCATCAGCTGGCTAGGTAGGGTACGCGGCCCATACCTCACCACCTGAGTCTGGGTCCGAGGGTGCAAAACAACCGCATATTCGTACATCCACCAGATTTAAAATGTTAATATGGAGGACAGGCAGAAACGAACGCTTTGTACGAAGTCCAAACCCGTCGACCTCCAATGGAGATCTGCATTAACTGTTGGGCCGGCGGAACACTTCACGCCCTCCCATGATGAATATTCTTGCTCGATATCAAGGCATCTATGGGAAAAGTAACTAGTTGTACCTTATTCGGCCTAACTTTCTATGGCACCGATACGTAAACCAACTCGCCCCCAGCTCAACCCTTATTGTCCCCGCCTCTTAAGCGTGTACCGATACGAGTAATGTCCCTTCACATCCTTCGCCATGATCCTCATAGCAATCACATCGTTCGACTGCACCCCGCCCTCCACAATCCCCGCCTGCACCGCCAGCTCAGCATACTTCTTCGCTCGCTTGTCATCCCCCAGGTAGTTAAAGTTCAGCGCCGCCACCTCATACGCATCCGCCAGCTTGACATGCAGCCGCTCCTGCTCATACAACTTCAAAAACCGCTCAATCATCTCAAAATCCACTTTCGTGCTATCATGATTCCTTAACTCCGCCCTGATCTTCAAAATCTCCTTCAACCGCTTCTCCCCCTCCACGGCCAGCTCCCCCTTCAACCCGCCCGTCGGGCTGCACGCGCGGCAGGGGCACCCCCCCTCAACCACCTCCTCGCCCCCACTCACCACCCCCCTATGCTTCTTCACCCACGCGGCCCGCTCATCCCTCGACAGCAACGGATCGATATAGCTCACCGTGAGCTCCTCGCCCGGCTGCACACGCCGCGCGACCGTGGCGCGCAGTGCGAACGACCCGTCCATGTGGGTGGCGACGTTGGGCCGGCAGTCGTGCTGGAAGGCGGCCGCCTCCGGGTAGTTGGCGAAGTGGCGCGAGTGGTCGTCGGCCGTCTGCTTGTGGGTGGCGTAGCCGAGGTCGATTTCGAAGGGGTGCGCGTGCAGGATGGCTTCAATGGAGCGCTTGCCGTTGCTGCTTCCTGTGCGTTGGGTGTTGAAGAGGGCGAGGGTGGAGGCTGGGAGGTAGGAGATGGCGGCTTCGAGAAGGCGCGTGCGTTCGGACTTTTTGGCGACTTGGTCGAAGAGGGACTTGTGCACGATGAGTACGGGGGAAGCGACGAGGAGCGGCTTGCCGCGGCGGATGGCTTTGGTGGCGGTGAGGCCGGGGCCTTTGTGCAGGACTTCGGTGGTCGTGAAGGGGACGGGGTCTTCGAGGTACTTGTTCTCGCCGCGGTTGAGGTGGTCTTCGATGCGTTCGAGCTTTTGGAACTCTTCAAACTTGGTCACGGCGACCAGGCCGCGCCCGTTTGCGATGCGCTGGTTGGTGTAGACGCAGAAGGCACCGGAGCAGATTTTGGACTCCCACCAACCTTCGACGGGCGGCGATTGGGGGGCAGTGCCATTTCCGGTGTAGATCTCGACTTTTTCGATTTGTTCATATGCTAGTCCATCTGCCGAGCCACCTTGTGGAGAGTCCGCTTTGGTGTCAGAGCCCGCGGCGGCAAGACGTGTGAGCAGGCCGAGCACGAGCACGCGAATCAACGAGAGTGAACTCCCTGCCATCTTGAGGGAATATCAGTTGCCCTTCGTGCCTTGGTGTGGGTGTTATTGCGGTAGCCCAAAGGGGGACGACGGTGAAGCAGGATGGTCTAGGTTGTGTTCTTGCAAAGAGTCAGCCCTCAAGTTCGGGGTGCTTTACAGCGAGCGGAAGTCCGCCGTTATGACGTTGCAAACCTCGGATGAGGAAACGTGGCCTAGATATGATAAAGCAACTACCTATAGTGCTATATGTTAGCCCGGCATTGCAGCATTGCTCTTCGAACAAGACATGGTAATGATTGGCGTCTTCAACTGCCTAAATCTGTCTGCCGGCGCTGTGTTACTTTATCCGAGCACCATCAAACGCTCAAAGTTATGGGCAAGTTGGTCGGCTAAACCGAATACTCTGTTTGGCAAATGCTTAATCCATGGTACTAGTTCTGCCATTGGCTGCAACAGAAGAGAAGGCAAAAAATTAATTATCGAACATGTAAACTACACACTGAAACCGTAGCACGAGTTCCCATTTTAGGCCACACCTCCCCGCTCTCTTTCTTTGCCTCAAGGGGGTCGTGTGCCATGATTAGAGGTACCTAACCATCCCTTGGTCGAGGATACGGCTGCTGGACACAATCAACCCCATATCCCTTCAAAATCGACAGAACATTGGGCGACATTTCCTAATCCTCAGCGGGCGCGTAAGTCACTGGCCCAGGGTGATTGATAAGGATATACTCGAACCGCCTCAATCTCGAGAGCCGTCCGTCCATAATGCGTGCAATGAGTAAAGCGGCGATGTTGTTTATCGGAATGCCGATCCCTCCGAGGCAAAGAAACTCGAGATGGGGCGAAAGCTTGTTGATCAGCGCGGCAGTATTGCCAGTGGGCCATGTTCCAAACACGAGCCTCAGCGACCGCAGATTTGCAAAGCGAGACATCTGCGCAAGTTGACCGATCTTTTGGGCGCGGAACCTGTCACAGTCGAGGTCAAGGTCGTGGAGAGTGTCCTTCATCGGCAATAGAGCCTTAAAAAGACCAGGCGTAGCGGAGGGCTGAGAATACCAAAATATCGGCCCCAGGAAGCCGAAGTTCGTGGCGAGCCCCGCGAAAATGCCTTCCAATCCGGCAGCGCTGCGTTCGTCCTGCCCGAGACGAAATCTTTCCAGCCGAGGGCAAAAGGTCGCGATTGCGGCGAGGTCCCCGTCCAGAGCATCGACGAGATGAATGTTTCTCAGCTGCGGTAAGAGATTTTGGATAATCCCATGCCCCAGCGCTTCTTGATCGCGGGTCCCAATCTCCAGGTGGTTGAGGGCTGGGGTGCGGCGCAAGAGGGAGGTCAGGGACCCCGTATACAATCTAGCCATACCACTCTTATTGAAGTTCATGGGATACGCCTTGAGCCGTTGCAGCGAGCTCAGAACGAAAAAGGCGGGTAGGCGGCTCGCATAACTGAACAAAAAGGGTTTGATGTTTTCAAGTTCACGTTCGTCAAAGATCATTGGACATTTTTCCTCGTCGGCTGTTGTAGTCCACGGTAGGCAGAGGTTGAGGTTCCGGACAGCAGAAACTTGGCACAACAGCACGTCAACCATGATCGATTCGAGCTGACCTGGCAAGCCGCCGTGTTCCCCAATGAGTAGTCTGAGGCCCAAACGATGCGCCTCTTGAAAAAGAAAATTCTTCTGCGATTTCGAAAGAGAAGAACCCGCCCGGTTGCTGCCGATGGTGAGCTCATTGACGAGTGCCGCACGGTTGGGAAACTCAGAGAAGTGCCGAATGAGCCGAATAAAGGCGGCGGGCTTGCGGATGGAAACTTCAACGCGCCGATAGAGCAGCGCGGCCGTGATCGTCTGCAAGTGCTTGCAGGTGAGCGCGAGACCCCAAGGGCTGAGTGGTTGTCCAGAGTGCTTTGCCAGGTTCCAACGCCGGGTTTGAGCTAGGTCGTTTTGGCAACACCAGACAAAAGCTTGGTGCATATCGCAAGGTGGATTTCAACCGGCAGCTTTTCAAGAGAAGCCATCTCGCGTGTTGGTCCTGTGGCTCGCTTCGGAAGGCTCTGGATGTCGGTCGATTGGCGTCCCACGAGTTGAAGTCGGCAAACTGCAACTTCGACTTCAAATCGGGAAGAATTCTAGAAAAGCATGTAAGCTGGGAGATGCAAAATGCGATGAGTGAAGTTGGGAAACGCGATTTTATCTTACGTGTACAGAGTGACAAAATGTCGAAAAGGAATGAGACCGAATTAAAACGGTCTGAGTTCGTGTTTCGAGGTGATCGCGTTGGTTCACAGCGAAAGAAAATGGAACTTGAACAAAGGTTGTTAACAACCAAAGATGCGAGAGGCGTTTGGAGTATACACAGGGCCAAAGGAAGGGACGATTTCATCGCATGTTCGGCAACTTTGGGTTTAGAATTCCGCCCGAGGCAGCCCACGTCCCAGCCCAGTACCAAAATATCCACAAGCTTGTGTTCCCCGATAGTCACTGAGACGTGCTGGAATGAGGTCAGAAATGGTGGAAGTAGACGAGATGGCTTCTCAAAAATTAAAGTGTAGATTAAATTTACTAGCTCTCCTTTTGTTGTTGTTTGCTTCTGAATAATTAGTAGGGACTTATCCGAGTTGTTGATGTTCGACAAAGTTGATGACTTCTAGCCAACATTTGTGCCGTTCTTCAAACACGCCAAATAAACGATGACTGGACATGTATCTTGCCACTGGTTCTTAAAGTAACCAGGACTCTAGTCAACTGACTAGAGAATGGGCCGGCTTGAGTGTAGGCACTGACAAAATACCATCCCCCCAACTTCCAATACCGACTTCCCCACAACCGATAATAACTTCGTTGCCCCCGAGTGTCATGAAGCGGGGCGGGATAATGGCGGTTGAGTCGTTACGAATAAGAGAAATACACATGGTGCTTCCGTTCGCTTCTGCCCGTCTCGGTGTTTATTCTGATGCACGTGGTGTTCGCAACTCTTCGGAGTGGCCCATCCCATTCATCGGACCGCCCGGACTCAAAACTGACCCAAGCGCCCAAAAACATGCCACTTGGGCATATGCAGTTGGGTATCCTTGCGAAAATTGCCTTCTTTTTTATCAACCGCTTCCCCCCATCGGTTAGTTTTTGAGAGTCGGACTGAAATTGGTTGCACTCTTCGGAGGTTGAGTCGGGTCATCAAGTCTCAACTCTCCTGCTGCGCCGCTTTTGGCAGCCGAGGCTAGACTCCACAAAAGAGATCATTTCCCCAACCAAGTAATCGAATCGGCCGCCACCATATTCCAGGAATAGCTCACCCTTGGCAAAATGTAGCATTCCGGGGGTGGAGAGCCGGCGACCGTGACCTGCCTCTCTTGGCAGGTCATGCAAGTGGTGTTGATCGAGTCGTTCAGCCTAACCGCCCCAGACGAGCTGAGAATCTCCTCCCCCAAACAGGGTGCCAGCTTGGCCCTGCCAAGGAAGGTAATGATAAGCCGCCAAGATGTTGACCGATGGACGGCAGCAAGATAGGGAGCATATCGTCTCTCAGAGGGTGCTCGTGGCCTGTGAAGTGTGATTCAGTGGCTTGAACGGGGTATCAAGGGCAGGGGTAACGGGAATGGTGGCGTCCAGGTTGAAGAGGGGAGCTAGGTGTATAAAAAGGGTAGGCCTCCACAAGGCCAATCCAGTCCAGTCTCGGAAACGACCATCACCACCAAACGGTTTCCGTCCCCCGCCGCAATGCAGCTCAAGTCTTTTCTCCTCTTAACGGCCACGGCCGCCATGGCCGCCGTCAACGAGCCATGCGTCGGCTCCGGCGGCAGAGCGGGTAACTCAACCCCCAAACCCAATACACACACCACACCCTCACTAACCTCCCACAGGCGTCTGCATCTCGACCACCAACTGCGCGTCCGCCGGCGGCGTGAGCATCTCGGGGGCCTGCCCCTCCGACGCGTCCAACATCAAGTGCTGCACCAAGGCGTCGTGCGCCAACGGCAGCGCGGGCAACTGCCGGTGGTCAAGCGACTGCGCGGGGTCGTCGGTCGCCAACAAGTGCCCGGGCCCCTCCCAGATGAAGTGCTGCTCCTCGGCCGCCACGGGCTTCGGCGGGTACAGCGCCCCGGCCTTCCCCGCCGTCGGCGCCTGCAAGTCGGTCGCCGTGGAGGGCGCCAAGAAGGTCGTCGCGGCCTGGAAGGGTCGTGTGAGGCAGATCTACTGCACCAGGGACTGTGCTTGCCCGGGCACGTCGGACCACTGCTGTGGAAAGGCCATTGATTTTATGTGCTCGGATGGTGGTGGTGTAAGTTCATGTCGCTGAATGCTAGTGGATGCAGATGCTGATACGATCCAGGTCCCTACCTCGTCCGGCCGGCAGATCGCCGAATGGGTGATGAACAACCGCGGCACGCTCAACCTCAAGTATGTTATTTGGGGTCAGCGGATCTGGAATCCCTCGGTCGACGGCGTCAAGGCGTGGACGAGCTGGCGCGCCATGGAGGACAGAGGCGACATCACCCAGAACCACTGGTAGGTCTCGAAATGTTGCATGTGAATTGTGACTTTTTTTGCTGACGAAGTACACCTAGGGACCATGTTCACGTTAGCTTCAAGTAGAGCCTAGAGATCACGGTTTTGATGATTTTGATGTGGATTGTGGATGAGATCAATGTTTGCCAGGTTGTTATGAGTTTCCAATATAAACTGTCTCGGTCCGGCCATGTCCCTTGCAATTCCAGGACCATGAGTCGTTGGAGAGTGTGAAAAGCTAAAAGGGTGTTATGGAGTCTACTTTGTCCACCCAAATGTGGAACTTCGCGTGGTGATCTTTTCCAGCCGTTGGAAGCCGCGCCAAGCAACATCCCCTCCGAAGGCTTGGCGCGGAGTTGTGCGATCAGGTCCTTGCCGGAGCTGCCGTTTGCCCCGCCAGTGAGCTCCTATCTGACGGCGAGCTCTTTCCCATATCGGCCGCTGCCCCTCATTCCCCCAATGCAAAACTTCACTTCTCTTTTCAGGATATTCCGCCCTTCTCGACTGTTCCCTCCAATACAGCGACGTGCCGTAACCAGCTTCCGAACCATGGACTACGATACGATCCTCCAGGGGAAATACCCCGCCAAGCAACACGCGAAGCGCGTGGTCGAGTACATCCGCACCAAAGTGCCCGATGCGACAGGCGTGCTTTACCTCGAGAGTCGCATGACCAAATTGATTGAAGACAATGACGAGCCCGAGCCGTTTCGGTATGGCGCCCCATGAGCCTTTTGCGCCCTTCTCAGCTAAAAGCAACCACCCAGCCAGCGCCGCTTCTTCTACTACCTGACCGGTTGCCCCCTCGCCGATTCGTTCGTAGTCCACGATATCGACTCGGCCAAGACCACCCTCTTCATCCCCCCGATCAACCCCGAGAGCGTCATCTGGTCCGGGTTGCCTGTGTCCGCCGAGGAGGCCCTGCAAAAGTTTGACGTCGACGAGGTCAAGTACACCAGCGAGATCAACGCCGAGCTGGCGCATGCTGGCGCCCAGAAGAGCCAGTCGACCGTCTTTGCCATCCCCGGCCAGGTTTCGGAGCACGTCACCTTCCTCGGCTTCGACAACAAGAACTTTGCCGTGCTCAAGGAGGCCATCGAGGTCAGCCGGGTGGTCAAGGATGAGTTTGAGCTCGCCATGATGGCCAAAGCCAACGCTGTCAGCGCTGATGCCCACCACGCCGTCATGAGGAAGGTGAAGCACGCCAAGAACGAGCGTGAGCTTGAAGCCGAGTTCATTGCCAAGTCCATCGCTGCCGGCGCGCCCAACCAGTCGTACCACGGTATCTTTGCCGCCGGCAGGGCTGCCGCCACGCTGCACTACGTGCACAACAATGCGCCGTTAGCGGGCAAGCTGAACCTGCTTCTCGACGGCGGTGCGGAGTGGGACTGCTACGCCTCGGATATCACGCGGACGTTCCCCATCAACGGCAAATTCACCAAGGAGAGCAGGGCCATCTACGATATCGTGCTCAAGATGCAGCTGGAGAGCATCGCGGCACTGAAGGAGGATGTGCTATGGGATGACGTGCACCTACTGGCCCACAAGGTGGCCATCGATGGCTTGCTGGAGCTGGGCATTCTGAAGGGCGACAAGGAGGAGATCCTGGCGAACCGGACGAGCGTGGCCTTCTTCCCCCACGGCCTGGGTCACTACCTCGGAATGGACACCCACGACACCGGCGGTAACCCCAACTACGCCGATGAGGACACCCTGTTCCGGTATCTGCGCGTCAGGGGGAAGGTACCGGCGGGCAGTGTGGTGACGGTGGAGCCGGGGATCTACTTCTGCAGCTTCATCATTGAGCCGTACCTCAAGGACCCGAAGCATGTCAAGTACATTGACGCCGATGTATTAGAGAAGTACTGGGATGTTGGTGGTGTTCGGTAAGTTCTTCATCTTCAAGAAAGGGTTTATTGTCGCTAACTCAATACAGCATTGAGGACAACCTCGTCATTACCAAGGGTGGGGCTGAGAACCTGACCACCACACTCAAAGACCCCGATGAGATGGAGAGGATCATCTCCAGCAGCTAAATATGGGTCAATTACTCCCTTTACCACCGCTCCACTACCATTGCAGAATCGTAGAACGGAATCAGGGGCGGAACGACGCCCAGTCCACAACCATCATTCCTACCGATATCATGATCACTGTCCATAATCATCTAGGGTGGCTTGATGCCAGCGGAAAGAGGCAATTGGCCCCATCAATACCCAACCTCATAAATTGTTATTGGTTTCAAACAAGCACTCACACCGCTAACGCCAATGATGATGATGTATGTATGTACAACAGTACCCTCCTCCCGACAGCCCTCACTATTTCATTCCCATCATCTGCTCATCCGATGGCTCCGCATACGTACCCGGCGGTTTGGCCTTGCGCGTCCTCTCCCCCAAGATATTCTTCTTATCAATAGCCTCACGTTCATCCTGCTCTATACCATTAAAAAGCATCATCAGCCTCCACCTTTCCACACCCTCCTCCCCCCCACAACTGAAGGGCACGACAAATAACTGCAAAGCGGAAAGAAACGGGCTCATCACATACCAAGCTGCCGATCGGTATCCGCCCGACCGGGCTTCACGGGGTCGTCCACGGGCGCGTCGTCGTCCACGACAGGCACGGCCTGCGTCCCGCCGCTCGTCTTGTAGGACGGGTCATTGACCTGGCCCGGGGGCGCCTCGCGCGGGAGGTTGGCGCCGAGCTTCTCGTCGGATTGGTAGGGCGCTGCTTCGGTCATGGTGCTAGGAAGGAGTGGTGGGTGTTTGCCTTTGGGGGTGGGTGTGTGTGTACAGTAGCTCGTGTGGATGGTGGTGGTTTGTTAAGGCGGGATGGTGAAGTTGGGATCTGATATGCGCGCGACGAGATGAAGGGTGGTCGGTAAGTGATATAAGACCGTAATTGAATAGTTGGGCTCTGTGTTCTATGACGGCACTGTGGCGGGCGAGTCATTGAAACCTCAGGTGTGGTGTGGTCATGATTTTAGGAGTGACGTTATTGACGTTGTCCTGGGGGCAATTTAGCTTAGGAGTAAATGCTCCGGGAGTCCAGGAGTCCAGGTAATGGGTTAAAACTACGCCATACCTAGAAAGAAGCAAATAGCTCCGTCCGATCCTCGATGATTAGATAACAGGGGGCGACATCAGCTCTTTGCCAGCCACGATGGGGGATAGAAGCGGGCCCAGTCAATGACGTTGAGGCGCTTACAATAGGCCGAACACCATGGGATGAGATATGAGATAACGATTGTTTTACTGGCCGCGGTAAACAGGGGACGGGTTGTTTACAGTGTATGACCAAGCAGCGGAACTGCGCAAAACAAGGGCCCGATATGTACGGCCCAGAGTCATTGTTACGATCGGGTACTGACATTCAACGGGCTATTGTAAGCCCAGACTTATGCAAGTAGCAGAAGACAACAACAGCCGACATGAAACAAATTGGTATCACTTTAAGAAAAAAAAGACTCTCAAGCCTGCGCCTTCACACCGCTCCCAGCGGGTGGTTGCTCCAGCCGCACAAACCCACGGTCCTGCTGGCGCAGCTCCTCCTCCAACACGCTCCAGCACTCCGTCCCCCGCCGCAACAGCTCCCAGTGCTGCCCCAACACCGCCTCGTCCACCGCCAGCTCAAAGCTGGTCAAGAAACAAAAACTAATCTCCAGCCTCGCCAGCTCCTTCTCCGTCACCCCACCCACGCGCGAGAACCGCCCGTGCGGATAGCTCAGGTCCTCCAGCGCCTTCATGGCGACGCGCAGGCCGGCCAGCAGCAGCCGGTGGGCGTTGCGCTTGGTGACGACGATGGCGCGCTCCAGCACGGCCAGGCGGTGGATGTACAGCGAGGTGGCCAGGTAGACGCCCGTCGACATGGGGCAGTAGTGGTGCACGCGCAGTAGGTAGTCGGTGATGGAGATGGGCGGCGGCACGCGGCAGTAGAACTTGCGGGTGATGGCGCTGTGCTGCCGGTTAAGCGGCTGCGAGTTTTCCCCCACGATGATGTACGGCACGAGCGGCTGTGGTGATTGCGGGCGGGAGTTGTTGGAGGGAGGGGGGTTTGGGGTGCGGCGGCGGACGGGGCGGCGGGTGGTGCGGGTTGCGTTGTCGCGCGTAGGTGTACGCCGTCGATGTCTTGTTCCTGTGATGATGGTGTTGTGGCTGATGGTTCCGCCGTGTCGGACGCCGACTGTGCGTTTTGGAGAGGAGACCGCCCTGGCATGGGCGAGGCCGTCGCGCTGGCTCGTTGGGCGAGGCGTGCAAGGTTCTTTTCTGAGTTTGAACGTACAATGCTTATCTTCTCTGCGTCCATCCCTCGCATGTGTGGTATTGTTGGGCTCATGGGCGGCGGCGTCGGGGGGATGTCTCCCGTCATGCTGACCAGCGCCTCGACTCCTGCACTAAGAAGCCGTAGGGCGGCCTGCGGGGAGATTTTGAATATGTCGTCGCCATGCTCTGCGACAGTCGGCGATGCCGTGTGGTCGGAGCCGGCGGGGTCTTGCAGTTTGGGGTCGGCGGCTGGCACGGGCGGCGGCGGCGGGGAATGGACGGGGCTTGGCTCGTTGCCGTTGCCATCATCTCGACCGGACGTCGATGGCTCGGGCGGATGTTCTTCGGCCATGTCGAAATGGCTGTTTACGCGTGGAGTTCGGAGAAAGGAAAGGACTCGATCCGGGATGAAAGAGCGGAAAGGGCAGGCTAGGACGCCTCGGGCACGGTCGGTCGAGTTGTGGTCACTTGCGGCGGGTTCGACATTCGGCGGGTGTTCATGGGGCGGGAGCGGCCTTGGACTTCACCGAATCGGCCAAGGGTCTCCACGAATTCGAATCTCCCGTCGGAACTCGAACTCAATCTCATGGTCTCGCGTGTCCGACTGCTTTTTTTAAAGTCTCGTCTCGATTCCTAGCAGGTGGAGTTGCGGCGGGTCAAGAGGGGCAAATTGGAGTGCGATGGAAATGGGGTCCGTCCCGTTCCTGGCCATGCGTGCCACGCCGTCGGATTAACCCTGAACGCCACGATTGAGGCGAGAAATAGGACGTAACACCGCGGTATTGCAAAATATGAGTAGATGGCTTGCTTCCCTTATCGATTCGGATAGATAGATAGATATCGAATGTCGCAGGCAGCCTGTCACTACCAGTGGGTTGTTGGTGACCCCTCGTGGCCCGTGCTTCTCTCGAGGGCGGAGGTTACTCGGGCTGTCGGGTAACCCACTCAGCGCCTCGTGCAGCTTGTGGGGGCGTTCCCCAAATTCCCCTTCACGTGCACTTCCCTCTCCTCTGTCGCCACTCTTGACACTGCAACCGAGCTCCCCAATATCAGTGATCTCCGATTTTTGCCATCAAATACCTTTTGGCCAACGGCCTCAATTCGGCCGGGCCCTTGCGTGGCAAAATTACGGACAGGAGGGATCACCGTGGAACCTGACTCACCTCGGGCTCCTCATTGATCACAGGGTTAGGGATCGCTCGTCAACAGTACCAGGTACGCTTAAGGAAACGATGTTTCTTTCTTCACTTGTCATAGTTACAGAACCAAGGAGTCCACTTCGCCTGTCCGCCAGCCCACGGGTAATCCCTCACCCCGTCGTCTCAACTGAGCCATCTTCCGCAGAGGTTAGGAATGTCCGCCTTCTTCACCTCGATGCAGTGCATGTCCTTTAAATGTCGCACCATATTGTCCTCTCGCGTAGCGCTACCGGCGCAGTTCTCGACCGGGCAACGGAACGAAGGGCAACCCAGGTGAGTCTTCTCGTGTTTCTGTAAGTCACGAAGTTGGTAGAAGCCCTTTCCCGGTCGCCCCCAGCGACAACCAGCAGAAGGACATTTGTATGGAAGTGTATGTCTTTTCTTGTGCATGCTATTGATGTCAGCCTTGCCGGGCCTCAGCAAGCTGAGGTGTGGGTCGAATAACCTACTTGTAATCCCCAGGTCTGGAAAATTTGCTGGGCTTCTGCGCACACTTGCCTTCCGTACAAACGATCGCCCCCCCGGGCTCGATATGACAACTCAACGGAGAAGACGGCGGCGAAGGACTCGGGCTTGACGGCTGGTCTGTGGCCATTGTTGAAGGAGAATCGGTTTCCGTCGATGGAAAGGAAATGTGAGTTTCGATTGGCGCCTGTCCAGCGGACACCTCAGGGCAAAAAGAGAAACCGGACCGTAACACCTCGGGAGGCCAGGGTGGACCCTCGAAATGCTGCGATAACGAGCCCACCGACTAATACGGCGTAACTTGGTTTCCATCATGCGCTGAGGCCGTCTGGGCCTCGCCGTCTACCGTATGAGGGGCGTATTCTGCCGAAAAGGACGGGGTGTTAAGGTACCCCGTCTCAGGTACGGCCCAGGAGGCCACGTTCAACAGCGTTTGGGAGACACCTTCCGCCCCAGGAATGCCCTCGTGTTCCATGAAACGTGTTTCCGTGTTCCCACCGAGGTACTCCGCCGCATATCCCGTCGTGGGGCTCTCGTGCTGGTCCGTTTCCTTAGTGAGGCCTACGGTCGTGCTGGAACCTCCGGCGAGGATGGTGTCTTGCGGATCGACCGTCGGTTGGATTTGGATGCCGTAACCTTCACATCCATGTCAGTCCACAATACCCGGAGACGGCTGATGGGGAATCAACAGACCAATCTTACCGTAGACAGGCAGTCCGGGGTCGAGGAACGGGCCAAGCTCCGACATCAGACCAGGTGTGGCACATTCTTTTCTTGTCAGACCCATCACCAACGTTTTAAATAACATCCCGGCATCACCAAATGTTTACTTACCATCAAGCTGCCCCCCATAATATTCTTCATCGTCCATAAAACCCATCGTTGGAGTTGTTCACGCATGCAGGAGAGGGTCCAAGCTACCCCGTGGAAAGCGAGAGTCAAAGGGGCCGCCAGGGTCTCCTCACAGGAGAAAGTACGGACGTATCTTTGCGGTTTAAAAGAACCCACAGTACACTGAAAGTACAAACGGAAAGCCTTGGGGCTTACAAGCTGTGTGAGGCCAGACAGTCGCAAAATTCTAACCCCGAAGGCGTGAACCGAGCGTGGCGCTCTCCCTCCGTTGGGCAGGTTCACAGAGCGGTACCAACAACGCAGCAAGGCATCCAATAGTGATGACCACCCGACGCAAGGAGGTCTATAACATGTGCCAAGTTGTGCCATTGGCCCACACCCGTTACACAATATCCTCTCGCGCCACGACATTGGTCAACCGGGGGACCACGCGGCCCCAACCGATCCATCTCCTGGGGCTGATTGACAGGATTCGCAAATTGTTGTAGGCCTCCCGCACGTTCCATACGACCCAGGCATCAACACCTCGTGAGGCATCCATTTCGTCGTGAGATATTGTTCCATGCATGACATGCCGCTTTGGCTCGTTCCGTTTTTTTGCTACTTCGATCGTGGACGCACCTGGCGTCGCTTTCTCGCTGACTGAGGTGGATAAACTAAGACTTCGAAAGACGGAGAACCGGTGCGGAAGATACGCGACCATGGGTAAGCCGTTCCCTTCCCGTTTCCTGGCTTCTCCGCCACAAACTACTAAGACCCCTTGGCAGCGGTGCTAGACTTCCCTGGAAAACGCGAGCTGCTCAATAAAAACCAGCAAAGCGCGCTACGGTGCGAGTTCTACCCGCCCCTCATTCTTTTGGAAACCCTTAACGAAGTCTGTCCTCGAGGACCACGCCGACAGCCATCCGACGCCCCTCAAAATGACTACCAGTCACCACAAGAAATGTTCCAAACGCTGGTCAACAAGCTGGCCCAGATATGCGATTTTGAGCCCAAGGGTGACACCATTTCTGCACTTGCAGTTATCCAGCAAGATGGTCGGCTGTGCTATGTTTTGGCTTCTAATCGCAGAGGCACTGGTGCGATGAAGAACGCCCGGCTTGGGCTCCAGGCCGTTCTTGATATTCTAAAGGACAATGTGGAGAAGAAGACGAACGACTCGGATGAGGTTATGGGGAAACGTCTGATGCGAGAGATTCTGATCTGGAACAATGTCCGTGTCAGATCCTACCTCACCTCGTTGGAAAAAGAGCTGCAAAAGTGCATGTCAAAATGCGACACCAGCGATCAAGGTACGACCCAGCAACTCTTAACTCAGATTTGTCCCCGAGGACTGCGGGTATTGACAACAGCCCACCAGCAGGGACAGGGGCAAGAGAAGAACTGCGAAAATTGACCGCCCTCCTCCCAGACGTAAAAGATGGGCAGAAGAGCGACAAATGTGAGTATACCGCCGCCGAATCGAAATCATCTCGGGGGTGTCGCTGACGAACTTCAACGAACCGACAGATATCGAAGACACGATGCGATTTATTGTAGCAATCCAGACATCCAGAAAATCACATGTCCAGACATGGAGGTATATCGAAGCTGGCGCAGTTGCCGACGACACGATGGCCAAAGGTGGCTGCTGGTCCGCCCTCCAGCACAGCGCCGGACGTCTCCTTTCGTACCAGTACGCTGTGCATTCACTGGTGCATGCCAGTCACATCTGGGCCGAGACCAACCTCTTCCGGGACTTCGAGATCGAGACTGTCCGTTCGAGCGAGTCCTATCCGGAGACGGTGCGGACACTCAGACCCGAGACCGTCGAGGATATTATCAGTCGCGCCCCCAACACCGGCAAAGCGCAGAAAAAAACGTACAAACAACACGCCGCAGAGCTACAAGTTTACGACCTGAACGCCAAGTTGGCTCAACAATGGAGCCGCAAACCGGACCCCATTGTCCACGCAGAGATGCTTCTACACGACTGGCTATCACGCACCGAAGGCGGCACGCAGTCGTACCGCTTCTTCAACGGATGGCAGTACATTGGTACCAGCAAGCCTGTCTGCCGCCTCTGTACCGATTACTTTGACATCATTTCTACGCCGGTCCGCTTTCGTGCGGGGCACCCAAACACATACCTGAACTGGAGGTTGCCTGACATTTACGTCGAGAACAAGGACCCGGTAACTATCGACCGGGCGAAAGCGGCCTGGAACAGCACCTTGGACGAGATGAAGAAACGCATCTACACCGCGTTGGTGCGAGTTCTGCTAGACAAGGTCTCGGGGAAGAAACCCAACGACTCAAACACGTATTCGGAGCGGATCACGACGGGTGATCCAAACTATGTCGCCAAGTGGCTGGGGCAGATACAGATTAATAGCTAGAGCGGGAGTAGTGTGGGGGCGGAGACAGGCGTCATCACGGTTAAGTAGTGTTTTTCTCGATTTCAATGCTTCTGGTACTGTAGCAGTTCTATTCGCGTTTCACGCCCGCTTTCCTCCCCAAGAAACGCTGGTATTCTTCATCCACGGCGCCTTCTTCAGCGCCTCGGCCTGCACCGCAAACACAGGCTCCGTCAACTTGGCCAACGTCTCCCCAAACTCCTCCAACACCGCCCTACATTCCTTTTCCCACCCAAACTCCCGCCCACCGTTTTCACCATCATCCCCCTCTTCACCCCCGTCGCCGTTACCAACTTCCTTACCAACCCCCTCTCCACTCTCATCCCCCCCAACCCTCACCCCCCCTTCCACCCCCTCAAACCCCCAAAACGTCGCCCCCCTCCACGCCCCCCTCCACCCCTCCAACACCCCCTCCACATCCGCCCCCTCGACCCTCACCCCCCGCGCCACCACATAAAACGACGACCGCGTCTTGTGCGCCCGCCGCGGCTTGTGCAGCACCACCCCGCCGTCGTCGGCCAGCTTCCAGAGCGTGTGGATCAGGCGCACCGAGGGCCAGGCGTCGGCCTTGTGCAGGAGCATGACCAGCGTGCCGCCGGGGCGGAGGCGGGTGAGGGCGAGGGTGAGTTGGGAGGTGGTGAGGCGGGTGGGTTCGTTGTTTTGGCGGTCTGGTGTTTTTTGGGGGGTTTTGTTAGGAACGGAGGGGGTTGGGCTTTGCGGGGGTGGGTTATGCTTTGGACAGGGGTGGAGGGGAGGGGTTGAGAGGGTTGAGGGTTGAGTGTTGAGGATGGGGAGAAGGTGTGAGGGGGGGCGATTGGAGGCGAGGTCGAGGGGAATGCCAGGAAACATACACTCAGGACGCTCATGGGTGCGCAGGACCTGACCGTCGCAGAAGACGAGGTCGAACTTTTGGTCGAGGAACGGCCGGTCGGCCGAGAACGACGCGGCGTCCGGGTGCGCAGCTGGGATACTCGACAACGGTGTGCCCATCTCCTCGGCCAGCAGGGTGATGTCCCGGAAATCGACATAGGTGCTGGCCTCGGGGTCCGTGTCGGACCAGCTGCGGAGCAGCATCTCGTGGCCGCCTAAGGTGCGCGGCAGGCTGATGCCACGGAGGAGGGCAGATGGGTTGCGCTCCAGGGCGGCCGCCGAGAAACCGCCGGGGGCCATGCAGAGGTCCAGAATGGCTGGGCGAGTCTCGGGGTCATGGTCAATGCTGAGGGCGGAGGTGGCGTTGTCGAGCTCGAGGCCGATGTCACGCATCAGGTTGAAAAAGCTAATCTGTGTTCTGGCATCGGCGTGGTCGGCACGTTTGCGTTGCTGTTGGAAGTGGGTATCTCCGGCTTCGCTCTCCCAACCCTGATGCTTCCTGTCAGGAGCAGTAGGAGATGGGAGAAAGGTGGAGGCTTACCTGTCTCTGCAGCTCACGAAGCTCGCGGTAGACCGGGAGACGTCCCAAGAGGTACTCATGGATAATGGTCTTGGGCTTTACCTTCGGCTTAGCGTCCGCACTTGTTGTGTTGGTCGAGTCTTTGGGCATAGATATGTCGGTCATGGTTTCACCGTTGACAAAAGGCAGGAAGCAAGTGTTTTGTGAAAAGAAAGATGATGGTTGGTTATGCCTGCCGCTTGTTTGGAAGTGGGATATCAAGGCATGAAAACCAAACCTGGTAACTGCCCACGCTTTAAACTGGGAGCTCAAACAAAAGAAACAAAACTCATCTCGCCTTGGAGTGTTACACAACACGAGAGGTGCGCTGTAGCCCGCATAGAATTTTGAGGTTTCCACTTTTCGTTGGCTCAAATCAAGCGGAGGCAGTGCAAGCTGCAGCAGCAAACGGACTGCCTCCTGACGCACCAGTAAATGCGTTTGTCTGTCTGTCAAATTCAATGCTCGCACCCATGCGGTAACATACATACATCCGTCTAGCAGCCCATGGCAACCTTGCAGTCAAGCACGGCCGTCTGCCCCCCCTGGACCACCTCGATGGCCTCCTTGAGTATTCGTTCCAGGTCTGCCGCCTTGTCGACCCGCGCGGCGTGGATGTCCCCTCCGGCTGCGGCCTTTGCGATGCCGGCATAATCCGGAGCTGGGTCAAACGAAATGTTGATCTCTTCGTTGCTCGCTTGCGAGCCCAACCCTTCGGGGTGGACGAGGAGCAGAGACTTGCGGGGCGCGTTCCAGCCTACAACGGTTAGTAAATTTCATGCAACAACCCGAACGAGCCGGCACGTACCCTTGTTGTTCAAGACGATGGTCAAGATGGGAATGTTGTATCGCTTGGCAATCCAGTACACGCTCCCCGGTACCGAGAAGAGGAAACTGCCGTCACCAACGATCTGCACCACAAACTTGCCCTTTCCGCCCTTGAGCTTGGCCTCGTGGTCCGTCGCCAGCTTGATACCCAGAGCGCCGCCACCTGACCAGCCGAGGCCGCCGCCGCCGCAGTTGATCCACTGCCCGGGAAGCTTCGGCTGGAGGCTGTCGTGGACAAAAAATGTGTTGGTGACAGCCTCGATGGCCCAGATGGTGTCCTCGGGACACAGGTCTTTTAGCTTCGCGCAGAGGTGGCTCGTGCCAAACTCGCCGTTCTCGAGGGGTTGAGATCGGAGTGCGGTCGCCTCCAAACGCTGCTTGTGTGATTCCTGCAGGGCCGCCCACCTCTTGTCGCTCTCGGCGCCCGTCACCTGCGCTTTCAGCCCCTCATCCTTCTGAAGCAGCGCCGTGATTTGCTCAACGCTCGTTAGCCCGTCGGCGCGGTATCGGTGCTGGGCGGCGATGTAATGCAGGGGCATGACCTGCTTCAGGGGGTCGACGTCGATGTGGAAGATCTTGGCGTCGGCCTTGGGCTTGCACTGCGTCGGGATCCACGGGACGTCGCAGTCCAGCACGATAATGGTATCCGCCGTCGTCACCGCCGCGTCCACACCAAACTTCAACCCCAACCACCCCGGATGATCCGCCGGGAAGCACATATCGCTACCCCCCGTGTCCAGCACCCGCAGCCCCTTCACCGTATTCGCCAACTCCACCAACGCCGCCGGCATAGCCTGATTCCGCCCGCCATACCCCGTCACCAGCAATGGCTCCTTCGCGCCCGCCAGCGCCTCGGCAATCTTCCTCACCGCCCCGGTCGGCAACCCCCCAACTCCACAGGCTCCCACTGATCCTGCCTAATCTCATACGGCTCGATCTCCATTTCCATAACCTCCCTGGAACCACACAAATACACCGGCCCCTGCGGTCCCGACCGCGCAAACTGCAGCGCGCGGTTCACCATCTGCTTGACATTCACGCCCGTCTTCAACTCAGCCGCATAGCGGCAGTACTGGGCGACGATCTGCTTCTGGTCGGGCACGTCCTGGATCCAGTGGATAAACTCGGTGCGCGACCCGCGCAGCTCGCCCTCCTGCGTGATGGGCGAGATGCCCGCGAAGACGAGGACCGGCGCGCGCCCCGCGCTGGCGTTGTGCACGGCCGCGCCCAGCCCCTGCGTGCCCACGTCGACGTGCACGATTACCGCTTGGGGTTTGTTGGTCAGGCGCGCGTAGCCGTCCGCCATGGACATGGCTACCATCTGGGAGGTGGGTGGGTTAGTTTTTGCTTTGGGTTGGGGGAGGGGAGGGGGGTGGGGAGGGGTTGGTAACGGGGGAAGTAAAAGGGGGCGCACTTCATTGGGGCAGGTGATGATGCGCGGGAACTGGCCCTTCTTCTCGCGGGAGCCCTTCACCATGGCCTCGATGATGCTGGGATGGTCGGAGCCGAGATTGACAAAAACATACTCCACGCCGGCGTCCCATAGCGCCTCGAAGAAGGCGAACGAGGTTGTGTACATCTTGGGAGTGTTGGTTGCGGATGTGGACGACCAGCGGGTTCGCGAGACGGCGGCGGTGGTGGAGGAGGAAGGAGAGAAAGACGAAGGGATAATGTTGGTGCTGGTGTTGGTCAAGGGGCTTGGCGGTACTAGAGACGGGGAACGAGGAAGAGTGGCGTTCCCCGGATTTATTGCGTTGTTGGATGCACTACTGTCGTTGGGCCGGGCGGACGATGAGACGAACTGGCGCGCTCTTGAACGGTTAATCCCGGTCACGGCTGCCGCAGAGGTATGACGGTGGTGTCCCTGGAGGACTCGACTGGCAGTGGTTGCCCGGGGTGGGGTTGCCCGAAACAGGGGTGGCATCGCGGCAAATGGGATGCGGGGAGAGAGAGAGACGGGAGCGTCAAGCGGCAGGGTGGGTACCCGACAGCCGGGTTCTGGATTGTGGATGGTGGTCTCGAGCAAAGGGAAGGCCGATAAGCGAAGAGTCGGAGGCCGTTTCCCTTGGGCGGTTTCGAGAATTTAGAAACCCCCCTGGCCCTTTGTTTGGTCCCTTGCTTCCGAATCCCGCTTCCGTTGCCTCAAGGGTTGATAGCGAACGGGGCATGGAAGGTGTGGATTTGGGTGGTCACGGTACCTGAGAGGTTACAGGTATTCGTTGAATCCTGGGAAGCGGCTTCCCGATCTAATGTTGAGTTGATTAAACAAAGCCAACTTAAAGGAAGCACCTATCGACCATTGGCTACCCGTATTTATCGGGCGGTCATTGACGGTGTAAGTGGTCTCGGCTTAAGCCCGGGGACCCTGTCGTGTTTGTCTCCTGATGACGGCACAGACGTCAAGTGACCCTAATCCCTTGAAATCGAGTTACCTAACACAGCGCTCCGGCCGGGGCCGGTCCAACCATTACTGTGCTAACAACGCTTCTCATCAAAATATGCAGCTGTTGGTGCTGGTTGGCGCAGTTGGTTGCCGAACATGGCCGCTCTGACACAGTGCCACAGGCTTGCCTCCGCATTCCCCGCACAAGACAGCTGTGGAGTCAGGGGATGGTGTGTAAGTGAGTGTGGCAACCGCTTGACCGCAATGAATTAAATCTCCAACTTTCCTATTTCTGTATCTCAGTGCGGCGTCTCCCGTGTGGGAAACCATGTCGTCGATACACATGATAGTTTTCACTTTTTATTTTTACTGTCAAATCTTTCATTTTATGTATGTATCAAACAACGGCCCTCGGCACCAAGCCGTGGATCTGAGCCGAGGATTTCCGCGCCTTGGCCGTGGCCCCGCAAGCCCCGCTCCGACGAGTTGATCGGATGCGGGGTAACCGGGATTCCTCCGAGTTGTGCCCGTTCAAACCGGAGACCTGTTCAAACCGACACAGACCGTCAAAGCCGCTCTCTTCCGTGCTTCCGTCTTCCGTTCGAGTTCAAAATCAAACCGAAAACCAGCGCACTCGCCGCCGGAACTCGGAGCTGGCCGGAGCGGTACCGAGACCGACCGTCTCGGACTTGATGATTTGATTTGGGCAGGTCGATGTTTTTTTTTATGTACAGCACATGCAAAGTGGGATTCTCTTCACAATAGGGGGATTTCTCAAATCGCTACATGGTAGAGATCAGACCGGTAACGTGGTACCGAACGATTAGGAGTATGTTTTGGTGCTTAAACATGAGGACACGACGCCCCTTTGCGTGAGATAACTCCCCATCCCCCAACTCATTCCAGTTTGGCCTACATAACCTGGTCGTCTCGAGCCGGTTAGCACTGCCTTGCGCCGTCCTGCTAATGAGCTTGCCTCTGGGCCCACAGAATATCAGGACCATCGTTTCCATCATGGGAGCCATAGAGTCAATGAAACACGTGTCAATTTGAGTTTCTGCTGCTGACTGGCTACCAATCGCGGTCATCCATTACTTCCTAGCATCCCTTTTGGCAGTCTCCTAGAAGATGAAGTGCATCCACCAAAGAGTTGGATCTGCAGGGATATGGGATATTGAAGTGGGCAAACATAAAACAATACCGAGACCCGGTGGTTACGAAAATTGGATATAAGGACTGACTTTTGGTGTTGGTTAGCCTTTTGTGTGCCAAACTTTTCTTCCGCTTCCTGCGTGGGAGTTTTAAAAACAACCCGATCGAGAAACAACTTGCGACTTGCGTGACAGCATCAGCAAATGACAGGGATTAAACTTCAGAAAAGGGAAACGGTGGGTTAGCTTGAGAGAAGACAGAGAGGTCGATGCGAAACCCTTGCCGTCAAGGAGGGTTACGCAGCCAGGCCACTGGGGCTACCATTATGCACATTTACCTGGCGACACCAATGTACTGGAAGCAGTTCTTGAAGGCCTCGGCCTCGAGCGCAAAGAGACCGCCGTGGTCGAGCAGGGCGGCGGGAGTCCAGAGCTCGGGGTCGACTTGGGAGATCAGGCCCGGGTAGGCGGTGAGGCCCTGGGGTTCGGTGACGCCCCAGGGGTTGCGCAGGACGAGGTACTGGTTCTCACCCTGGGTAATGTAGCCGAGGACAGAGTAGGCGTGGTTGGCGATGATGTTTGCGCCGCGGAAGTGCTGGCCGGTGGCATAGGTCCAGGCACACATGGGGTTGATGGTCTTGTGGTTGACCGAGTTGGCGCGGACGAGGCCGAAGAGGTCGATGCCGCGGTGGCGATCACACTCCCAGTACTTCGGGGTGCGGCCGTTGATCTGGGCCATGGCCTTGACGGGGTTGCCGCAGTGGGTCTTTGTGATGTCGGGGTGCTCCGAGTCGGTGTCGGTGATCCACTTGGCAAAGGCCTTCTCGTACAGCGGGGGCCAGATGTCGGCGCCGTCCGAGGAGCGGCAGTAGATGGGTTGGTTGTTGGAGTTGTTCATCGGGATCTCGTAGTTGACCTCGACGACCCGGGTCTTGTTGTCGTTGTCGCCGCCTTGGCTATGGAACTTGATGGCCAGGTAGCGACGCTGGTGGCGGCGGCCGTCGTTGTCGTCCGAATCATCGGAGAAGACGCCGCAGGGGCCGTGGGAGCGGCCGCTGTTGCTAGAGCCGCTGTGTAGGCGGGTGTCGCGGTTGATCATGCACGGGTCGGCCCAGAAGACGGAGAAGAGGGCGGCGATAAGCCAGCTGTTGGTAGAGCAGCCCTGGACCGGGTCGTCGAAGCGGTGGTATTGGATGCCGCGGCGCAACATTTGGTTCTGCTGCAGGTTGGTAATGTCCATGAGGTCCGGGCGGCCGATGTGGAACATGCTGATTTCGTTGATGAGGCGTCGGTTGAACGTCTGGAAGAAGTAGTCGTAGGCGTCGCGCCACGATGCGTTGGGTGGCAGCCACTTGTTGTCGCCGTGGCGGAAGGGTGTGGTGAGGTCGTTGAGCGACCGCGTCAGCTCGTGGTTGCTGACGGTGCGGCCGATCTGGTGCGCGTGCAGTACCAGGCGCAGCTTGCCGTTCTGCATGCGGCAGAGCTTGACGCGGGCGTTGCCCAGGTCCTTGAGGCCCACCTGCTCGATATCCTTGAGCTTCTGGACCTGGGAAAAGTCCGGGGTGATGAGATCGCTCTCAGTCAGGATCTTAATGTCCTTCGACGAGAGGCGCTCGGCCCGCCTCTTGTCCTCGTTGAGCCGCATGCCGGCATACAAGACCGACTTGTGCTTCATGTCGAACAGCTCGTCGTAGTCGGTCTGCAGCACGTTGGATAAGATGCGGGCGACGTCAATGCCGGTTTTGTCGATCTTGCGGCCCAGCATGGCCTCGACCAAAGCATAGGGGTTGGCCGCGCCGACGCACATGTCTTTGGGCGGCGAGTCGGGGCGGGGCCCGCGGTGGTCGTTATTGTCGTTGCTCATGTCGACGAGCTCGTCGTAGTCCGCCTGAAGACCGTCCGTGGTGGAGCTCATGGTCGACGCCTCGCGCGGCCGCTCGACCTGGCTGCCCATTATGGCCGAGACGAGGGCATAGGGGTCTATGGAGACGGTGCGGGGCGACTCCGCGTTGAAGTTGCGCATGTCACCCATGATTTCGACCTGGATGTAGTGGGATGTCTCCGAGTTCAAGCAGCCTCTGTTCAAGGGTAGTGTATCCTTTCCCGGAAGATAAATGCGTGCAGGGAGGAAGAGAAAAGAAGCTAAATGTTTGCCTTGTCGCTGCTTTGAGGTAGGAGGGGTGGAAGTGGCCAGACAGTGCTTGTTGTTGAGGCAGGTGAGGAGAGGAAAGAAGCACGTCCACAAAGCGATTACTGGGCTTCATTATATATCCCGAGGACGCCCTAGCATCTGGCCTCTGTCCTAGGCCTGCCGCCCATGGTTAAGCACCTTCCTCTCAGCTTGCTCTCCGGCCATACCTGTATTTGGAGCCGCTACATTATGGCTGGGTCTCGGCACCGGGATGTAGAAAGAAACCACTATCCTAGAATGCATGCATCACGCCACGCCCAACTCAAACCCTGAATCCCCCCCCCCCGACATCCTGCGAGGGATCGAAGAACCATTCGGGCCGAGTATGGTGCGCCGCTGTCAATGTTCATATTGGGCGGGGTTCGGTTGGGATCTGAAAGGCGGAGGTCTGCTCTTCGGATCCCGGCGTGAGGTCTCGGGCTCGCCGCCGAGTTCGCGGCAAGATGCTGCTGCTGTGCGTATGACGAAATGATGATGCAAGTTGCCAGTAGCACCCGGCTCTCCCGCCTTGCTATTCCACTAGAAAACCCTCTCCATAAATCTGTTTCTCTGGTAAATACGAGCTGCACCCTCCAACGGGGCTCGACCGCGACATGCACCCAAATGAGACGCAATTGTGGGAACGAAGCGTTATATCGTGCAGCCCTCCAAGAAATGCGCTGTCGGCCGCTGACGTATCCAACTCTGTGTAAGTCGCCTGTCTCTTGCGCGCCAAGCTCGAGTATCGACTGTACCCGTGACTACCTGCTTCCTCCAGGCATGGGGCCAATGCCAGCCATCCCCCGATATGCTGGTCCTTTGGAGCTCTGAGTGGCTAGTATTAGTCCCTGTCTCGAGGCCTCCTCACTGTTGCGTCAACACCCCGCCCCGCCGTGAGCCGACTGCGGAGGGAAATTGATTATTCCCATGGTTCATTTGATTTTGTTGCCCTGGGTGGCAATCTATGCACCTGTAGGAAAGCCTCGTCCTTGCTCGCAGTTCTCTCCAGCCCGCTGGCAGCCACGTTGAGGGTATCGGTGGTAACAAGTTCGCGCCTTCTGCGGAAGCTCCTGTCCTTTGTGCTGCTTGTATGCGGGGAGTTCCAAAGTACGTCACAGCCGCCTTTGCAGCGGGCTGAGGGCCAGCCTCAGTGGTCGAGATTGTTGTTGAGTTTCGAGATATTCTGTTGGGGAGAGGAGTTGAAAAGTTGGGGCCGGCCGAAGGTAAAACGCCGCGAGAAAACAAGGTAGGAGAAAAGAGTCTAGATTCATTCTGTCTGGAGCGAGGGACTGGTCTAATTCAAGCATATATATTGTCGAACGGTTGCATTGGGTTGGCGGGGCGCGATGGCAGACGCTCTGGATCCCGGCTAATGCTGGCCAGTAGTTATTTTCGCGATAGGGTGGCCGCTCCGTCTAGAGAAGGACCCAGTTAGGACCCGTACTCTTCTCACGAGCTTTTTCAGGCGCAGAAGCAGCGCACCCAACCCAGCACCTATAGAAGCTCCCATAATACAGAGCTATCCCACTTCGCGATTCAGATCGGCGATCGGGTTACGCACCCCCGTATTCAGCCTTCGGACACTAGAGGCCTACCCGTCTATTCCAGGAAAAACGTGGTCTGCGCTTGTGCGCCATCCGCAGCCACCACCACAAGCCTCCCGGTATCTTCCAACCCAAGAAACTGATTCTGGGCATCCGATGCTTCCAACGAAACGACCTGGCCGTCTGCAAGCCCCTCAACGAGGTTAAAGCTCGCCGATGCCTTGGACGCAGCCGAGTTCAACGCACTGCTTCTCTCGAACCGCACACCTCCGCCATCAACCCGACGCAAGAACACGCCCGGGTTGCTCGTCGACTCCAGGCTAACTGTACTTCCACCCGCCAGCCCAGGGCTCACCAAACGGAACTGCGTATCTGCCAACACTGCCGTGCCCGATGGGTTCCCGCTCCCGGTGTAGTACCGCACGTACCCACCCGACGCAGCCCGCAGCCGGACCGGTGTCTTCCCCTCCGGCACCGGAACACCAAAGTCTGGCGTCCCGTCCGCCTTCCAGTACAGCTTCTGCACCCTTGTCCGCCGGTTGGGATCATTCAGAGGATCACCATTGATATCCCGATACCCACGGTCGTGGTACACCATGATATCGCTCAGCCCATCCTCGGACACGGTGAACGAGTTGTGGCCCGGCCCCCACTGGTTGGTGTTGGCGTTGCTGGCGAAGACCGGGTTCGGGGACTTGCTCCACGACGCCGGGTTCAGCAGGTCCGACCCGGCCGTCGCCGTCAGCAGTCCCATGCAGTAGTTGTAGTCGGTCGCGCTGGCCGAGTACGTCAGGAAGATCTTGCCGTTGCGCTGGATCACATAGGGCCCTTCGTTGACTTTGTACCCGATGCGCTCCCAGGACAGGGTCGGGCGCGAGATGGCGACGGCCGTGCCGCGGATCGTCCAGGGGTTTTGGAGCGGCGCGATCATGATGCTCGAGTTCTCGTCTGTTCGCGAGGGTTCCTGCTGCGCCCAGATTAGGTACCGAGTGCCGTTGGCCACGAAGGTGGATGCATCCAGGGAAAAGGTGTCCCAGTTGGTCTTGATAAGACCCTTTTCCGTCCAGCTCGCTGCTAACGGGTTACTACCGGTGCCCTCGAGTACGAATGCCCGGATCCGCCACTGGTTGGCCACCCCCAACGCCACGTAGATGTACCATTTCCCATCGATGAAGTGCAACTCAGGCGCCCACACCTGGTTGCTGCCGACCCCCGATGACTTGCGCCGCCAGATGGTCGTCTCCGAAGCATCTTTCAGCGCCTGAATCGACTGCGCCCGCCGTAGGACGATACGGTCGAATTCGGGGACAGTCGCAGTAAAATAGTACCACCCGTCGGTGTGCTTGATGATATGCGGGTCTGCGCGTTGCTGGATGAGGGAGTTGTCGTAGCTGACCGCCGGGGAGCCGAGAGCCGGGGCTGCGAACCATGCGGTCAGCACCGATACGGCGGCCAAGAAGCCGCTTGGGATCCGCATGTTCATCCGTTCCTCCACACCAAACTAAGCTTCCAAGGCCGGGCAAGCGAAGCTAATCAATGGGGCGAGAGACGCCAACCCGATCGCTTGTCGTGATGAGCGGGCCCTATCCTGGTTCCGGAAGGGTGGTCCCGCCGGCTATTTGTACGAGCGCCTCTTCTCCCCGCACAACGGTGGACATCCGCCCCATACGAGCCGGTTGAATGCGCAAGAGGGTTCTAGACAACGTCACAAATCCCGGGGATGCGCTCCAATGATCTGCCTTCCATCGCAATATCCCGTCATTAAGGTACAGTTCACAGGGCTCCCAAGACTTCCTCGCTAGACGCCCCTTGCATAAACCACCCAAGAACCAGGTTGGAACAATCGACCCCAGTCTCCACGATGTTTCTTGGCTAGCCCTTCTCCTCACGAGACACCATGGATTGTCTCTTGGCGGGCGGGACGCTTCCTTGTCCTCAGCATCATTTTCCATTTTTGGCAATCGATTCGGCCATGAAGACATCCGATTGGGGACCGGCGCGTTTAACCGGACGACGACGGCTGCTACGGACTCCGGGGCCTGAGGTCGGCAATTATTTTTCTCGGCGTCCGTCAATCATGACTTATAAGGCCCTCGATGCGCCGACGTAACCTTTCCATGCTCCGTGTTTCCAAACCACCGGTGAAGCAGTCTGCCCAACATGCGGTCCCTCTCCCTTGCTGTGGCAGCCCTCTGGGCCGGCGCAGTCTGCGCCATGCCCACCTCTGACTCCGGCCTCGCCGCCCGTAAGCCTGCCAAACCCGCCGTCCTACCTAAGACATTCAAGTGGACGTCCACCGGCCCCCTAATTGCCCCCAAAGACGACAACCGCGAGCTCGCGGGTATCAAGGACCCCACCATCATCGAGACCGACGGCACCTACCACGTCTTCGCCAGCACGGCCAAGGCGGAGGGGTACAACCTCATGTACCTCAACTTCACCTCCTTCGAAGAGGCCAACAATGCCGATTTCTACTACCTCGACCAGGCGCCCCTCGGCGTTGGCTACCGCGCGGCCCCGCAGGTCTTCTACTTCGCGCCCCAAAAGCTGTGGTACCTCGTCTACCAAAACGACAACGCCGCCTACTCGACCAACCCCGACATCAGCAACCCCGCCGGCTGGACGGCCCCCAAGACCTTCTACACGGCACGCCCGCAGATCATCGACGACAACATCGGCCAGGGCTACTGGGTCGACATGTGGGTCATCTGCGACGACGCGCGCTGCCACCTGTTCTCGTCGGACGACAACGGCCACCTGTACCGCTCCGAGACCGCGCTGGCCGACTTCCCCGAGGGCATGAGCGAGCCCGTCATCGCCCTGGAGGACCCGGACCGCTACAAGCTGTTCGAGGCCGCCTGCGTGTACACCGTCAAGGGCGGCAAGGGCAAGCAGCAGTACCTGCTGCTGGTCGAGGCCATCGGCACCGACGAGCAGCGCTACTTCCGGTCGTGGACGTCGGACAAAATCGGCGGCAAGTGGGAGCCGCTGGCGGACACCGAGGAGAACCCGTTTGCCCGCGCCAACAATGTCGAGTTTGAGGGAGACGCGTGGACGCGCAGCATCAGCCACGGCGAGGTCATCCGTGATTTGACGGACCAGACCTTGACTATCGACGTGTCGGAGCCGCTGCGCTTCCTGTACCAGGGCCTTGACCCGGCTAAGGACGAGGGCGAGTACAACGCGCTGCCGTGGCGCCTGGCCTTGATCACCCAGCAGGTCGACCCCAAGCCGGAGCCGGGCTGCAAGCCTCGGCCGTGATTCTTTGATAATATGTCCGTGTGGTAATTATGTAGTGAGCTGTGAACTGGGAGGTAGCCCTGTCAGTGTGGATAGACCGGCGCACGTCTGTTCAGCGGAGGGCCATCTTTGTTTTTCCGTTTCCGCGCGGCGGTTTTGTCCTGTGTATATAAAGGGCCTGGGCTTCATTTCCGGCGGGGCCAAACAAACAATCAGACACCAAGATCACCAGTTTTCGAAACCATGTGCGCGCCACGATTATGAACCTCTGCAGTGCGTAAGCGTGTATGCCCTTCTCTGAACAGAGGGAGCCGCTTGTCTGCTTTTCCATTTGATGCTTATGAGGCGTGTGGTCCCTCCCTATATCTGGCAGGTCTTCGGATCTAGAGGTTGGTGTTTTAGGTCACGGTCTAGCAGTTTCCAGGTAGTACCTTGGCATCCACCTGTCCAGTAGCTGAGTGCGAGAAAATCGCCCTGGGAATGCAAATGAACGATTCGTCACCTACCCATATCAGGGTCCGTTATGACCCGGTCTAGCCATCATTGGCCAAGACCGGTGCTGGGGGGAGGGTAGGGAGGTTCGTGGGATCGGCGCGGAAGAATGGTTCTTTCACCCAGCCTGTGCAAAACACCTGTTATATGGTGGTGCATGTTGGCCACACGGTCGGCGCTCTCGAGTAACTACCAGGTCAACCACGTAGGTAGCCTAGGGATTACACCCCTAGCCTTTTTCCTCTGCTCCTGCTGTTTGTTTCAAGAAAATGGAAAACCCGGCTGCGTTGTAAAACCCCTGGGAATATCACGTCCTTTCTGATCTTTCAGATGGGGGCTAGCACTGTACCAGACGCAATAGTTACCCGCAGCACACTTGGCGACTGAGTGGTACAACGCCACCAACAAACAGCCCGACCCCTTCAGAGTCGGACATTGGAACCCTAAGTCCCAACCAACTTCCAGACGTCCAACGCACAGCCCGCTGCGCGGTACATACTAATTATCTTTTTGCCGAGCCTACACCGCCCCTCTTTCTTTCCGCAAACATAACGTTTTTTGCTCGTCGTCAACCGCCCCAGCACCGATATCGCCAGCGCGTGCTGTCCGCCACACCAACCTCCAGCCACCATGCCGGAAAACCCGGAGCCAGTCCCCGAGGTCCCGGCCGACGATGATGAGACATTGCGTGCCGTCCTCAGCGAACTTAGCAACATGGGCGCAGCCGATGCAGTCCAAGGCGACGAACTCTACACCTACTTCACCCCGCGCGTCATCGAGCACACCACCTACAAGGGCGACGTGCTCGCCATCAAGCGCATCAGCACCAGGAAACACCTTACCGAGGGCGATATGATGCACTACGCGGCCACGCACGGCGTGCTAGCCCCGCGCGTACGCGGCGTTTATGAAGTCATCGTCGGCGACGATTCCCTGGCCCGCGTCATGGTCAGCGACCGCGTCCCCGGCGTACCCCTGGTCGACGTGTGGCGGGACATGACGGCCGCCGACCAAGCCGCCATCAAGGACCAGCTGCGCGCCCAGCTGGCACGCATGCGCGCCTGCACGGAACCGGTTATCGGCCGCATGGGAGGGAAGCCCACGCGCAACGTCTACGACGGGCCCCGGGGCACCGCCTTCGGGCCGTTTGCCGACGAGGAGGCGTTCGACAGCTGGTGTCTAGCGCGGGTCCGCAGGCTCCCGCTTGTGCGGAGTATATGGAAGTGGCTGCTGAGCGGTGAGCGGGAGAAGCGAGGCGTCGGCGGCGGCGGCGACGTGGGGGCCGGCCGTTTTGTGCTCACGCACGGGGACCTGACGCCGAGAAATATCATGGTCCAGGGAAACGTGGTGACGGGCATCATCGACTGGGAGCTGAGCGGCTTCTTCCCTAAGTATGCCGAGTATGCGTTCGCCAGGTTGTGCCATGGACACGAGGAGTGGTGGATCCCCATGCTGGAGGAACTGTTGCCGGCGTGCTCAAAGCGGAGGCTTGAGTTTACGGCTTTGGTGGAGGATGGAATGGCATCAGCTTTGCTATAGTTGTAGTGCTGGACGCCACTGCGCTCCCGTGGCATTACAGTATGTGTCTGCGATAACCTCGCTGGTAACCAAGGTAAGATATAACTTGTGCAGTTTTATGATCCAGTTGAGACAAAATGCTGGCAGGTGTTGTAGACGCAGTTGTAGCCCCCGCCCTTGATGAAGATGGCATTGGCTGCCTCCTGAAGCTTGCCGGTGGTGGCGCAGGCACCCCTGATTCGCGTGATGGGGCCTCTGCTGGGGCCGACGTCGACGGGCTCGAACATTAGGCTGTCGTTTTCCTTTCCCCTTGACGAACCGTCCAGCCCTTTGTCCGATTTTACCCCCATGTGAACGAGAAGCCCGCGAGTGAGATCGCGGTCATTGTCTGGGAGGAACAGACTCCGATGCCCCTTTTTCCCACCCCAGACTATGCTGTAGAGACTCCGAGGGTGGCTATTACGTGGAGGCGGCATCGTTGCGGCTGGAGAATGCCGGGGGACAAAAAAAAAAAAGCTCCAGTCGTGAAACGAAGGTGATATGGCTGATAGCAAACAGGAGGCTAGCTTGTGATTCGGGCCTTGGTGTGTGCTGTTACTTTATGACAAGCCTCGGCGGTGAGACTGTAACAGAATGTCCGTGTGGTAATTGTAACTGAGTGCAAAGAAATCGTCATGGGAATGCACATAACTCGTCACCTCCCCAAATCAGAGTCCGTTATAACCTAGTCTAGTCGTCATTGATATGTAAGATCAAGCGTTGACCGAAGAGGAGGTCCTAGCCCATGACGTTCAGAGCCCAGATGATTGTTAGCCCCTCGTCATCATCGTCCCTGCTTCCTCCGTGCAAACCACGGCCATTCTGTGAATAAATACCCAACTTGTGTTTCTCCCACTCCCATCAAAACTCTTCCAAGTTCCAATCCAACTGATAACTCCTAGGAGTCAACCGATTCCTTCTTTCCCCTAATTTTCCGTGCCTACACCCAAACCCCATCTGTCAGGCTCACAGACCACCATATCGTCGTCAACTGCATTGACTGATATCAATGAGATAGTTCGGGCCCAAAAGGCCAGAAGAAGTTTTTGGGCTCTAGAGAAAGAAAGACTGCTTCGGGCCCAAAACGAGGCTCTAATAGAGAAGAACAGAGCTCAAAACCCGGATCGAACTCCGGTCGATGCTTTGCCGGCTCGCGATCTCAATGAGATAATTCGAGCCCAATGGAAAATGATTCTTCAGGCTGAAAACGCGGCTCTAGGGAAGAACAAAGTTCAAAACCCGGATCGATCTCCGGTCGATGGTTTGCCGAATACCCCCATCATCGCGTCAACGCCAAAACCCCGTTCCTCGGACGGGTTCCCGGATATGACGTCCAATCCGGTGGCCACGAGTTTAAGGCCCATCGCTCTGTTGTCTGTTCGCAGTCTTCCCTCTTTTAGAAGGCTATTACACGCAAAGTTCCTGTAAGCAAGCTTATTTAGGGCAGGAGAAGAGCGCGTGGGAGCTAAGCAACCTATGATAGGAGACGGCCACCGCCACCCACGTTGTTGTTAGTCTAGCCGTGGAACGACCGGAGACCATGGAAAGATTTGTGTAATTTCTCCACGTCGGCTATTACGACGACTTAACGGCCACCCTAACCAGCTTAGACGCGTTACAGGCCGAGAGAGACACGCTGCAGGCCGGTATGAAACCGCCACAGGACCTGCTGGAGCGCGAGGGGCTCTTCCTCCCCCTCCGCCTCTACCTCATGGCGAACAAGTACGACGTCCCGGCCCTGAAGCGCTCCACGAGGGACCGCTTCCATCGCACCGCCGCGCCCTTGTGGCGCAACAGGCCATACTTTCTGGAGGCTGTGGACGAGTTGTATTCCAACACGTCCGCAGACGATCTTCTCATGCGCGAGACCGTCTGTAACTTGGTGGCATCAGGGATTCGCGAAACGGGGCAGAGACTGCGTATGGCTGAGGTGATGGGGAGGCATGGTGAATTTGCCGCCGGGGTTCTAAAATATGTGCTCCGGGGTGAGGAGGATAGGGGCGTTATTGGCAACAAGACAGTGAAAGTGCCTGTCGATAAGGCGGTCCATGTAACAATTCAAAGCCGGGGGTGTTATCGCGAACCTCGAATCAAATATAGGTACATGTACCTACATATGATTCCCTCAACCAGCCCGCTTCGGGCGTAGCCTAGGACATCACTTGCAAACTAAGGTATCTTCAACCACACCTCCCCCTCTTCTCTCTCAACACGGGTCACTCAACCCAGATACCCCCTTCCAACCCTCCCCACTCCGCCCTCCCCCCAAAGTTCAAGGATATCGACTAACCCCCCCAATTTGCTGCTCCCTAGTCTGCGAATATGTCGTATACCTCGGCGTCGGCGGGAACCTCACCGGCGGCGGCACCGTCGTCCACGAACCCCTCCCACCACTCGTACCACTCCTCAAATTCCACCCCGCCGTCCCACGCACCCTACCCCGCAGCCCGTTCTCCCTCATCTCAGCCTCGTCGTCCTCATCATCATAGTAATAATACGCGCGATCGTTCTCCTCGCGCTCCAGACGCCGCTTCCGCCTTTGCAGGGAGACGATGCAGCAGACGAGGAGAATCAGCGTAGCGAGCCCGAGGACGGATCCCAACACGGCGCCGAGCTGGGAGGGCGTGAGGGCGGACGGCGGGGCGGCGGCTGGCGGTGGTGTTGGAGATGGTGGGGGTGCGGTTGGTTGGGGGGTGGGGGCGTCATCCCCGTCGCTGCCGCCGAGCGTGACGAGAGCGGTGATGGTGGTGAAGGGGCGCGTTATGGTTTGGGTTATGACGCGCGTGCGGAGCTCGAGTCGGTGGGCCGTTGTTTTTGTTGTCACCTCCATGGTGGTGGCGGAGTGATGGTGGGGGAGGTGTTGGGATGGGACGCGGAGGGCATGGCGGTGAGAGGTCAGGGGTAAGGGGGGACGGTAAGGCTATCCAGGGACGCCGGGTCGCTTTATGCGGGAGTGTCGTAGGACTTGGATGACTCGTTCGACCGCCAAGATGATCCCGTCTCCAGACCACCTTCGCGGATGCACGACATATCAGGGAGCCTATCAAGGGAAGGCTTGTTCGAGGCCATCAGATGAGCCCTTACCCATTACCTTATCCCTTTCTCGGCATTAGGCTGCAATGGCCGCTCCTGCATGACTTGCAGCTCCCTCGGTGCCGTCCTAGTGGCCCGACGGGTGCAGTTGGAGGGTGGGCGAGTGCCGCTAGTCCCCAATCAGGGCGCGTCTGGTGATACCTGAATGCGACATACCGGCAACGACGCTCTCTAGGTCAAGGGTGGGGTCGCGGCCCGTCTTCTTTCCAGGAGAGGTGGTGTCCGCACACCTCCAGATGCAGGGCTCTCGGCCAGGGCAGCAGGGTTCTGGGAACTCCCAGTGCTGGCAAACCTCGATTAGCTGTGCCAACTGCAGGTCACGCATCGTCAGCCAGCTGACATACAGCATAATCGTCAGAGGGGCAGCCAATAGCTGTCGAAGGCGACATCACCTGCATCGATGCCAAGCCATGTTGCAGCGGCAGCTCTTGTTTGTTGCCGGAAACAGACGAGCTACGGTTTTTGAGTGGAACTGATGGAATGACAAGAGTAAAAGGGGCATGTCGGCATGCCCCTACCTAGGTATGTACCTACCCTTAATTACCATTATCTAAACACAGCAGTGTGCAGTGTCTGTCCACAACGGATAAACCCTCCTCTCGGCCGAAACCGCAACGCCAAAAAGGGGTTGATCAAGGGACCTCAAATCTCCCGGTGAGTCAAGATTTAAAATGTCTGATTGCGTCAGGGGTGAGATTTACTCGCCGCAACATGAGGGTGTCGTTGAAATCAACATGACTACAAGCGGTCTAGAGGTTGCGGGCAGCCACCTAGGTGTGAATAGGACCGCGGTGACCATTGGTGTTCGGTTCGTTAGTATAGGAGAAGCAGTTGTTAATCCAGTACATGTATGTCAACAAAGGCCGGCACGGACAAGTTTCCTTTGGCGAAACAATGCCCATCAAAACGATCCACCACACAATGGCAAAAACACCATACGATTCCTTGTCTTGCCTGGTGCTCCTAGGACAATGGGAGAGGAGACCGCGGGGCAGGGATAGGGATATTAGGATAATAATAACGGACAGGCAAATCCAACTTAACCACGAATGGCCACGATGCCAGCCAAAATCCAGGATATTGTTGTCCCAGCACATCTCGCGTGTTTACCGACCTTCGTTAAGCATGCTACCGCAAAAGATTTCAACTGTCAAGGATCTATAACTATAACGTCTTCAACTACTTGAGTCTCACATTCAGTAAAGACCTCATAGTATTATTTCAACGATCCAATAACAACCAAACAACTACAACAATGTCGAACTCACTGCCCATACATTACACCCGTAACAGGCCCCCAGCCGTCATTATCTCAACCCTTACCATTCTGCAAAGCTTCCTAACCGAGATAACATCCGGCATGACCCTCTACATCGACCTGGAAGGCGCCAACCTCTCCCGGCACGGCACCATCACCCTCCTAACCGCCCACCTCCAGCCCCAAAACACAACCTACCTCATCGACGTCCAATCCCTGGGCCACGCAACCTTCACGACCCCCACCAGAACACCCAAAACGATCACCAAAGCAACTCGGCTCTGGTCACAACTCTACATACCACCCACCACCACCCCAAAAACAACCCAAACCCCCCAAAGATGGCACCCGATTCCCCCTTCACAACGACCACCCCCCACCGCACCCCTCTCCCAACGCCAACGGCAACGCACCCCCCAAACCATCCTCCAAGACCCCACCATCGAGAAGTGTCTCTGTGTGACGAACCTCTCTAGGATCCTATCCTGTCAGGGCTCAGCGTGAAGGTAATCCGCAAGGATGCTTAGATTCGGTGCAGCCAAAGGGTGCACAACAATGACTTGTCTCAACAGTAGGCTTGCGAGCTTGTAGCGAACTGTAGTTGTGATTGCTAACTGGAGAACTCCCAGAGCTCTCCAGAACGAACGACTATATACATCTTGGATCGTGGTGCCTGTCGTGATCCTCTCTACTACGGATCACAACTTCCCTAGTGAGCCTCCTTGGGAGGGCTCACTGGGCTCACGGCGAGCCCTTCCGTCCATTGATCCTGTCCGCCTGGGATCACTATGCCAAGAGTGATCCCTCGTTGATTGGTTCTCTAACGATTGGCTGGGGTGCTTCCCGCGCACCCCGCTTGGCCGTGACGTCGGCCATAACCGTGACACTCTGGGACGCCCGCGCCGACGCCGACGCCCTCTACTGGCTGCACGGCGTGCGGCTGGCGGGGGTGTACGACCTACAGCTGCTGGAATTCTTCACACGGCCCGCGTGGGGGCGTGGGAAGCACGTGAAGGGGCTGGCGAAGTGCGTGGAGGGGGATCTCCTTCGTGGAGCAGGTGGGGTGGGGGGTGGGAATGGGGTGTGGAGGTATCATGGGATGACGACGCGGGAGGTGCAGGCAGTGCGCGAGGGGGAGCGCGAGGCGGAGGAGTGGTTGGCTGTTAAGAGGACTGTTAAGGCCGGGTTTGGGAAAGGGGGTGGTGCCGGGGATGCTTTTGCTAAAAGGCCGTTGGGGAAAAAGACGGTGCAGTATTGTGTGGGGGATGTGGTGCTCCTGCCGAGGCTGAGGGCGCTGTATAGGCGCAGGGCAGCGGCGGATATCGGGATGGACGGTTTGGTGCTGATGGAAAGCTGGCTGCGAGTGGAGGAGGCAATCAGAAAGGTTCAATGCGATAGGAAGGATATGGCGTTGGGGCCGATGGAGATCCATTATTGATACGTTACCCTCAGGCTAGGGAAAGGGGGACGTGGATGCCAGCTTTGTATGTTCGTAATGGTAGGTAGGTTTGGTTATCAACGCTAAACTAGGTACCTAGTCAATATTAATTGCTGGTATTATTACAACTCGTAAGTTAAGATTCAACATCATAGATCTCTTTGCCCTGCCATCCCCATTCTGCTCCTATCTCACCCCTTTGTTGAAGCTTTTTAGTTTAGTGCTGATATGACCTGACAAAAAGACCACATCCCACCAAAAGCTTAGTCCAGTTTCGGTTGTTGATTTGTGGCCTCTCCGCTCTTGGCCTTCCTGAAAGCCTGCATCAAGTTGATGGCCACCTGTGCACTCACGCCTTCCTCAACCTGCTTTGCAAAGAAGGCATCACTGCTCGTGGCCCGGATCGATCTCCCTCGTTCTCTCTCGGCGGGTGTCACCATGAGGTTGGCCCGTCGGTTGGCCTCGATCTCTTCCAAGTGTTTGACCCGTGAGAGATACTGCGCATTTCTTTGCTTCCGGATCTGCTCCGATCCGACGCGGTCGAGGAAAAAGCGCACCATGGCGCGTAGGACCAGGAAAATATGCTCGCTAATGAAGATCGTGATGGGAAGAGCCCACCAGGCCCCTCCGGCTATTGTATTGGGGCTGTACAGGTGTACGATGGCACCGGTCGAGATGCTCCCAGCCCACGCGAGGAAGTCGAGCGAGGCAATCCATGGACCGATGCCATCAGTCCGGATAGGGGCTGGGCGTTGATGCCCCTGAGTCAATTTGAAGAAGTCGGTTCGTAGCTCGATAATGTTGTTAAGAAAAAAGCCGATCGAGATCAGCGGCCAAACGGGAGAGAAAAGGGCCAAGGTTCCAAACTGGAGGGCGATCTCGGCAATGTCGTCTTGAACATTGTACGGCTCCAGCGTTGCTTGCCTGCGGGCACTGTCAAGGAACTCCATCTCGTTCGGGTCATCATTGGCGATCGAAGAGAAGTCAGAAGATTCCGCTTTGGCGGCGCGAAAGTCGCGGTACCATTCAAAGAATTTGCGCTTGATGATGGGTAGTAGATTTTCCTCAAAGAATGAGGAGACCTGGCCAGAAACCGTGAGGGCAATGATTTCGGTGCGCAACCTGTCGCCGTCGATATGGTGAGTGTGCCCGAGGTGCTTCGACACGTAGGTACCACCAAACTGTCTAGCAAGAGACTCGAGAAGAGGAATGAGCTGGTCGCCAAACGGGACATAGAGAAAAGCGGTGATGAAGATCGGGAGGTAGTTCGTGATGATCTGAAGAAAGAAAAACTTTTGTGTCCGGGACATGTCGTAGTTGTCCGCAGTCCGGTGGTTCTCAAAGTCCGTAATGAGGGTGGCGATGGACTCTAGGTAGCTGTTGATCTGCGGCAGAGCAACGCCGAGCAGTATTGTGGGAACATATTCCTGGTATGTTGTTGGTATTGGGATACTGATGGGATGGTATCGCGGAAGGCACTTACGATGACGTTCTTGTACGGGCCGTTGTAGCCTTCAGAAACCAGCGTCTCGAGAGCAAATACGCCGAGTATGATCATGCTCAGAACTAGCGTGGCGGCGGCCATGACGGGAATCTGTAGCAGCTGACGCAAGACCTGCTTCCGCCTCGAAACATAATGCGTCTTTCGACCGGTCCTGTCCACGGTCACTCGCTCCCATCGGAACTGGGGGCGGTTCACCTTGACGGTACCAACGCCTTTTACGTCCCATCTGATGCTGAGGTCGATCTGCTGAATCTTCCAGTACTCGAGGAAAACGGTACACCACACGGTGGTGAGGACGGCGTACGTAGGGGAATAGGTAGGTAAGAATTGCCATGCGATGAGCCCGGTGAGAGCAGGGAATGTAAGAAACACAACGTAGGTTTGGATGAACGCGAAGTAAAAGGCAACCTAATAAACGTGAGCTACCAAACCACGGCAGGGCCAGGAGCAACGGGTGACTGTGAAATAGCAACTAACCTTTGTACCGAACAGATTCCGGATCTGGTCAAGGTCATTGCCAGTTAGGAAGAACCGGCTGCTCAAATGTTTCAAGAGGGACAAGTTGGTGGGTTCGTCATGCAGGGGGAAGATGTTGTCGACGTTCTCCCACTGGCCCCAGCCGGGGGTAATGCCAGCGCCGCCATTGGACGTGGGCCAGTTCACCAAGTGGTAAAGAGACAGAATATCCTCGGCTTCGAATGCACCGTCGACAACAGCATCTTTCGCCCCGCCAGGGTGAGTTTGAACGATCCCATATAGCCAGTCCTTGAGTCTGCAAAGCCAGTTGTAAGTGGCCTGAACTGACAAGGGGGGGGGGGGGGGGGGGGCGGGCTTAGGATACACACCGGGAATTGTAGACGTAGCTTCCCAGGATCTTTCGGGGAGCTTTGACAAAGGCTAAAAGAGTGTTGTCATGGCCGGCCCGCAGCTCTGTGTGCAACCCTACCGCCTCAAGGTCTTGAACCAAAGCAGTGACTTCCTTGTTCGCGACATCCGGATCTATCCGGTTAGATCGAGTTTAGGTAGGCATTGATGGCTTCTGGTTACTTACCCACGTCCTTGTAGTTGTAGACGATCACGTATTTGTCATTGTACCGCTGTCCCTGGTGTGAGATCGACCCCTTTTGTATGACGGGGTATTCCATTCCTGGGGGTGACGAAAAAGACTGGGAAGTGTAGTTGACGTTTGGCCGGGTTTGCCCCGTGTTTCTAAAAGGAGAAAAGAAGGAAGGTAAGCGGACCAGGTTCCAATAATCTCACCGAAAAAGAAGAGAGACAAGAAAAGAGAATACCAAGACCGGGCCGGAATTAACCAACACGTCAGCAGATCCACAAGGTGGGGACGATGTACGAGCCAAGGTCTTGTCAAGAGCTGTGGGATGCCGCTGGATGCGTAGAAGTACACAGTAAGCGTTTCGGGTCGGATCACCGTGTAGAGCGGCACAGGGAAAGGTTTGGTTTAGTAACGACACCCAATGAAACACAACGACCGAAGCCACACCCATCGATGGCAAGTATATTATCACTACCAGCCTATAAAGAGCTCTGCGCCCGCCCCTTCTTCCACGCTGCGTACTTGCGGTAAATATCGTGGCGGAAAGTGTGCTTTAAGCCCTCCACAGTTGCGCCAGCAATAGGCAGGGAGGGCTGAACGGCGCCAATACCGCACAAGTCATTCTTGCGATCAATAAACCAGGTCAAGGACAAACCTCCACCCCATGTCATGGTCTTTTCGCCGTACCAACCATCCTCATCCTCCAGCGTGAGCAGGCCACCGAGACCATGACCCAGTTTCTTGTCTCCGTCCACCCCCACCCGGAAATAAATACCAGCCGGGCCATACACGGCAGCACGGTGCCCCTCGGCTGCGTCAGGGCCAATCTGGTTTTCGAACATCTTTTCCACCGTCCCCGGCCGGAGTAGCTTCCCATCATTAGCCAGCAGAGACCTTAACACCTTAACATATCCCTCCCCAGTCATAAACATGCCATGCCCACCAAAGTCGCCCTGACTACGCCGGTTCATGTCCCCGCCACCACCCAACACCGCGCGACCCACCCCCTCCGGATCCTCCGGATTTAGGTCCACCAGCCGCGCCCGCACACCATCCCCCCTCACGGGATAAAACTGCGCATCATCCGGCGCGATCCCCAGCGGCGCCGCAATCCGCCGCCGCACATGATCCCCCAGCGTTGTGCCCGTAACCCGCTCCACCACGCGACCCGCCCAGTCCAGCCCGGGACCATACATCCATCCGGTGCCCGGTTGGAAAGCAAGCGGGTAGGCAAAGGCCTCCTCGACGGGGCGGCGCGCACCGTCGGCCAGGGGCGCCTCGTTCTTCCGTCGCCATTGCGCCAGGTGGGGGACCAGAAAATCGTAGCTCAAGCCAGACGTGTGCGAGAGCAGCATTGCGAGCGTGATGGGTCGCTGAGCGGGGACCGGTTCAGCGCCCTCGGCGGCGTCCGCGAGGACGGGCAGGCGGGAGAGCTCGGGTGCAAGCTCGGAGAGGTCGCTGTCGAGGGAGAGCAGACCGTCCTCGACGCACTGCAGGGCGGCGATGGTGGCAATTAGTTTGGTGGCCGACGCGAGGTAGAGCATGTCGTCGAGCTGCTGCGGGCGCTTTTCCTCCGACAGGAGCGTGCGCTCGCCGAGCGCGGCATTGTACGTGAACTCGCCCGAGGCGTTGGTCGCGCAGATGACGCCGCCTTTGACCTCCCCCGAGGAAATGGCCGCTTGGAAAGCGGGCTCGATGCTCTCTGATGCCATGGCGAAAGTGGTTTGGCTGATGGTGGTGTTGGTGAGTCCTTTGAGAGGAGGGAGGGGGAGCGGCGGAGGGGTTGCTCGTTTCGGTGAATCAGCGATCAACACGCATATCCACCCGGCAACTCAACCCGTTGACCCCCAAGGCGCTTACTTCAGCAGCTGACGCGGCTCGTTCCGTGCTGGTGCTGGCCAGTCTCCGAGAAGCCGGGTTTAGGGGCATTCACACTGAGACAGGTCCGTGGCGCAGCAGGCCCTCATTTTTCCAATTCTCTAACATCACTATGGTTGCCAGAACTGGGAATTTGGTCTTTCAAGCTCAGGGGCAATTTCACATGCCTAGTTCACAGTTGCACTAGGGAGCATGGAGGGGCACCTTCTGGCTAAAGAAAGCCAAACTCGAAACCAAGACTAAGGAAAAGAAATCAAGCAAAATAAACCAAGCAAAAAAAGTCAAAATGAAAGAAACTTAGTGACGAGAAATAACTAGAGTAAAATACAATGTAAATAGAATACAACACAGGCCCCAGTTTCCAGAGTTGAGGTTTGGTCGACATCTGGACTTGAATTTCAGCTTTCTTTGCTCGCGGGCGGGGTAAGGGTCCGTTTCTGGCAATAAGATTCAGGTATAAAATGTCCGCGGCTTGCCCGCCTCAGCTCGTGCTTGACCATGATGCGAAATGTTTCGCCGGGCTTGGTGAAGTCCGAGCCTGCAAAAGTATGTATAGGTAGGTAATGATTCCGCTCTCGGATCAGAACCTATTGCGTGGATTAATCCGCCATTGGTTACGATTGTATGGTTCTAAGATGTTGGTTGAAACGGGGAGAAAGCTGGGGTGCCGCGTCTTTGATAGCCTGCGTATCGGAGGACTGCACTTATTCTATCAAGCTCCAGGGAGCAGTTTCAGGGGTTCAGCTGTGCCAGCATACAGGTTAGGAAACGACAGCCTATGGTGGCACAACCCGCTAATGGGATTCGGTCTGTTGTTGCGCAAACATCCATGATTCCAAAGAGTCTAGATTCCTCTCCACGGTTCCTATGACTACCACCCATTTGGCTCTTTTGATCATCTGTTTCCTCTGATAGGCCACCTGTGACGGCGCGCGTCAGCACTAGGTACTGTCTCGGTCCGGTGGCATATGTGATGGCAACCTGCATGGTAAAGGAGCCAGCTCGGACCTCGTCTCACGTCCCAAAGTCAAGGCTCGCCTGGTTAAGATGCTTACTTCAGGGAGGAGCATGTGTGTAACCCTATCAACCAGAGTCAATAAGGTAGTGAGTTGTTTTACTTTTGAGCCATTTCCCTTCATTTTTGCTATCGCAGGAGCAATATGTGAATGTCCGGTTCACGTTCAGACTTCAACGCTAGGAACCCTCTAGGACTAGTTAAGTTGGTACTCGACGGTGTATGGTGAAAGATTGCCTTCGCTACCATATTCTGAGCCCTGCCAACCCCTAGGTGATGCGGACTGGGCGACTGTTGCAGGGGTCAGAGAAAAGATGCGAGCCGTCAGCTGGCTCAAACTTTGGATAGGATGCAACTATTGACGCATTGATGCGTGAATGAAGCACCAAGACCCTCCTGACCAAGAAGTGAACCATGTTTCTCCGATGGCAGGGCTGCGCGGGTAGCCGCCTTGCTGATATTGTAGACAGCCAGGCTGATGAGGCGTGAATGACTTCCTCAGAGAAAGTTCCTCTATAAGAAGGGGATCTTCTCGGCCGTTTGGTATTTCACTTTATCCTCAACAGACTCGATAACTCAATCAACTCTTCTTTCTACTTCTAATTCTCTTCACAGCAGCAACCGAATCCATCAACATGCAGCTCTCTACCCTCGTCGCCGGCGCCGCCGCTCTCTTCTCCAGCGCTGCGTCCGCCTCTCCCATCGAGGTCCGCGCCACCAGCATTAACGTCAACCCCTTCGCGCTCTCCTGCACCTCAACTCAGTGCACGTAAGGCTCACTCCCCCACCTCGCACCCCAAGCCCGCGAAAAGCTCTAACACACCGCCCAGCTGGACCCTCAACTACACCCTCGTCCCCGAGAACACGGGCGCCGCCTGCAGCTTCGTGACGTCGGGCGGCACGATCCCCACCACCATCGGCACGGCCATCGGCCCCTTCGCATGCTCGCCGTCGGACCCCAACGTCCGTGTGCGCATCCAGGTGGTCTCGGGCCAGTACCGCGTGCTGATCTCCGTGGTCGGCACGCCGACGGCCAACTTTGATTACTTCCTGCCGTCGTCCGACTTCCCGGGCGGTAACAGCTACACGGGCCCGTCGAGCTTCGTCGCTCTGTGAGGGTTGCGGTGAGGTTTGGGGCGAGGAGGTGGAGGGGGAAGGGGCTGTGGTGGTGAAGGGGGAGTAAAGGTGAAGGACACAGTCGATTGATGTTTCTACAACGGCTTAAAATCCAGGTTGAACTCAACCTTGATTAGCTTTGTCGCTTCAACTCTGTTGCATCCGTACCCGTGACATCACAAGTGGTCACTGAATAAAAATATGCCCCTCATCCCAGCGTCATCTTTTGGGAATGAGTCCATCAGGCTTTTGAAGCCTTGGAGAGGGGCTTCATGTGGCCGGGGCCTGAACGACTCCTCCAGCACCTTCCGAGCTGAAACTTTTCGTCCTTTGGCGGACGTGATGAATGCCCGCTTATCTGCCTTTTGGTTGACAAGCAGCGGGAAAGTCTTCACCCTGTCCTCGGCTACCTTCCGCGCATCGCCTAGCGTGGCCCCAGTGGCATTGACTGCGCTGGGGTATGTTTCGTACTGCCAAATTAAAGCTCGCTCCCAGCACGTCTGCCCTTCGAACCTCTCGTTTGGGTCAGCGCCGTGGTCGAGCAGGGTCTTGATCAGGGTTGATTTCACTAGGTCGTATGGAGCGATGTTCCTCGAAGGGACTAATGCGTAGTCTAGGAGTGGTCGGCCCCTCTTGGACTTCGATACCTTGTCTTCAGTGCTCCCTTTACCAAGCTTAGCTTCGACGTAATTTCGAAGCCCAAATTGTATGGCGAGAGACAGGAACGAATCTTCCCAACGTCTCGGATGAGAGCACTCTGGGTCAAAGTGGAAGTTGGACCAGTGCATTCTGGCAATACGCTTCGAGTCTCGTCCGCGGTCGTCCAACCCCACAATACCGTGCGGATCCTGAAGCTTCGTTTCTAGATACCGGCCATCAGAGCCCTTCTGCAGGTGGTCGTGATGATGTTGCAGGGTGCAATCCAACTCTTCCAGCAGGCTGAGATACCTCTGGTCCAAGCTTTCGGTCGGGTTGTGCTCTGAGTCGATCTCATTCGCTACTAGGAACGCCGTGGTTGCAAACGCCCATAAATATTGCCGTCGAGTCCTTGGAGGCAAACACTTGAGTTGCTGTACCGCTGACTTGAGTAGCGCGATACGGGGGTAAAAGGTCAACGCGGACTCGGTGGCATCGGCCAAGATTGAGTTAGATTGCTCTCTAAGGTAGTCGGGTACAGATCGGTGGCAGTATCGAATCGTAGACGTTGGATCCCAGTCTGGGTCCCCATCTCCAGGCATGGCTATAGTGATGAATCCGGGCCATGTCATCATAAAGTCGTTCGTCAACCTGTTGCATTTCGTCTGGACCCAATCTCTGGAACCTGGCCATTTCATGACGGGCGACCGGATTGTTTCCTTGGAATCTCCCAGTGCTAATGCCAGGTCAATGAGCCTAGGGGCGCCTTTGCCGTTTCCAGGCCCGCTCTGCGTGATATCTGTGCGGGACAGCATGACCAGGACCGTTTGTGAGGCACGCCGTTTGACCGTAATGGGAATGGTTGACCACATCCTCTGATACAGGTCATTCAGGATCGGCATTGCCTGGACTCTCAGATCATCCAAGGTGTTGGCTAATGTCTCGCCTTCTTCTAACTTTGATAGGACGGTCTTGATTGACAGTACAGCCCACAAAAACACACCGTTCGAGCTTTCAAGGATATAACGGATGATATCATCCCCATCTTGTTTGTGTCGTTCGTTTTCCTTTCGGAAAACATCGTGATTGTTAAGTGTTTTGTTCACGTAAGTGCTGATGTCTTGTTGGTTGAGGTCGTGCAATGAGAGCTGTGGTTGGATGCCCAAGGTGCCAAATGCCTCCAACGGTCGACTCGAAACCAGAGCTTTGGTGTTGGTTGATGTCACAATTTCGTTCTTGAAGAACTCCATGATGTTGGTGAAGTTATCGTTGCCGTCCTCGTGCTGGTACTCGTCGATGCCGTCGATGAGGAAAAACAGCTTCAAGGGCACGCGATCCTGTCTAACCAGCCGTCGAAAAGCGTCTCGTAGATGGTCCACTCGCCATGCCCCTAGCCCAGCGCTTAAAGGGTTTCTGTCGTTGGAAACCGAGGCGTAAAACATGGACCATTCGCCGGGAAACACGGTCGGCATGAGAGACGGTTGCTGGCGGAGGACGCTGTGCAGCAGAGATCTCAACAACCCTTCCTCTGACTTTTCAAGTCGGGTGCCGCTGCGCCAAAAGTAGAAGGCTGCCACCACAAGCGGGACCGGCCGTGCCCATTCGGTCAAGCATTCGGCAGTGCGCGCGTGGGTGGAGACGTATTTCATCAAGGTTGATTTCCCCGAAGCTTCCTTGCCGGTGATGAGATAATAGAGGCCGGATCCATTGACCATCCACTGTGGAAAGCTGGCCCATCTGTCATCCACGGGCTCCTCGAAGAGCCACTGACAGGACGAATCGAATGTCTGCTCGATATCGTCCCTTCGACGATTCATAGCCCCATATTGGAGGAGCGCTAAGACCGCCTCGTCAGCTTCTCGCCTTATGGCAAGCTCTCTCTCTTGATCGGATTCTCGATTGTCCCCGAGCCCCAGAACACGGTTGATGAGTTCACCAGCCGAGGTAAGGTAGTGTGTCTCTTCCTCAGCCGTCAGGTTTGACCTCCCTTTGTCGAGCAGTGCGGTAACAGCGGCCCTGGAATACGCATCTAGTTCCGCAAAACGAGGTGAGGCCTTACTCATTTCGGCAACCAGCTGGTTCCTAGTTCACACCGTCGTGCGGCCTATTATCCCGTGGGCATGCGTGGGAATTATCATACCGATATCATCCCTGCCGTTGTTGGGGCCACGAACAGCTTCCCAAAAACAGTTAGCAAAAACCACTGGCCAAGAATACCTCAATATCCATGGCTCCCTCGCTGAACCGTAGGATATGTATGTACGAAGTACATAGGTACCGTATCGAGGACAACCTCGGTACCCTAACCCCGGCGATTTGGTCGCTTTCGGGTGCCGAATCTTGCATCCATTTGCATGGCGCCGTCGCAGCCACAAAAAAAGCAACAACTCGATCTCGGCCCAATCCCATTGGCATCGTATCGTTACACAATTCCGTGCTGTTGGTGAGGTGAATGCCAGCGCCGATCTTTTATGTTGCCCAGCCCGGCCTTCCACCCCTGCGAACTGCGCTTTGCATCGCTGAAACATCGGAGATGGGAATATTTATGGCTTTCGCTCAACATTTCGATGCGCTGAATTGAGTTGCGGCAATCACCGATTTTTATTTAGCTCCCCTTGCTCCCGGTTCGTGGCATTTGCGTGACCTGGGATGCAGGCTGCAGGTCCCCGAAGTCCCTTCAAATCCCGATGCTCCAGCGCATCGTTGGCGCAGCCCACTGTGGCTTGCGATTCGCCGCGCTAATTCCCCAGGGCATGCCAAATCCGCGATTGATTGGCAGCCAGCTGCTGCTGAAAAAATGAGACACGCACGATCCCGGGACCGCTTCTCGCCAAGCCGACGGGGCCAAGGGAAGCGTGGGGACCCAAGAGGTTTGGTGGGTTTGGTGGATTTGGTGGACCTCTTTTCTTCTTCTGCTGGCTTCTGGCTTCTGCCTCTGCGTCGCCACACACAACAGTCAAGAGTCTCGACCAGCTGAACTAGCCACCTAGCCTAACGGTCATCACCACCAGCGCACACCATGTCGCAGCCGCCCTATCGCGAATCCCCGTCGTGATTGTAGCGCGCGACGATGGATTGGGTTCCCCAGATCGTCCATCTCGAGCGACGAGTGCTCGGCATTGTACGTTTACGTTTCAAGTTCAGCTTACCTTACTTTGCGCTCTCTCCGTGGATGCCCGCTGCCCGCTGCCCGCTGCCCGCAGTGGTGTTCCGCGTGCCGCTCTGGCCGCCACCGCACCGGGATTCCCGGATCCGATTGATGTCATCAAGTGCTTGTTATTTGCTTGCTTGCCCTAAACGCTAGACTCTGGTTACACATTGTGCCTGGGTGCTAACTGCGATGATGATCATGGATGGCGGGGCTGACTTGTTGATAGAACGAGAGCGCCGATGGACGCATTGGATCCGGCCGCAATGATAGCAGTGGCGGCGGCACCCTCGTCAACTTCAACCCTGCCGGCGATGGCAAAAAGTCCGAGTCGCTAGCCTCACTCGGAAGCACTTTCATCCCCGTCGTCATCTACTCAGCCATCTGCTTCCTCGTCTTCTTCGTCTTCCGCCGGAAATGCCGCCGTGTTTACGCTGCGAGGACCATGCCGTCCCTCCGTGGGCCAGAGTGAGTAGCCGCCATGTGCAACGGGCCGCCGTGATCGTCCTCCATGGCTCACGAGGTGTGTCGTAGGACCCCGAGCCCCGAGCTCCCCGAAGGCTGGTTCAACTGGATCAAGCCGTTCTTCGCTATCAAGGATGATTACATCCTCAACAATTGCTCCCTAGATGGCTTCTTTTTCCTCCGCTTCCTCCGCATGCTCTCCATCATCTGCCTTGCTGGTGTCGTCGTTGTTTGGCCCGTCCTGCTCCCCATAAACGCCACCGGTGCCAGCGGACTGCTGGAGCTGGATGCCCTAACCATCGGCAATGTCAAGCTGCCCAGCAAGTACTACGCCCATGTTCTCGTGGCGTGGTGCTTTTTCGGTTTGTGACTGATCGTCGGCTTCGAGACCGGGAAACCTGCTAACCCTAGACGCAGGTTTCGTGTTATACATGATCTGTCGCGAGTGCATCTACTATGTTAACCTCCGGCAAGCCTATCTGCTGTCGCCTAACTACTCGAAACGGCTCTCTTCCAGGACCGTCTTGTTCACTTGCATTCCGAAACCCTACCTGGAGGAGGCCAAGCTGCGGAAAGTGTTCGGCGATTCGGCCAAGAACATCTGGATCGTCAAGGACACGAGCGCCGTGCGCGCTCTCGTCGAGGACCGCGAGGAGACTGCCGATCGATTGCAGCAGGCGGAGGTTAGGCTAATCAGGCTGGCTAACGCCTCGCGCCAAAAGCACCTCGCCAAGTATCCAGCAGCTTCTACTTTAAACAGCCATCTCAACGAAAGTGACCCCAACTCGCCTCGGCCTTCGCAGAATGAAGCAGAGAAGGGGCAGGTTATTGACACCTCCGAACCCTTCGGCGAGCGCCAGATGTCCGTTTCGGATAGCCCAACCTTGGCAAAAGTACCAGACCCCGAATACACGCACCCGTACGGCCTGGACCCTTCGCTACCTGATGTCAGAGGTTCCGTGGCTGCCCTCTGGCTCCCCGTCCAATCGCGACCTCACCATCGCCCGCTCCGGAACTTTGGCCGCAGGGTTGACACCATTCGGTGGACTAGGGCGAGGCTGAAGGTGCTCAACAAGGAGATCTGGAAGCTCCGTCGGAAGTTTCGCGGCGGAGACGGCGCCCCGCTCAACGCCGCCTTTATTGAATTCGACTCGCAAGCTAATGCCCAAGCAGGCTTCCAAATATTAGCCCACCACCAGCCGCTGCATATGTCACCCTGCTACATCGGCCTCCAGCCCGACGAGATTATCTGGAGCACACTGCGGGTCCGTTGGTGGGAGGCCATCATGCGCCGCTTCTTTATGATGGGCGTCATCGCCGTGGCCGTCGTCTTTTGGTCTATTCCCGCCGCCCTCGTTGGTATGATCACCAATATCAAGTCCCTGAGCGAGACGGTCTTTTTCCTCCAGTGGATTATGCTGCTTCCCGCCCCTATTCTAGGTGTCATACAGGGTCTTTTACCAGCCCTCGCCCTTTCGTGGCTCATGGCGGCCGTCCCATGGATGCTCAGGGGCTGCGCTAGGGTCGCCGGCGTGCCCTCACGTGCTCTGGTCGAGCTGTACGTGCAGCACGCCTACTTCTTCTTCCAGGTCGTACAGGTCTTCCTCGTCACCACATTGACCTCGGCTGCCTCCGCTGCCGTCTTCGACATCATACAGAACCCGCTCATGGTAAAGGACATGTTATCCGAGAACCTGCCCAAGGCGTCCAACTTCTATCTGTCGTACATTCTCATCCAGTGTCTCGCCGCCGGCACCACGAGGCTCGCCAATATTGGTGATCTCTTCCGGCACGAGGTCATTGCTAAAACCCTTCCGAACCCGAGACGGCGCTTCTCCCGCTGGCGCAAGATGCGGGAAATTCACTGGGGTAGCGAGTTCCCTCGCTTCACCAACCTAGGCGTAATCGGTTAGTTCAGTCGCAGCTTTTGAGGTGGGCCAAGCTAACCCGCCATACTAGCCATCAGCTATTCCTGCATCGCGCCCATGATTCTCGTGTTTGCGGGCTTGGGCATGTTTTTCACCAGCTACATCTACCGCTACAACCTGATATATGTCTACGACACTGGCCCAGACAGCAAAGGGCTTTTCTACCCCCGCGCACTGATGCAGCTCATGACTGGGCTCTACATCGCCGAGGTCTGCCTCATCGGTCTCTTTGCCCTCAAGTCCTCCTTCGGCCCGCTGCTCTTGATGGTCATCTTTCTCGTCTTCACCGCACTCGTGCACATCTCACTCAGTGAAGCCATGACACCGCTTCTCAACAAACTCCCACGCACCCTTGCCCTCGAAAAGGACATGGGCCCCATCGCACAAGACGAACAGCCGGGCGACGACACCGCCCATCCAGCGCCATACCCTACCGGCGGCCTCGCCGCGGACTACTACAACATGACCGACGACGACGACTCGGACAGCTTACCAGGCGACGCGCCCAACCACGACCTCGACACCGACATCCAACTCCGCGGCATCGAAGGCAGCAGCAGTCTGAAATACCAACTCGGCCAATGGACCAAATCCCTCTTCAAATCCACCTTCACCACCTCCCCGCCACCCGCCTCCGACTCTCAACCCCACACCGCCACCACCAACTTGAACAACCCAAGCCGCCTCACCCGCATCCTAACCCAAATCAAACTCTCCATCACCCCCGACCCCTCGCGCCCGCCCAACATCCTCCTCACCTTCCTCCACCCCGAAATCTACCAATCCTTCCGCCTCCTCCAGCCCCACATCAACCCGGGCCCCGATCCCGACGCCCACCCCTTACCCGCCGACTACGCCAAGCGCGCCTACTGGCCGCCCGAGATGTGGACGCCCGCGCCGCGCCTGTGGCTCCCGCGCGACGACGCCCGCGTCAGCCGGCAGGAGGTCGCCCACTGCGCGGGGTCCGTGGCCGCGGCGAGCGATCGCGCGAGTTGGCTGGCAGAGACGGCGAGGAGTAGGAAGGGGAGGGGTGGCGTGGCCAGGGTGGAGTGTCGCATGGAGGAGAGCCCGCTGTTGGAGGGGGAGGCGAGGTGGGTTTATTGAATGGGAAGGAGGAAGGGGTGGGGAGGTGGGAGTTTATTATTTTTGTCTATCTGTTTTCTTTTTCTTCTTGATTTTCACAGGTTGGCTACTTCCTCGTGTGGTACGGGTGATTGGGGGAGAATGTTACCGTGTAGGGTACCCGGTGGATGGGCTGGAAACCGGCCGGCGATATTGTGATTGTAATGATAATACCTTACAAAATGCTTCCCTAGCTGATGTCTCATGACCCTGTCCAAGGCTGTGCTACACTAGAGTTGCGGCTCTGGGGAAACCGGGCCGCCCGGGTCAGCAGAGGGGATCCTTCGCATTTCCACTTGTTTCAGGCCCATCTCGCATTCTAAAACCGGTCATCACCAACACCACCAGCGGAACCGGCAATGGTTGAGGCGCGGGGCTTGGCATCAGACGACATGCTGACATTAACCGACTGTGGCCCGTCCCGACTGGTTATCTCTCGACTTGAAACTCCTTATCAGGTGGCAGCAAATCCATTTCTCACATCAGTACGGTTGAAAAACAATTATGTTACTCGATTGGTAAGGATAACTAGGGCCGGAGTGCCACAACGCCAAGAGGCATCTCCATCATGAACAGCAAAAAACAGTGCAAAACCAGGATTCTACTCGGCAACTCGGCAGAGCAGTAATATGCCAAGTATGAGTGTGCTATAGATGAGAGGCCATGGAAGTCTTGGAATCCTGGGGGGTTGAAGTGGTTATTTAAGTAGTGGCCCTCGATTCTAAACTTCTCTACCTACTTACGAACCCATGGGCGTATTTTGATCGTACAGCATGACAACATGACCCCCAACACTACTCCGACTTGCGAGTCAGACAAAGTACAGACGTCCGGAACCATGACATCTGGCGGCACAGCTCCTCGCCAGGTACGCGAAAGGTCCAACCCGGCTGCGCCCCCACGTGCTCTGCTCTTTGAGCGACGCCAAACCCCAAGTATGATGGCAATATGGGCGCTGTCGACGATGAGGTGGTGATGCATCACGATGGAACGGAGCTTCCCTATATATGCACACTGACGAAGAAGGGATCGTGGACAAACCTTCGGGGATGATTGGGGCATATACATACAATTTGGCTAGCACTAGGCCAGCAACGACGGGAGGTAAGTATTTCTCCCATGGCGTGTTAATCACAAGGTCAATAAACTGATTGTCAATAATAGTTGCTAGATGGGAGTATGTGACGACAAGGCGACCTTTGCTCTCAACATCCTTACACTACATCATGTGGCGGAGTGAGGATGGGTACTCAGCATAGCCCCAAATACCGCCAGGATCCTATTCTTGCGGCCTTGCCTAGCTTGTTGTAGCTAGTTGCAGCCGTCATTCACACCGCGAACTGCTTCACCTAACATCTCCGCGGATGCATCTCCAAGGAAGCCCGAACCGACAACATCGATGCCTTGAGCATCAGCGTGGGCTTGGGGCGTAGCCAGTCGGACCGCGAAACATCTCATCAAGTATCGGACTGGTCAGTGGTCCTCTTACACGAACTAATCTTATTAGCGCACGCTAGAGCACAGAATGCGACAACACACGAGTGAAGCAGGGCAATCCCTGTCGTAACCACCATCGCGGTCCTCTATCAGACGTTCAACAGACAGGCAAAAACCAGCCGCATCCATGCAACGGGCCGCAGTACCTCAGAAAGGATCTAATCGAAGCCAAGAAACCTGAGCGGATAGATCTCCCCGTTTTAAGGGAAAAAGAATCATGTGGCGCAAGCTTTCCAGCAATGGCAATCTCAAAGGCAAGACGAGGGTCAGGGGTAGATGAGGTGGTCGAGACCCGTCTTCGGCGGTAGACCTGGGCCTCACAAAATAGCAAAACCGTAAATTTGTGCCGCCGTTATACGCGCAATCGCAAGCTGACCTAGGAGGCAATCTGTTTGAGGCTTTGGCGAGTTGCCGTCATGGTCCATCGTCCAGAAAGGGGGCGCGGAATCGGGGCTGATGGGCCACCGGCAGGATCTCTCGACCCGCTCTGATCCGAACCTCCGGGCTTAGAAGTCGGTCTTTTCACTTGGTCTACCACTAGATACGGCCCATATGACCGAGAAAAAGGTAAGGTCCGGCGGAATTCGGGACTTAGACAATGTTCGGGTCCGGAACTTTACGATTGAAGCCATGTGGCGCCAGACGGCATGGATATCAAGAATAGAGTCCTTCACAAGGAAAATCTTGTCATCTTCTATAGCGAGCCTAGAGTGGAACAACTAATCCAACTCCTAGTGTCAGCAGGTCAGCACTTGAAGCGGCGAAGCGCCAGGGGGAAGCTTGGCCGCGAAGAAACTGAGCGAGGGTTAGGGTTGATATCAAAACATCACCTCATGGCCCCCTTTTTGAGGCTGGCCTGTTTCTAGGCCACCCCCAGGGCCATGAAGCGACGACTCGGAAAGAAGCGGTTTCAGAAAGACACTAAGTAAAAAGTCCAGATTCCCCCACGTTCCGGGACTGGACCTTAAAGCTTACCTACCGCTGGCCAACCCGAGGCCTCCCTGGTCAACTGGTACGGTCTTGCTCTACAGAAAGGCAGTTCCAACCGACGCTTCTTCTTTTTCAGTCTTATAAATCCAAATGGTATTACGAACGTACCAATCCGGTATCTGCCGTAATACTTTATCATCAATGTCACACAACTTATAAGATCCAGCATCCTTCCCGTCAAGCTCCCATCACCACTTCATATCCCTTCTCAACTTCACCTTATTGCAAGCTGGTATTGCCTTCTTTCTTTTGTTATTTCCTATGTTAACAACCCTGAATATTATCCCAGCTTGTTTTGATATACATCCGCAAACATGGAAGCTCTCGCCCTAGCCTCCACCTTCGCCACCTTGCTCGGCTTTTCGATGCAACTGTACGGCAACTGCAAGTACTACATCGACGCTGCTCGGGGTGATTGTCCCAACGATCTTAAGCTCATTCTCATTGAGACATCGAGCTTGGAGGCAACCATAAAGTCGGTTGAACTAATCCTGTCGCTTAGCGACACCAGAGCAGAGGATGAGGATCGGCTGAAGCGCCAGATTGGCAAGCCCCTGAAGGACTGCCAGGATTGCATGGAGCAGCTCTTGAAGCTGGTCCCCAAGCCCATGCTCAAAGAGGGCGAGAACAAGTTGGGGAAGAGGGACAAGGCCAAGATCCTCCTCAATGCCCTTGCCTGGGGTGCTGGCGGTAAGAAGGGGACGTGTGATATGCTTCTCAAGCATCTGAGGGCCCACAAGGCAACCCTCAGCCTCGGCCTCACCAGCGAGCTGAGCCATGATGTCAAGAAGATTGGCAGGGATGTGTCTGAGGTCAAGACATCCATCAACACGATGCAGGCCAAGCTGGACAGTAAGTGAACAACCTCGGAACCGATGCTCACTACATGTATCTGATCAGACTGACAACCTAACCTTGTAGAACACCAACGAGCCGATATCTACGAGTGGCTTGAGCAAGTCAATCCTTCCAAGAACCACAACAGCGCCGGTCAAGCGCACGAGAGTGAGACCGGGCAGTGGCTGCTCCGCTCTAAGGAATTCAAAGACTGGATTGACTTGTCACAGGCGCCCAACGCGCGCTTCTTTTGGCTTCACGGCATCCCCGGTGCTGGTAAGACCGTCATGGCCTACACCATGATTCAAAAAGTCCGCGCCCGCGCGAAGACAGACACGAGCATAGGCCATGCCTACTATTACTGCTTCCACGGCCGGAACAGGGACGAAACAGTGCCATTCCTGAGGTGGATTATCTGCCAGCTCTGCCGCGAGAGCAACTTCATCCCCGTCATCCTCAACGACATGTTCCACGAAGGCTTGGAGCCTAGCATCCCCGAACTGCTCGACTGTCTCGAGGCCATCCTGACTCAATTCCAGACCGCTTATGTCGTCCTCGATGCCGTCGATGAAAGCAGCCCCCGCAAGGAACTTCTCAAAATTCTCTCCCAGCTCGGGTCTCACCCACGATTTGCCAAGATCCGTCTCGCCGTCACCAGCCGCGAGTACCAGGACGTCGAGGCCGTCTTCAAGCCCCGGTCCGTCTCGGTATCCATGTCCAACAAGGGTGTTGAGGAGGATATTAAGAAATACGTTAAATCGGCGCTCCTCGACCCGCAGTACGAAGGATGGGGCTCTAAACTCCGAAACAAGGTTGAGTCCACCGTGCCGACCATGGCACAGGGGATGTAGGTAGCCCTCTGCCGAGTGTTGGTGTGGTTGTTCAGGGCTGACACATATTCAGGTTCCGGTATGCCGCTTGTCAGCTTGAGTATCTGGCCGAGTGTGGCAGTGCGAAAGACGTAGAGACGGAACTCGCGCACCTCCCCCCGACCCTTGACTCGATGTACGAGCGTATCCTCAGGAAGATTGACTCGAAGAACCGTGGATATGCTATCCGAGCTATGGCGATCATCATGGCTTCCCAGGAGCAGATCGGCCCAATATACGCCCCTACCCTTGTCACCGCCGTCGTTGGCGGCCCTAGCGTCAACAGCTTTTACAACATGGATATGTTGCGGCGTCACTGCATCTGCCTCGTTAGAGTCCACCCGGACAAGACGGTCAATCTGGCCCACTACACGGTTCGCGAGTTTCTGCAATCCAACACCGTCGCCAAGTCCCAGACCCTGCGCGAATTCTCGCTGCCAGAGCGCAAGGTCAATCAGATCTACTTCAACACCGTCATGTCAGTGGCTGCCGAGTTCTCCGGGCCTCCCAATATCCACAACATGCACGAGGACCCCAACGGCGACCCCACCGACTTCAGACTATATTCGCTGCGCCGGGTCCGGATGGGTATGTTTTGGAACCGCGGGGAGCTTGCCTCACCTCCCGAGAATAAGAAGTTGTTGATGAAGCTCCTCGACCCGTATCAGCCTTGCTATAACGGCCTACAACTCCTCGGCTCCGACGGCCACTCGGATGGCTCCAACCCGGCCATGTTTGAGTGGCTACCCAAGTTCAACCCCAAAGCCGACGCCGTGGAGAAGGACGCCGCTTACCTCACCATGCTAGTCGGCTTTAACCAACCCGATCTCGTGAAGGAATTCCTTCGCGGCAAGTCGGAGCGGGAGCAAACCGCCCTCTTCAGCACAAAGATGAACGTCGTCTTCCCCGTCGAGTGGGAATCCTTCCGCAAGAGTGGCGCGTATGAGCGCAAGGCGAAGCCTGTGACGGTGATGGAGTTTTACAACGAAGGCCACGATCGTGGATTCGAGACCGACGACGAAATGAACATCCTCCGCGGCGCACTGGGCATGTATCTGGGAAAAGGACCAGCCCCTTCAAAGAAGGGGCCATCTTCAGCGACCACCGGCCGGAAAGCCTCCCTCGGCAGTCAATCATCATCATCAACATCAGTCAACAAATCCACCAGTGGCCGGAACACACCCCCGCCAGCCAGGCTCCCGACCATCATTGGCAGCAACAGCAGCAGCAACAGCAACAGCAACAGCAGCTCTACGGGCGGCGTCAGCCCCCGGCCGATCGGCTCCCGCCCCCAGAGCGTGAGCACGAACGTGACCCCGAGCGCGGCGAGCGCGCCCAAGTCCCCGCGGGCCGCCAGGCCGACCAGCTCCACCACCACCAACAGCGCGGCCAGCACCTCGCGGGACTCGACCACGACCGCCACAACGAGCGGCGGCGCTACGCGCCTGACCCCGCCGACCACCAGGACGGCTCGCTCCAACAGCACCAGCAGCAACGGCGGCGGCCAGTCGACCAACACCTCGGGCAACGTCAACAGGACGGCGGCACAGTCGACGCCCCAGGCCCAGCCGGCGCCAAGCCACGGCGGCCCGAAGCCGACGCCGACGAAGACCAGCACCGCCGGGTCCGGCGCCACAGGAGGTGGTGGGCGCTCTGGTGCTAATACGGGGACTGGTAGAGATTCGACGGTTCGCCGAGGGGAATAGGGATGGGACGGGGATGGGGATGGCAGCTAGGCGGTTGAGGGTTGGGAGGGAGGGAAGGGAGTTGGAGTTTGCTTGGTGTATTTAGGGACTGGGTAGATTGTTAGCTGAGGATATATTATTATTATTATTTCCTACACCGATATGCCCTTGGGCGCGCCGGTCCTTCTACTGCTATTATACAAAGGAAACCGTGCCGTATCGGCCGGATGAAAACCTCTGCCTGCCCCTTACAGCCTACAGCTTCTGAATCCATCATACTACAAAAGAAAGGAGGCCCTTTGCCGGCCTCCGGGCCCTCTAGCCCTCCCCATCCACCGTTTCTAGTTCTAACCGCCTAGCTAGACTATACTCCGGTAGCCGGCCAGAGTCCATCAGCCAGCCAAGGATCCTCCTAACAAGCCTAACACTTCGAGCCCCTACCCCTCGTAAAACGGTCTGTAGGTCCCGTCGTGACCGAACCTCTCGATGGTCCCACGGCCTCTGTAACGGTGGGTTGGGGCACCAAACCACTAGGTGCTCCACTGTTTCCCTCCCCTCCCCGCATACGCAAAAGGGGGTATAGACCTCTGGCACCTTAACCCTGAAGAGGTAGTCCCGAAGGCCTATGTCCCCTATGCGTGCCTGGGAGAGTAGGGAACTCTGGGCCTTTGTTAGGCCCTCGTGCCTCTCCAGGGCCCTGTTGGTAAAAAGGAGAGCTGGGGGGTCCTTGTCGGCTATCCTGTCGACTGGGCCCTGTTGGCCCTGTCGGTTCCGTTCCCACCGGGCCTGCCAGGCTAGTTCCACCACCTCTTTTGTGTTTGACCCTCTTTTGTTGTCACTCCCAATCTTCCACCCCTGGGTGGCCCACTGGGCTATTGTTGTGGCGGCTGCTTCTGTGGTTGTAGGGCTTTGTGGGCCCTGTCGAGGCCTCGGGCCTCGAGCTCTCCTCCTCTTCTTAAACCTCCTATAGACTTTGTTGCAGGCTTCGGTTATTAGGTGGCCTGTAGAAGTTCGCTCCGCCCCCGGCCCAGCCCCTGACTGTAAGACCTGTTTTTGTAGCCGGCTCTCGAAGTCGGCTAGCCGTTTGTTGAGGTATAGGTCTAGCGGCGGCACCCAAGCCTCTGTTTCCAGGCATCGGATAGGGGTTGACCGGTAGGCCCCTACTACTATTCGAAGGCTCCTGTTCTGGGCCTTTGATAAGGCTTGTGTAGGCCCCCTCGGCTCTGTGGCCCCTGGGTTTGTCGGCTGGTGGAAGCTGGAGGCCCCGTAGGCTATGGCATTGCGTATGCACTTTACGTAGACCTCTCGGACCCTGGATAGGCTCGGGCCCCACGTCTTCGCTGCAACTCTGGATAGAGCAAAATCCTGGGTCCTGAGCTTCCGTTCCACAGCCCGCCGGTGGGCCTTCCAGGATAGTTTCCGGTCTAGCCAGACCCCTAGAAACCGAGCCGACTCTACTGGCTTAACCACGCTGCATCTGCTAGAGCTACTGTGGCCACCGTTGTTGTTACCGCTTGTCCCCGGTTGGGCGAGGGCCACTGGGTTCTTCCACTGTCTGCGGCCTTTGTTGAAGTGAATAAGTTCACACTTTTGAGGTGCAAACGCCATCCCCCGGGTGCTTGCCCACTGTAGGCAGGTCTTCCAAGCCTTTTCTAGTTGTTGGGTAGTGGCCTCCGGGGTTTTTCCAAAGGCTAGTAGGTTCGTGTCGTCCGCGAAACCTACTATGCTCACTAGTGGGTGAGCTGTTTTCAGGGCCTCGTATAGGGAGGCGATGTAGAGGATAAATAGGATCGGGGATAGTGGTGAGCCCTGGGGAACTCCCGCGCCCACCGGGATGTCCTCTGTTTTCTGGCCGTCGAAGTGGAGGATTGCAACCCTGTTACTTAGCCACGCCTTGACCCATAGGACCACCCATCGTGGGTAGCCCTGTAGGCGAAGGGTGGCTAGTAGCCGGGTATGGTTGACGGTGTCGAATGCCCCTGAAATATCTAGCTGTAGTAGGGAGGCGGATGCCTTCTGCCGCCAGGCCTCCTGGACCTGGGCTACCACTAGCCGGATCGCAACCTCCGTAGACCTGTGCTCCCTATTCCCCATCTGTTCGGCTGGCAGCAGGCCGTAGGCCTCTGCGGCACTAGTAATCCTCCTTGCTACTAGTGCTTCTATGACCTTCCCTATTGTAGGGAGGAGAGCTATAGGCCTATACCCCCCTGGGGTTTGATAGGTGCTAGGTTCTTTCCCTGGCTTTTGTAGGACCACTGTTTTCGCTCTCTTGAACTGCTCTGGGAACCACCCTATCCGGAAGCAGGCCTCTATAAGAACTGCAAGCACCTTGAATAGTGGGTGCCCACAAGTCTTAAGAAAGCCTGTTGGTAGGTTATCTTCCCCCGGGGCCTTCCAGGGGCTTATTTTCGAGAGGACTGCCCTTATGTCTCCCACTGAAACTCCCTCCTCTATGTCGAACTTTGGAACCCACTGTTCAAGTAGGCCCGGGTCCTCTATATCAGAAAGATCTGCCTCCGGGTTGGGGTAGAACCGGCCTGCTAAGGCCTTAGCTTTCTCCTTGTGGGTAGAGAGGTCCCCTGTGGGCCCCGTTAGAGCGGGTAGTTTCGGGGGGTCCGGGGGGCGAAGCTTCTACACCGTGCCCATCGTTCTAGGCTCCAGAGTAGGTCGGGTTTGTGGGTGGCCTTCTGTAGTGTGGTCCTCCAGGCCTTCGTTTTCTCCCTGTTGATAGTAGCCGCGAGGGCGCGTAGGCCCTGGTTGTACCTTTCCCTACTATGCCCCGACGGGGCTACCCTGCACTCCCTCTCAGCTCTCCTGGCCTCCCTTTGGGCCTCCTGAACTTCCACTGACCACCATGGCGAGCCGTGGCCCTTGTTGGCCTTCTTCCGGGGGGTGGCCGCCTCGGCCACTCTCTGTAACTCTTCGACTAGCCAACTAAAGGCCTCCCCTAGGCCCTCCTGCCCCTTGATCCGTGCTCGGAGGCCTTGTGGCCCTGGGTCCTCTAGGCCTATCTTTCCTGGTAGATGGGCTACCTCAGCCTTCACTCGGCGCCCATCCATCATCTTCCAGTTCCAGCCCTCTGGCTGGGCTTGTCGTGGCGGGGGTCCTTCTGTATCGACTTCCAATACCTGTGGGTAGTGGTCTGACCCCCCCCTATGTTCTAAACCGTAGTAGACTGTCCGCAGGCCCACCGATGCCCAGAAGTGGTCTATTGTTGAAGTGCGGCCTCGTTGGGTCCCCTGTGGTGCCCTGGTTATAGTGCCTTCCGGGGTTCGAAGCTCGAGGTCCCATTGTAGTGCTAGTTCCAGCAGAGCCTCGGCCTTCCTTTCGTACCGGCCAAATCGGTCCCATTGCGGGTGATGTAGGTTGAAGTCCCCTGCGAGTACTACCGGGTAGGCCGGGGCTGGACGGTTCAAGAGGGCCTGTGGGATGGTCTTGTCCTCTGGGTGGTTATAGATGGACCAGAGCTCTAGCCCCTTACTACCAAGCCCTGGGAGCCACACCCTGCAGTACCCCTCCGTGGCCTCGTATTCCCACTGCCCTATATCGAACTTGCGGCTAACGAAGATGGCCGCCCGGATACCAGGTTTGTGAACTAGGTGGTACTTCGAGCCTCTAGGGCAGTAGGTTGACCGGGTCTGCTTGTTAATCCAGGGCTCTTGTATAGCCATTAGGTCGTACCGAGCCTCTTCTAGTAGGGCTTCTAGCTCCTGCTTAATTCCTTCAGTGTTCCAAAGTAGCACCCTAATTTTCATTAAGGTCCATAGGGGTGTCCTCGGCTAGTTGAGGCTGTACGGCCGGCTGGGTAAGCCGGGTAGGCTGAGCAGGCTGGGTAGGCTGGGCAGACTGAGCAGGCTGGGTAGGCTGGGTAGACTGAGCAGGCTGGGTAGGCTGGGTAGACTGGGTAGTTATAGGGGGTCTAGGGCCGAGGCTGATTCGGCTTTGGGATCGGTCCCTCCCAGCTACTGAAATTAGTGTAGGTCGGCCCCTTCCTAGCCGGGGCCGCTTCGCTCCGACCCTCTGGAATCCATCCTCGTCCTGTAATAGAGGCCGTTCGAAGGTGAATGCTGGCCCCGATACCGCTGTAGGTCCTGTAGCCGCCTCCCTGGCTGGTTCAAACGCTCGTGGCCTATACTGGTAGGCCTCCCTAGCCTCCTCCTTAGCCTTCACCTTCCCCGGGCACTCCCTAGCCCAGGCCGGGTGGCTTCCTCCGCAGCAGGGGCACCTACAGGGCACTTGGCCCTGTTGGGTAGGGCAGATAGCCTCCCCGGCTTTCCCTCCCTCCCCGTGGGCCCCTGTACCACACCTTCCGCACAGGGCCTCCCTCCTACAGAACCTCTGTATATGGCCCCATTTCCAACACTTGAAACACTGCTTTGGCTCCAGGACAGCCCAGTATGGCTCGCAGTCTAGTGCCTGTGCTTCCCAGATTACCCCCTGATCACAGGCCTTCCGAGCCTCTTCCTGGTCCCCGAGGGTGACTAGCACCGTGGCCCTGGTAAACTCCGGGTTGGCTGGGAGCCTGAATTTGACCTTATTCACCGAGCGGAGGCCCAGTTGTTCTCCAAAGGCCTCCTCTGTAGTGCTCTGTAGGTCGGCCTTCCTTAGGCCCTTCACTAGCACTGCGTAGGTCCTGCTAGCCTCCTTGGCCTGCTCTCCAAAGGCTTGCTGAATCCACTGGGTGTTGTTGGAGTGCCAGTTCTTTATGGTAGGGTTGTTAAACGTAACCACCGTATCCCCGCTAGGGAGCTTCCGAGCCGCAACAGCCCCCTGTTTTGTTGACGCCTGGTTGATAGCTTGAACGATCTCGGCCGGTGACCTTTTTGCGAAGTCGACTGGTAGGTCTACCCCCCGTACTAGTAACTCCCGGTTGGCCCTCTGGGGAATAGCCCTTGTAGGCTGGGCCTGTAGGCTCTGCCCCAGACCTCCCGAGGCTACTGTGGCCCACGAACGGCCCTGTGCCGTGCCCTGTGCTGTGCCCTGGTTGGTGCCTACTGCGGCCTGGACGGCCTCTGTGACTACCCTCTGTAGGTGGGTTACGGTAAGTCCTCCTAAGCCCTCGTTTGGTTGGCGACGCTTCTGTTCCAAACTTGAAAAAGCGGCGCTTAGTTCCTTCGCGATACCGCGGGCCACTCCCTGCTTTTCGGTAGGCACTAGGGCAACTAGGCCGTCGAGCAGGCTTCTGAACGCCCTGGTTCCGGGCCCCGCTGGGGGAGTTTGGCCTCGTAGAGGGCCCTGTGGCGGCTGGCCCTCTCCCATCTTCTGGGGCTTTTGTTTGTTGGCCTCAGGGGGTTTGTTCCGTCGGCTGGCTAGGTGACTAATGGGTGGCTTGGCGGGTGGCTTAGTGGCTGGTTTTTGTGGCTTGGCGGCTTGGCGGCTGAGAATTTCCGGCGCGGTCGGCGCGGTCGGCTCCTACGAGGGGCCCTCGTTACTGCAGCACCCGCTGTGGCTGCGCCACAGGTCGCGCGTAGTTGCAGTTGGTACCGTTAGATAGGGCTTTTCGAGAGCTTTCAAACGGTGGCGGTTTTGTCGGGTTTGGCCAGCTTTTCTTGTATAACTATATAGTTATCCTAATGCTGAGGATATATTGCATCGCTTTGTTTACTCGATGGAGTCAGGTCGTGTGAATGATACGTTTTCCCTATTCCACCTCTTACTAAGTCGTCGCCGCCGTTGCAACCATCAACACCACAACAATACTTACATGTGCCATTGCAAATAAAAAAAAAAACAGGTCAGAGTTAAAAGCCTGAATTACGCTGTCATCATCACCATAAAGAGATGCCCGAGACAGTGTAGGCTGTTCGAGACCTCCAAAAGCAGTCACCACCATCACTTCTGACCACACCACCACACTGCCCCCCCGAACCCCCTATTCCTCATGTCAACCATTGCCGCTCCGCCCCAACTGGATGAACCGCTAAAACCGCTCATGGAGATCCCGAAAATTCCCGACGGCGATCAACACCCTCTAGCCCCTGAAAAGACCCCGATGACGCACCATGATCGCCCATAGAACCCTGAAGATCAAGACCCTCGACACAGAGATGACTCCAAGAAGGCGAGGGGTGGCCAAAAACCCTGGAAGGGGCTGGACCGGTCGCCTCCGGTGTGGTCGCACGCTGGTCGCTTAAGGAGGCGCATACAACATGCAAGGTTGGGCGAGAGGGGATGGGATCGCCGAGTGGTTGCAGGGCGGCGAAGTTTAGGTTCTTGTGGAGATCTGGTGGTTGCATTATTACATGATGGTTGTTTACACGAATTAATCTGATGATTCGGGTTCTTGAGATTGGGTGGTTGGCGATAAGGGAGTGATGTAAGAGGGCTATATGTCGAGAACACCATGCAATGGCTTGGTGATGGTACGGATATTGTGTGCTCTACATTCTGAGCCGCGCTCTTTCTGGCTATTACCTAGCTTAGACGTGCTCTACGACGGCGTTCTAGTAACGTTAATGAATTATTGTTTTTAGAAAAAAGATGAAGGTGTAATAGACAATAGCCAGTGCCAGAACCACACACATGTCTCCCATGTCTGGACATGCATGCTCGGGACGGCGGAGATGCGGTGCCCGGGGTTTCGTACCATTTTCGGTTTCATTGCCGTACATCGGGTTGAGGGGATGTCCAGACCGGTGCTATAATCAGGCGGCCTCATGGCCTGGACCGGCAATGGGAACACCGAGACACTCTCACCAAGTGTGGAGAAAGGACCAGTGTGTGGACTGTTGGTTTACGTTCCCTTTCGGTGGCGTTCAAGGGACTTTGAGACAAGGGAACCGTTTCGGGGTATGGAGTTCCCCGCATAGCAACAGTGTAATTCTAAAGCTTTACAGTTGCCCCTAAATGCTCCCTTCTTTGAACCACCTTCGCTACCGTACCAGATACCACAATAAGAAAAGAGCAGTTGTATCATGGGATACCTATTGAAGCTTGAACGACAACCATCCGCTATATCACATGTTACTCTGTCGGTACAGAGGTAGCTGTGTAGGTAGATTTTATTTACGATGCTAGTTAGTTGTACGTTTGATTCGAACCTTTCCGTAGTTGTCTCAGCATGAAGTCGTCATAGTGTTACCCCCTCACCTTCACAGCCCACCACCCAACATCAGTGAATTGATGGCGCGCATAGTACGAGACAGCCATATGCCCCTCTCGGTGTGCCACACAGGTGCCTCGCATCTACCGTTCGGTCTCGGCATGGAAGTCGGGCGGTCACCTCTCTCCACCTCCCCGCCCACCACTCCGCCTAGTCAAGCAGGTGGTGGTGGCAAGATAGATACGACTAGCCCGTCACTCTACTCAGACGCACAGTGCCCAGGTCAAAGTCTGGCACATGCCATCGTGGTAAAGTGAGGCAAGGATGGCGAGATAGGTGAGAGGGGCGAGCGATAGCCAGATACCACACCGGTGTGGCCGCGAGGGTGTAGAATGATATCAAACGTTTGGGAAAGTTGCACCGAACCTTCTAGGCAAATCATCTCGGTCAACATCAATCATGCCACTTTAACATCAGCAAAAGGGGCTCGCTGCCGGCGAGTCCCATTCTGGCCGAGCACCGACGTCCTCGTCTCGGACGCCAGCCCCCGAGAGCATAATGCCGAGGCCGCGCCCCGTACCCGAGGACAACCCACACAGACCCCTAATGATGGGCACTAAGACTCGAAGCCACCGGTCAGCGCTTGTGTTTCCCACCCAAAACCGTCAACCGCACCGGCCCGCCAACTGGCTCGATTCGAGGCTGGTCCCGGCCCCTCCTAGCAACCACTCACCCCGTTACACCGGCAACCTCCAGCAACCACTTCAAGATCTCCCATTGGTTCGGCCACTATTCGCATAAAGCTGCCGCTACCAAGACGGATGCTGTCCTGATAGTAAACGCGGAGAAGGCTTGCCCCGTGATTTCCCAGCGAGTCACGGTGGGTGTTCCCTCATGCGGCCGCGCACAAATTGGGAGGAGAGGGCGGCTCGGCTATCATCAGCGGAGGGGTAACACAGCTTCTCAACGGTCGCGTCCTGTGGCTCGGATCAAACACGTAACGACAGCGGCGGTGGTGGCATCGTTCGTCCTGCTTGCTCACTAAGGGAGGGGGGAAGGTGTGAATGCAAGCTGCGGAGGCCTGCGGAGGCAGGTATGGTAGATCCCGATGCTCCGGGCGTTGGTTCGTGTCATGTCATGTTCATGCTGCGACCCCTAAACCCCTGGATCTTGGTTGGTCCCACTCGTCATTCTCGCCTCACGATGCTCGTCTGCACTGCATTCCAGACCCAAAGGGTCCTGGCGCGACTGGGTCCAACCCAGTAGGCAAGACCAGCGGATATTAACGGCTGGTTCCCCGCCTCCGGAGGTGTTTCCCGGTGTGGGTGAGGTGGCGCCCGGGCGAACGCCGGTCAGGCTAAGGGGTCGTTAGTCTTCACCTTGGAGACCAGTAGTATGCAGCAGACAGCAAACGCAGTCAAGGGGGGTGGATACCCCTCCGGCGGGAGGAGTCGCTGCGCGTAATTGTGAGATATGACGAGTGGAATCCCCCGACGGAGTCCTACATAGATTGCAGACTCGCAGTGGCCAAACCAGAGGCGCGCTATCGACTGGGTACACCTTAACGCCACGCGGTGGAGGAGGGGGTGGGCGGCGGCTGCGGCGCGAGGGTGGGTTGAGAGAAAGGAGGAGAAGGGGGGCTGTTTTTCTGTATCGTACCCGTACACGGAGAACACACCGCAAACATCCGCCCGTGGTTACCGGCCGGTGGCCACCCGAAACGGCGGCCGGGACGATCCGTTTGACAGGTCTGCCCCGAGAACACCGACAACCCCTATCACCAACAGCCAAGGGGAGCCAGATGGCGAATTCTTTGTGTTCGATGATCGAACGACTGACGGGAATTCTCGAAGCTCATCATCTCCGTCGTGCGACACCGGGGGCCACAAGCACGAACGTCCGGGTCGAACAAGCGCAACGCGATTAGCAGCCACACCTTCTAGCAGGAAAGGTGGACGACATACACGACTGCACTTCACCGGCTGCAGAGAGCAATGTACGACATGCCGCCCATCCTACCCTGGCAGGGCAACCGGTGAACCGCAGGTCCACAACCACAGCCGAACCGCAATACGGGCAAGCAATTCTAGCCGCAGGCAATATGCTAAGCGTGCGCAGTGGGCCACAAACCGAACGAACGGTCAGTGGCTCGAGGGTGCATGTTTCAACGTCGGACAGCTTGCGGATGCAATGTCAGTGGTGGATAACGACCGAGACAAGAAACACCACTGCACCATTGCACAGCTTGCAACCACAGCTGCAGAACTGCACAGCAATCTTGCAACCGCCACCACCACCCCGAGCGCCACACAATCCCCGTTCCCTGTTCCGACGGCTCGATTGGCCCCAAAGCGGGCAGCTTATGCAAGCAGCTTTTGGTTGCCGCGCTACTACTGCACGAGCCAAGGAGGCCGTTGAGTGCTGCACAAGCTGGTGGTGCGGTCTCGTCCATGGGCCGACCGGGGGAGGAAGAAGGTGTGGTTGCCTTGCAGGGCTCGTCTCATGTAGGTATCGCATTTCGGATGGGAGGGATCGGCCATCGGATAGTTTTTTTGCAAAATCCATCTGGGCCTGCATGGGGGGCATGCAGCTTCGTTAAAGCACGGCACTCTGTGAGGCAGGTTGGTTGCAGGCTGGCTTGCAGACGCTGTTGTTGTTTTCTTCGGAAGGGTGTTTGCATCTATCTGCAGGAGGTGTGCGCATGTGAAATTACGGATTACAGATTGCACGGCGCACCGAGTACGAAGTATGTAGGTATGTATGTACGTACTCCTTGATTGCTACCCCTCCATGTCCGTGATATTGCGGCGTAAGACGGGCGGGCAGGCAAGGATGGAGGGGCAGGTCGAAGGTGGGAAGGTGGTTGCGATAGCTACGCGATAACTAGCGAAAACGGTGTTGCAGCCGCACAACCTGGAAATTGTTGATCGTCGCAAGATATGAGATGATAGGGGACTTGGGGACTTGGTGGCTGTGAAGGGCAATGCTATCCGATCCGATAAGGACCGTGCCGACCTTGTCCTCCCGCTATCGGGCCCGGAGCCGGAGATGGCCTGTCAAAAAGATCCATGCCATGGCGTGAGACCTGAGGTGAGTGAGCCATTGACGAATCGTTGCCACCACCGAAACCCCCTCCTGTTCTCGAGATTCGCCATTACCTAATCTCTGTGTTCCAGCCCCTGACTGACTTGGAAGCCCCGCGTCACCCCTGGAAGATCCCTCCTCGTCGACTTGGTCAAGGCTGGAAACGGGCGAAGGAATCCACTACTGTGCATATCAGATCATGTCAAATCAGCTCATCATGGCTAAGCATCCAAGCATCCAAGCAAGATGGTCGAGCGAAAAAAAAAAAAAAAAAATAGTTAATAAAACACTATGACGAATGCTGTGGCGGCAGGGCGTGTGAGTAATCGAGAGTAATCGAATTTGCGATGATTCTTGGCCGTGTCCGGCTCTTCGGCACCAGCCCAGGGCTGAGCGATGGGCGGGGGTCAAGCGCGCGCGGGTCCAGATCGCGACAGAGCTGCAAGAGGTGCGCCGGTTGCAACATGCCATGCCGGGATCCATCAGCAGTGGGACTTGCAAGGTCACAGGCGGATTCTGACGGGCAGGCATTAGTGTTGCTATCTTTGTGATTCCGCACGCAATTTGCAATTTGCGGTTCGTATTGTTTCCCATTCATTGATTCATTGAAATCTCTGTTTTTGAACCAAGAAACCAAGAATCGCCACCTTACGCATTGCGTGGGATGGTGGTTACAGTACCTTCCCCGAAACGCCCACCGGCAGGCGCAGACTTTTTTAATCGAGGGACACTAACTGATAAAACCCCTCTTTGCGTGGCCATCTTGTGGCGTTCAAGATTAACCGTTTCTCTTTGACTTACCGCATGCGCTTGCTGCGGCATGAGCTATTCTGCTGGTGTGCTTGAACTTTGCGATGCGGAGCTGGGTCTCGACAAATCAGGATGCGCCCCCCTCCCCTGTTGAGGCATCCCAGGAAACGCATCCCAGAGTTCTCGGCCAGGCGCTATCGTTTGAACCACTCAGCTTCGGGTTGATGCAGCTCTCCAGGTTGTCGCCCCCCACTGACAGGCGGGGGTCGCGGCTCTGGCATCCCAGGCATCCCAGGTATCGATGGTGTGCACACGCAGGGGACGCGGTGCAGAACCTAAAACAGACCTTTGACCGTGGGCGCAGAATTCCGCGGAGGTCGTTTTCCAGGTGAGCGGGGGAGAGCGCGGCGACTAGCGCGGCGTAGCGCAAGGCACGCTGCGGTTTCATCGTCCGATGAGGGGTGCACCAAATCCACCAGGGGGCGATGGTGGTGGGGCACTCGATATCCCAACGACATCGCTGATATCGCAGAGCAACACAACCATTCTCACTCTGGAGGGCTACGACCCTTATCTTGAAGGGCTTCAAGTCTCACAACTACAACGCTGACCGTGGTCAGACAGCGCTCACCCGATGGCGGGGACATGCTTGATACCCGATGCCGAGTCCCGGCAAAGACAAGAACCGGAATGTGGCTCGTCATCCGCTGTGCAACGTGCCTCAGCAGCAGCCATTTTGCGGGGTACGCCTCTGGCCTAGATAACCCACCATCGCCCGCCGCTTCAGCTGCCTCACCGGTGATGCGGGCACGGCAGCGATGGCACTGCCAGGGCCCATGGGTGCGGCCTTGTGTGATGGAGAATAGAGCCAAACACCATGACTCCCGTCGCGACACAAAGCCAAAGCCTAGGAGCCGAGGGCGGCATGAGTGATCGGGTGGTCTCCCTTTGCCCTTTCTCGAACCGGAATCACTCGCTCCCCGAGACGAATGCATCGCGGCAGATACGAGATGACTGCGTTTCGGAACCGTCTGGTGTTGCGTAGCCCTTGGGTCTTAGAGTCGTAGTTCGTTGCGCCCGTGATGGGGTGGGGTGGGAGGTCATAGATAGGTAAAATGGCTTCCGTGGTCGAAGACCAATGATGGGTCTTGCGCTTCCGAACAGGCCGGAGACCGTGAGCCTGTTGTATGGTCTGGTCATAACGCTAGGACACGGGCAAAGCCTAGTGAGACACAGTGAGCTTCCGATGCAAACATAGTTCCCGCAATGGTGTGGCGGGAAGCCGGGTGACAAGTGAAACCATCGCCCTCTCCTTTTCCTGCCTAAACAAGGTGGTTGTCGAGGAATCCTGAGTCTGTTCCAGCCTCGGGGATCCGGATAATGGCGCTAGGACAGCCGGGCAGCTGCAGAAACCCTCCCGTTTCCGTGGATGGGTGCTGGCCTCGGTGCTACAGCCGGCCCGGCCCTGTCGTGTCTCATCAGGATCGCAGCCACTCTCGTCTAGGCTGGCGCCCGAAGCCGACCGACGATATCGGCGGGGGCAGTAACACACCCGTACGAATATCGAAGAGACGCACTAGCTTAGTGTGATTGGGTAGAAGCAAGGCCTACGGGGGAGCACTTGGTCGTTTGGGTCTGGCCCTTGTCGATCACCGCGGGGCTCCGCGCGAAGCAAGGGAGAGGGAAGCTGTCAAAAATTAACCTTGGATCTTGAGGAGCTAGCGGATGTACTGCCGCAAGGATTGTGACGAGGAGATGAGAATAACTTCACCGCTGTTTCCGGTGCGACTGGCTCTGCAGTAGCCAATCCCACATCAGCTGGGCGGACTCCGTCTTCGATTGGCCAATCTACTGTCCCACCGATGAGGGGCAGAGGTCGAGAATGATGCAACTGCTCATCCACCACCCCGCCGTGGGAGCAGCAAAGCAGCATCATGGTGAGAGCACGGCTGCCCCTTGGCTTCATCAATTGTTTGATTAGAAAGAACCCGGTCAACAAATTCCCCGAAGCACGTTTGCGGAGACCGTAAAGACTGGCTAATGCCGAGTTTGGGGGAGGGCGCCCGCAAGGTGCCCCGCGGTCAACAATCGTGAGACAGACACACCACTTGATTGGGGGCAGATCACCTGCTCTGTGGCTGCTGCGACCGAACGCTCCTCGCACAGCTGTGACTGCTTCCAACCGTCAAACGGTTTGCGCCACTCGGCATGGCCGCAGCTGAGCCAAGGCCGTGGGACGACTTGCCGACTCGCAAGAGAAGAAAAAAGTTCTTTTTGGCGAAGCGCTCGGGGTGATGTCTTTGTGACTCAGCAATTGAGATAAACTTTTCGAGCTGCGGCGACCCACGCGGGAGATCACCAAAAGCTTGCCGCAACACTGGGGCACGAAGCAAAAACCGTGGGGTCCAGATCCCCCCACCACTCGCTCGGACCACAAGATGGCTTCTGCTTCACGCAACCGCCTCACTGCATATCAATCTTGGGGAGGATGTACCTTATGTATGTATGCATAGTGTACAAGACGAAAACTGGGAAGTTGTGGTCCTCGGTGGGCAATTATTGCAGATCTGAACTACTTTTGTGCTTTGAGATCGTGAAAAAGTCTTCGACAGAGATAAGGCGCTGTCTCATTGGGCAGAGACGATGAGGGCTGTCAGCACGCGTGGGAAACACTGTGCGCACCAACTTGATTCGCACGAACCAGTCGGGTCAGGAGGAAGTCGCCCGTTGAGCCCGGCCATGGACCACGAGAGGTGAGACCATTGTGAGTTGCGAGATGTAAGAAATGTATGCTTAACTATATACTTGCCGGAATGGTTTGCACCGCAGCCAAAGACCTTGGTTGTGCTCAATCAAACTGAAAGATGCAGTCAATGACGTCATAGTGTAACGCCAAGGAACCTTCCAAGACGAGGCCGGATTTTGCAGACGTCGTCCCTCTCACGCGAGCCTGGGTGCTTGGGTGCCTCCGTGTCCGGGCTTGTCCATAGTTGCGCGCCGTGGTCAAACAACGGAAGCCACGGAAGTCAAGAAGCAGGGCTGCCCGCGGTAACGGGGGCTCTCCGCAACCTTACCTTGCCTGCGTATATTGCTCTGAGGGGGTCCGGGTCTGTCGCGGTTAAGGCGGCTTGAGGTCGACTCATGTTCTCCGTCAGATCCGGATAACTAGCAGGACGAGCGACGGTAACTTGAGATAGTGGTGTAGTGTACAGTTCAACCGTTGCAGCCGGGCGGGGCAGATATGCTTACGTGCGGCGGCTTGCACACAGTCGGCCAATTTGACGAGGTTGACGGTATACACTCCTTGATATATCATGACCACACTGAACAAAGATATTGCTGCGCGGTAAAAATGAGGCTACAAAACCGTGTCACGATGCCCAGAGCCATGCAGCCCGGCCTCGTAGCTCAGCCGGGTCCGCGACCCGGGGTGGTGAGGTCACTGGTGAAGCAATGCATGGATGGCATGCAGCAAGACCTGGAGGAATTCTCAAACTCCACGTCCCTCATCCTCGCCGATGGGCTGGCTCTTCAGGTCTTCAGGGGGTGTTCGCGCTTAGAGACTCGGAACACCCCCAGCCTCACCTCCGTCCTCGTCGGCGGGGAGCCGGCGCAGAGAATGCAGTGTTGGGCGCGCCATGGTCGTTTTTGGTTGGGCCGAGTGGGGATGTGCACCTCCACGACCGCACGGCCATCGGTGTTCTGGCGCACCATCGACACAGGAGGGTGACGGGGGTTGTCAGAAATTGATGCAGGTTGCTGCCGAGGGCAGGACAATGCATTGCAACTATCGTATCCCGTATATTGTTGCATGCTGGCCGAAACATCTCAACGGGGGTCAGTGGATAGAAGGACGCACCGTGTTCTCCCTTGATAGCATCAGTATCGTGGGATTCCCACATCCCATCGAGAACCCCATGTCTCGTTTCCCGTGCATTCCGTGCGTGATTGATGAAGCTGATCAAGAACAGGTTGCCGCATTTGCCGATGCCCATTGCGCTAGCCTCTGTGCTTTGGCAACAAGATGATGACCCCCATGGGATGGGACGCCGGCCTTTGTTTCGTCTTTCCCTGAACTCGGACATGTATCCCGGACTCGGGTCGATGGTCGACGAGAACAATCCCGCTACTGAGCCCGTCGTGCACTTGTGTATTCGTATTTCCTGTCGGGCGCCGTGATGCATGGCCGCCGCGGAAAAGAGCCTCCGGGCCAGGGCAGACTCTGCGAGATACTTCCCTGATGCGACCTTCTTCAGAAACGGGCCCGCGTGCATCACCCCCTGCCTGTCATCCATGGTGTGCTGCCATGGTTGACCTGCTTGGCGCGACGTCTTCCGATGTCCGATGGGACCGCTTCCGACAGGCGAGGTCCGGATTGGCTGGGGCCACCTGCAGTCGATCGATCGAGCAAATTCATCATCGACCACAAAATATCTGCCATGCGCGTTTAATAAAATATGATACCAGCCGCCGGTGTGTTGCAAACTGCTATCGTTCTGACGCGAAGGCACTGCAGAATCATCGGGGAGCGACAGCCGAGCCAAAAGAACACCGATGTCGTTGTTTTTTTGGCCTTGAAGATGATATGATGCAAGGGCTGATTGGGAAATCGTCATGGTCCGGGGACTGTTCAATTCTTGAATGGATTGAATGGACGAGGTCTCCAGGGCTGCATGATATTGCGTAATCAAGGGCGCGTCGGGCGCTACTGTATGGAGTGATGTGAGCGAACAATGGATGGTTCCGTCCAGGCGGAGTGCAGCGTTGGATGATAGGATTCGGCGATGTGTGGTTTTGGTGTGCCTCACGGGAAATGGTTGTCAGCACACAGTGTGATTGGCGGTGATCTGACACAGTCGGTGCACGGTCCATGACGGTTGCCCTGGGCCAGCCGTTGACAAGCACGCGAATTCCCACGTGTGGCAGGGCCGGAGATAAGCCTGGTTGATTGGCCAATCGCGCGATAAGAACCGATCCCGGAAAGCGCAGATCTCGGCTTCCGCATGCGGGCAATCGCTGCTCGTTTTATTTCCTCGGTGATACTGCCGAATGATAAGACAAGAGTTTGCGCGAGTTGCGCTGCTTGGTTACTGGCAATGCGACTGAGAACTTTGCGCCCCGTTACGTCGACATAGAGAAAGGCATCAGCCCGCCTTGATCACCATCGTCGAGCGACGAGCCGGGAGCCCCACGCATAAGACAGGCATCAGCGGGCGGAGCGTGGGGTTTATTTGTCTGAAAAATAACCCGAGCCACGGCTCACCGGTTCTTGATTCGTATCGGTATGCCTCCAAGAGACGCAAGTGTAATTTACTTTCACCGCGGCTAGCTTCGTGGGGGTGAAAGTCTCACCTCGACTTTGTCTAATGCCGAGAGCTTCGTGACGCCATAATGTAATGGCCGACAATATTTTGGAGCTATGAAACAATCTTGCTCCCACTGCGGTGGCTGTGGTGGTCATGTGCTGTTGGGCGGATGAGATTTAAAAGGCTGAAACGATCCCTCAGCATCAGTGAGAAACCAACAAACCTGCGCCGCGGCGATTTGGTCATGCGTTGCCGTGCCGCTTTTCAGAAACCATCAAACGAGCGCTGAGAAACCGAAAATACAGAGATGGACGGGTCCAGCTGAGAAGACCTTGCCCTGACCCTTGGACATTCCCCCACCCCCAGTGCGATTTATTGGGAATCAACTTTGGCTGGGGACTGGCTCAAGACTGGGATGCTGGCTCTGCAAAATCCGGGCTTGAATCTGGGGTTCCTGTTGCGCAAGCCCTCGTCAACATGACGAACACCCCACGCTGCACGAATCGCAAAAGCACGCAAAGCCTGGTCTGCGCTGCTGGAATGTCATCTTGCCCATGTGAAAGGGCTTCGTGTTTGCTCGCCAACCTCACCGGGGGTAAATGCCGGGGTATGGGAAAATCTCAGGGGGATAACCTCAAGAGGCTCAAAGAGACAGACGCTCGCAAAATCCCAGTGTGATATCCGTGCGCGAGAGGTTTCTCACCCAAAGTTTGGATGGGTTGGCCCAAGAAAATACTGTGTAAAAAATTCCCAACAGAGAAACAATCCTGGCAGACCAGTAACATGCAGCGGTTTTGCGTCCTTGGCCTTGGATGGGGGCTTGTCTCGATGGCACGGTCCAGGGGGCCGGGTCTTGATCCATGCAAGTCAGACCGACCCCGGCATAGGACGCTAGCGGCACTTGTGGACCCGAAACGCACCAGGAGCCGCCGGTTCTGGGCATCCAATCCCATTAACAAATCAGTGTCCCCCAGGAGATAACGGCGCAGGACTCGCGGCCGAGACTCCTTTGGCAATACCAGGGAGACGCGGTGACTTCGCTTTGAGTTGCACCAGGTCAAACCCTGTGTTCTGACCGGTGTGGAAAGCCCATGGACAGAGGTCGCGGGGGACCACGGCCGTGCGCTTCGTGATTAGGTGTCGGTACCGGCCACTGCCATTGTCTCGACGCGGTGGGGATGCGCTTACACAGTCCCGGACCACGGAGATCTTCATGTCAACAAGCATCCTCCGAGTTCAGGTCGGCGGCGTCGCAGAGCAGTGGCCAAACTGCGCCTTCACATCTCCGGATCCGGGCTCGCGGCGTGAGGGGAAACTGGAGTCGAGAGGCGGGGTGAACTGCTGCTGCAAGGAGGCTCCTTTGGCTGTTCAGCTTCGACTTGAAGATCGACATGGCGTTCTAACGTTGGCCGTTTAATGCGTTGGGTTCTCGAACGGCTGCTGTCGATGAATTGACTCGCAAAGAAAAGCAGTGCAAGCGATGAGACGGGCGGGGCGGCGCATTGGGCTTGGGGTTCGTCAGGGGTTTTGAGTGGCCAATGCGAAAAAAACTGGAAATCCTTGCCAAGCAAGCTCCGCCAAAAACATTTTCCTTGGAAGACAAGTTGTGGGCCGTACTGAAATCCGTAACGGTTGGACTGAAAGTTTCGATATCGTAGCATGTAACATGCAGGAGTCACGATTTATCAAACTGGTCAATGATGGCGAGCGCCGAGTTGCAGGCTATGAAAGGGTACGATACGATGAGATGGATTATCTGAAGCAGCATCAAGAATTTACTTGAATTTGGGCTCGATGAAAGTGAGAAACGTCGAGCATTTGTCTGCGGCGGCTCAACCAACGAAACTTCTCCTTTCCGTGATAGGAAGTTGGGCTTTGTGTATAAATGTTTGTTTTGTCTACCAGTACTGCCTTTGTGTGTTGGAGTCGCCTCCATTTGCTTACAGAACTATCGGACTTCGTTGCCGTCAGAGTGCTTCCTCGACTGGAAGTTCGAGACCTGAGTGCAACCCGGAGACGTCATTGATACGGACTGTAATTACACGTAATACACCACACTCATCGCTTGCTATCCCGCCTTGCTGAACCTCAGCGTACACTAGAGGATTGTCTCTGTTGCAAAGTAATTATGCACAGATGTTGAGTCCACAGGCGAACCAACCATTGACACCTCTAGCAAAGCCTGATAGTGACTGGCGTGACTGTGTCTTGGAAGCTCTTGACCTTGGTTTTTGAACCGAAGACCTCGACTGCGGGTCCCGCCGGATCCAGCCCCAAATCATGGCGCCACCAACTTGTGCCCCCTGTTCTGCAATCAGTGCAATCGGCGTTGGAATGGGAATGGCGGGCGCCGGCTTCGCCGGACATGTTGACGGTGTCCCGTGTTCTCCCCACGCTTCCGGTCATCGATGACCTGAGCGATAAAGCGCCTTCCTGCCCTGGGTGTCCTCGAAATTGTCACCCCCAATATCACGGCCGGCCGGCATCGGTGTTCGATCGGATCGAAGAGCTGGAGGCTTGGGATGTCGGATTCGGTGAGTCGCTCGCACAGTATGCAGGCGTATGGGTACCTCTAAACAGGGGTGTTGCGCCGCTCAACGAGCAGGAAGCGCAGCCTGGTTGGTTTGGCGGGGGCTTTTCCGGCCAGGCTCTGTCGCCTTGCCATCGGCCCCGCTCTCGCCAGAAAAAAAGCGAGGATGGAGCACAGTGCCCACCACCCACCACACTAACCTTGCATGGTGCGGCTTGGTGCAGGTCTACAGCCACCCCCCATGCATTGGTAACTTTCCAACGCTGCTGACTCCTGCACCATTTCTATCGTTGCCTCCTTCCTTTCCGCTCTCCTTTGGTTTCCATGGTCCCCCCCATGGACCTCAGTGTCACTCCCTTTATTTTCGCCTGAAGCATTAGTTTAAACACAACAGTTGTAGATCAACCTAGATTGACTCGCCATCCCCGCCACAGCGTTTGAAGCTGTCCCCAGAAGGTACGAGGGTACCAGGTACTTTGCCTGCCTTCTTCTCGCCCCACCCCCTTCCCAGTCCCTGTCCTGCCGGGCACCGTCCTTCAAAACTGGCCGAGCCCCGCCGCTGTCGCTCCAACCCCATTCCTCTCTCGCCGTCAAGCACCCAGTGTTTCGTTTCTCTCGACAAGCCTATCGAGGTTCTTAGCCTCGTCCAGGAGCAGGCTGCTGACAGGTCACAGTCCAAGCCCGAGGACATTCGCAAAGAGTGTCGCTCACATCAACCTCAAACTTCGCTGGACCCAGTTGCCCTCGACCACCCCTTGGCCGCCATTCCAGCGACCGAACCGGGTGCTTTGGCCAACGACCGCGGCCGGAACTAGAAACAGGGCCTAGTCCCCTCCCCGGTCGATCCTTTTCCAGGGCCAACGACACAGAAGGCCGGCGTCCGACTTGTCGTCTCGCCCGTAACCTCGTCACTTCCCGACGAGCACGGTCTTCGACTTTTGCACGAACCGATACTCGGGCTCGTTGCCAGGATCCGCAAGAGCTCAACTTGTTGCTGGAATATTGCCCAGTTAGCTCTTGTCCCATCTTCGCCTGAAGTCGGCGTTGCACAGGTACGTGTTGGTCATTGTTCTGAGTAATAACACAATCCGGTTCCATAGTTGGCCACACCATCAAAATTCTCTCCGACTCCCCTCCCGCCCTTCTAGCTTGTCTTTGACGCACATCCCTTGCTCCCCGCCTCCGAAACTTTTGCCTTCCAAAGCTAATTAGTTGGGGTTTGTAGTCATTCTCTTCTCATTACAGGAACATCGACGTTGCCATCCATGACCTGGGCTTGAACACTTGGGAACACTCGGTCCTACTCCACCCTCACGACCCATTTCTGTGGAGTCAACTTCGTGAAGGCCAGGGCGTCAAAAATGCCTTACACACCACCCTCCCAGCGGTCGCCGGCTTCGTCGGGACCCCCATCACCTGACGGAAGCCGCCGTCCATCATTCCAACAACTGCAAAATAGCAGTTCGCGGCCCGCACTACCCCGTTCCGCATCGTACCTCACGAGGCATCGACGCACTCCTTCGGCGACACAACCTCGCGGTGGTCAACCATCACCAGAGGCCACATCCGACGACTTGAAGAGCATGCTGGCGAATAGCAGCGTGCGGCAATCACCACCTCCAATGACGGGCGCCCGCGGGATGCCCAGCGGCGCGATAATGTCGCCCCCTGACTCCGCTAGTGACGATGATGACCCGCCCGACGTCCGCGGCCGGCAGATCGAGAATCTCAAGGAACTCCACGAGGCAGTCAGCCAAATACCCCAGCAAAGGGCACAGCTGTCAACGAACAGTGGTGCAGCCGGTGAGCAGGGACCCGATGCTGGAGACCTACTCCTACTACCAGCCCAGGCGAGCGCTCTAGCCGAGGGTATGCATCACAGCTTCAGCACAGGATCGCTTGGGGAACTCAGAGTCGGAGGGAATCGGCGGTTCACTCACACGAGGTCGGCCACTGAGCCCCACATCTCGATTAGCAAGTCCGCAGCCAGCTCGGTCACCGGTTCCGAGGAGGACTCTGATGAAGACGGACTTCGGAAGCCCCAGATGGTGCGCAAGAAGTCGGGCGAACTTGTCCGGCCCGCTCTGCGTCCCGCGTCCCGGAGGCGACCGTCGAGTATGCCCGGTACTCCCACCTTTTCCAAGGTGGTGCACTTCGACTCGCACCTCGAACACGTCCGCCATTTCCTCCAAGTCGACAGGCCGCTCGCCGTTAGTGCAGGGTCGTCGCCCGTTGACAACTACGAAAGCGATGTCGAGTACCCCTTCTCGGGCGATGAGCGATCGACCCGGACTCCTCCCTTTGAGTGGGAGATCATCATGACCAACTTCCCTCTCGAGACGCCGGTACGCAAGGTGCAGCCGGTACGTCTAGAGAAGGTATGGCTGTCAAATGATCAGAAGTCTCTCATTGGGTCGATCGCGGTCGCCAACCTCGCGTTTCAGAAACTGGTGGCTTGTCGGTTCACTCTCGACTACTGGAAGACGACGTCGGAAATCGCAGCCGAGTATGTCTGCGAGATCCGCGGTGTTAACACATCGTACACACAGGACAGGTTCAACTTCACCATCAAGCTGTCCGATCTGGCCAACCTGGAGGCCAAGACACTCTACTTCTGCATCCGCTACACGGTGAACGGACAGGAGCACTGGGACAATAACAACGGAACCAATTTCCAGATTGACTTCCGCAAGAAGATGCTCCCGCAAAACGGAAAGAAGGGCTTCGTTGGCAACACGTCCCGTTCCTTTGGCGGGCTCCCCAAGAGCAATCGTCGGTCCGGGCAGCGGTCAAGGCAGGCGCCTCTTGCTTCCGATGAGTTCGGCGGGAATCAGAAGCCCAACTTCGACAAGTCAATCCACGACTACCTCGGCGAGTCAGGCTCCACGGGACTCCGGCTCAAGGGTGTGAAAAGCGCCGGCGACATCGCTAGCGACAACCTGTCCAACGGCCTCTCTGGGCCCAGCGGCCAGTTTGCCCTGCGGTACGACTTCGGCAACTCCCTTAGCAGAGCGATTCAGAGCGCCAAGAACGATACCCCTGGAAAGTCGGACGGCCTGTACATGAAGTCCAACAAGAAGAGCGGCTTTCCGATTGCCGTGAAGACCGGGGCCGAAAACATGACGACACGGCCGGCCGGCCCGAGACCCGACTCGACAAGTGCTGTTCCCGTAGCCGCGCCTCCTGCAGATTCGCCGAGCACCGGCATATCATCCGCCTCGTACGAGGAGATCGTCAACAAGTGGTGCTTTGTAGGTTTCCCCGGATCACGCCTTGCTTTACGCCCGTCCACCGTCCAGGAACAGATGGGAGGCAAGCTTCACTCTGCTTCCCCTTAGGCACCAAGCTAACCTAAAACCGCAGTACGGTTCTAAGCCAAAAGGATCGTCGCAAACGCAAACCGGCACCTCGGAGAGCAGCACGGCAAGCTACGACGGAAGCCCGGTTCAGATGGGAAACTACCACCACTCGCACACCGGGACGCAGCACCATTCGCTGCAGCCCCAGGACGCAAACCTGTACTTCCCGCATCTGCCGGGCCCCAGGGCTATGGGGCCCTCGGTTGCCGAGCGCCCTTTGGGGCAGACGCCGAGCTCATCGCCTGCCCAAGCTGCCGTGAAGCCGGCCCGCCTACAGACCACTGCCGAGGACTTTGCCCATCTCGCCGGTACGTCGCCGCACGAATATCTATATCAGCACCCGCATGACCGTTTCTCCTTCCGTGGGCCCGAAACTTATGCGTTGGCGGCGATTAGGGGCTGAATGTCGCACACCACGGCCGAGTCAAGGTAGGCGTGACTGGTGAAGCGGCACAAGGGCGACACACGGTTGTCTCCCGGGTATATCCGCGTCGGAGTGCTTTCCGTTATCCACGTCCGGCGAAATTCTTAATGCTTGTTCATTCCGGCCACAGGTCTTTCCGTGGCCTTCCACAGCTTTTCCTTCAGGGACGACGCATGAAAACGGCGGTGTAAAATATTTCTTATCTGGGTCGTTCTGGCGCTTTGGGCTTTTTCTTTCTTTTCAGTATCACGGCCTCTGTTTTCGCCTTTTTTGGCCTGGCACATACGGACGGGTTGGGACATCAACATGGGAAAAGGCGTTTCGTTTTCATTTATGCATAATGGTTTCCGGTTCTTTCACGGTCCTGGCTATTTGTTTGGTCAAGGTCTAGGTGTCGGTTCAGCAAACCTCATTAGCGGGCGATGGCTTTGTGCAGCATCGTGTCCGCGGAGCCAGCTGGCTAAAGAAGTTACGTTGTATGGGGGACGAAGGACGATGAGTGACGAGACTCAGGAAGTCCGGGGGTGCAGTTGAAGACGAAGAAAGCGAGATGGAAGGGGGATAATCAACCTGAGAGGCGGGGAAGCTTGGATCATCAGCCTCTATTCGTTATGCCACGATATGTTTAGCAACAGAACTACACGTATATTATGGCCAAGCCAAGATTTTCCCTGTGAACTTTGCCTGTGAGACAGTTGAACGGATCGTCGTCCGTGAAATGAGCTGCTGCACCATCCATTTTCCATTGTCATCACTACAACGGTACAACCCAAGCCGAGTCAACGCACCTCGGAACTAAACTGTCAGCCAACCACGAGATACGTTCCGCCACCCCCACCCATCCAGCAAGATAAGCCCCCCGCCAACATACACAGCTTGTTAACTGCACCCAACGTGCCAACCACCCCCTGAGATCTCTCCCCCAGCCCCAGCTATGTACATACATACATCCATACACACATAACTAGCTTCGCGGTCCCACCTCTCACTTGCACTGCGCCAGCGGCCACCACGCCGTCGGCTCGCAGGTGTAGGGCCCGCCGCACCACGACACCCAGCCCACGCTGTTCTGCTTGAAGCAGGCGTAGACTGAGTCGTAGATGTGCGAGGGGTCGGTCGGCTGGCCGTGGGCGCGCAGGATGGTGGAGAGGTCTTGCTCTGTGGCGCCTGTGGGGTTGGGGGGGGGGGTGTTAGTGAGTGTGCGACGGGGGTGAGGGAGTGAGTGAGGGAGTGGGTGGTTTGTCTGTTAAGGGGTTCAGGGGGGAGTTGGTTGGGGTGGGTGGGTCCCTTTAGTGGGGTTGTTCGCTGGCGTTGTTTGCTGGGGTACATATGGGGATGCGCATGAAGTACGGGGATAAGGGGATCTGGGGATGAAGATGCAGGATCATGGGGATCTGGGGTCTGGGGTCTGGGGTATGGGGTATGGGGTACAGAATATGGGGTATGGAGCACTGGAGAAACTGGGGGGGGGGGGGTTACCATAGTCCTGAATCAGTTGGTAGCCGCAGATGTGGGCTGAGTATTCGCACCACTGGATCTCGGCGAGAGCGAGAGGGAGGAGGGGCAGGGCGGCTGCCAGGAGGAGGGAGAGGCGAGTCATGATTGCCTAGGTGGGTGGGTAGTTGGCCGGGGGATTGGAGTTTCTGGGTTGTGATTGTGGTTGTGGAACAGGGACGAGATTGTGACGATTCAGACATACTTATACATGCGGGTTACGAATGTCTTTGGACTTTTGGTGAACATTCGGTGCTCCCGGTACTCAGGTCCTCAAACTCAGATCCTCGTATCTTGGCTCACCACGCAGGAGGCAGTAGAGCTGGCCTCATCCTAGAGCTTCAACGTGCGGGAATATGGGTTTATTTGAAAGGAACAAATGGTTTCTCGGTATAAAAACAACAATCCCCTCTGCCGCCAACCCCCAGCTTTCAAGGGGAATCCATTCCCGACAAGATGCCGGATCGCTTTAGACCAACGACGCAACGAGTCAAATTGGAACCTTGAATGAAACCCGATGTTCAACACAGCAGGTGATATTCAACGGGACGGCGGGGTAAAAGTTACCTTTGGGGTGATTTCAAACCCCGATGTCGCCGATGATTCCCCAAGGACGGACAAGTCATGCAGTGGCTAAAGAAAATACTGTGCTCCAAGTCCCAGGCCCAGACCCTCTTGGCATGCAGCCCTACAAGGTCCGTGCACTCAAATGCCGAGTGGGCCTTCGAATTGCCAAAAAGGAAAACTGTGGGCACCTAAGTCGCAACAAAAACATGCCCGGGCCATCACCACATCAGTCACAGGATATCACCTATCATGCATATTGCTGTTTCCCGCGCCCTTTTTCGGGAACTGCCCTCCAAACCCAGATTAACAATGGAAACTTTGTCATTATCGAGTGCGCAAAACAGAGCCGTGTTTCGCCTCGCCAAGACAATAGTACAGCGCTACTGCCAAGCATGGCCGCTAAGGGTCCAGAACCACAGAGTCTCGGTCCCCGTCCTGGGAGAAGCTGAGAAGTTCTGAGAACCGAAGACCAGCTGTGTCGTGGAGCACACTTTATTTGGACAACAAAACACCCAGATAAACTGAGGAGTCGGTCATATCGTGGCAGCAATAACCCCATGGATTTGTTGGGTTGGGTGCTGGTCTTTGAGTCATAGGCGGTCCATCAACATGGCCAGCCAACACTCAACAACTTCTGGTGGGCAACCGTCACAAACCAATCGCGAGGGGTGACACTGGGTGGTTACCTAAATACCGACAAAGTACTTTGTACCGTCACATTCATCTTCCCGAATCCGTGGAACGTGGCATGCTACGGAGACTGCCGAGGCCAACTGCAGGCCGACATCTCAGCCACCCCACAGAGCAATAGCTTCTTTCAGCCGCACCAGATGGCCGATGCGAGCCTAGAATCTCCTGGCCACCCCGAAACACTGCACGCGCTGCTGTTTCCAAGAAATTGGCGCCTATGGCTGAGCTGGCAGCGCCCAAAAAGGCTTGGGTTGGTTGGCCACTGGCTGCCTCCAGTGGGCAGAGAGTTGATGGCTGTTGACAAAAGCCATGCCGGCCCAAGCAGCCCAGACCATGATTTCCCCCGCTCCTTTACCCTAAGCATTCCTCGAGGGCAGACATCAGCTGTGATACACATAAAATCACTATGGCAGCAACTCTCTTTGGTGGGCCCGTCGCCGCTTTACCGACACCGGTTTCGACCGCCTTCAACCCTCAAGGGCCGTTTCCACGATTCATGCGGCGATTTGAGAATAGCACCCTCACAACGACTGCGCGGGGATCTGATTGCGCTGTAAGCTCGATCTCCCTTCAACAACCTGCTCGCACGCCGCTAACAGCCTGTCGCAGAAGTTCAACGGCTTCCAGACATGCAGCTCAAATGGCGACTACGGTAGCTGTCTCTCTAGCAGCAAAGCGGCCTTTTGCAACTGCAACAACGGGATGCAGTACCTCGACTGTGTCTCAGAAGCTATTGCCGCATCGACCTGTGTTGGAGCGGTGGGCGTTCCAGACTGGGACGCCTACGAGCGTTCGTGGTTTCACTCGTCATGCCCAACACCGCCGAGCTCCGTCATGACCCAACTCCCCCAGCCGTAAGTTTTCTCACACATAGCTCGCTAGGCCGGTAGACTAACGTGCCCTAGGACATCGGTTCAGGTTGATCTTCAGTGAGTGTTTCTCCACGACTTAACCCCGGTAGGCTTGCTAACACGCGCAGAACCATCGTCAGCATTATCCCGTCCGGGCCCATCTCTCAACCGTCCCGTCCCACTGCCACCGCCACATTCCGCGACGGCGGCGAACTCCTTGCAAGCGACTGCCAGTCCACTGCCTACACACTGCTGAACGGCGGCGACATGGTCCTCTACGCGGCCTTCGTCGGATGCAACGCCGACAGGCCGCAGTGCTGCCCCTGGAACGTCACGAGCGACGCCTCCCTGGACAGCCCCGGCCCCAACGGCGACAACAACCAGGCGGCCGCCGTACGGGCAGGCGATTTCCCCATCCCAGCCGGCAACGTCAAGGACAGTCTATCTCGGTGCCCGCAAGACTACTACTCCGTCTCTGGGCAGTGCTGCCCCAAGTACGTCCCTCCCTCCTTCCCTCCATCCCCCCCCCTCCCCCTCCCACACCACAACCACCACCACCACCCACCCCTCCCAACTAACCCCCCACCCACCATCACAGCGGCTACTACAAATTCACGCGCCCCATCGCCTCACAAACGCCCTGCATCAGCTCGCTCGCCGGCCGCGCCACCCCGCCCCCGCTCACCGTCGGCCTGGCCGCCAACCCGACCGACACCACCCTGCCAACCTCGGCCGTCGTCAACCTCGCCTGGGCCATGGGCTTCAACGTCGACGATGCGCCGGCCCCCGCGCTGTCGAGGGGCGCCGTGGTCGGTATTGGGGTTGGTTCGGGGTTGTTGCTGTTACCGTGATTGCGGCGGTCGCGTATTTGGTGCTGCGGTGGCGGCGGCGGAATCGGAAGGGCGGGGATGGGGGCGCTGGGCAGGGCGTGGCGTATAAGTTGGGCTATCACGCGCCGCAGGATGGGTTGGCGGAGCCGGTTGGGGTAAAGCCGGGGGTGGTGGTTGCTGGCGCGGAGTGGGATGGGCGGTATGGGTATCCAGTGCCGCAGGACGGGGGGTATCGGTCGTGATGGGGGATGGTAGTTGGGGGGGTCGCGTTTGAGGATGTGTTCACATGGGCTCAATCACTTCAATGGGGCCTCACATTCAGGCAGCCACAAGCGTGATTCAAATTCTGGAGGTTTTGCATATATGATAAGAGTAAATATGATAACTAGTAAATGCGTTTGATGTAGATACGGCTCTAATATCCTTTTGTTGTCAGCCTATGATTCCGTATCGTCGTACCCGTTCGTTTGAATCGTCCCCTCATCAAACGCGCGCTGTTGACCCTCCAAGGTGAGATAATGTTGCTAGAAGAGCAAAAAGGTTAGGTACGCAAACGAAATCTAGGGGATCTTAAAGAGGGACAGGAGAGAAAAAAACAAGGCTGACTTCCCTTTAGCCCTCCTCGTCCAACCGAAGTCCCAGCCCTATTCTTCCATCCTGTCGTCCATCCCAACGCGTTCGGAAGCGTCGCCATCACCAAAAGAGGCACCACTAGCACCCGCAGCGGCTGGAGCGCTACCACTAGGGCCACGGCTGGGAGCAGCAGAGCCAGCACGCACCAAGCGAGGACGGCCAAGCTCTATACCACCCGCCCTTTCACCCCTAATTCCCCCCCCAATACTAAACATCCTCACACTAACACAACCGCCACTACCACCAGCACCACCACTACCACCACCACCACCAGCAGTAGCAGCAGCCCTCTGCTCCCTCCACAGCTCAGCACGCCTCGACCTCTGCACCCTTCCCGCATCCCACGTCGCGATGCGCACGCCGTCCACGCCGAAATCGTGGCTCGCGCGCGTCTGCGCCACCGCAAAGGCGATGTCGACGGCCTGTTCGGCGGTGAGGGAGCGAGCGCAGATCCTCAAAAACGGCAGAATTGACGGCAACCGAAAGACCGGGCGCCCCAGGGAAGTAACTAAACATATGTAGCTGGCACTATAGAATTAATTAGAGCAGAATCCTTGCATGAGTCAACAAGACATGGTAAATTTCCTCCGCAAGAAAGATGCCAGCATCGCCGTATCACGATTTACGATTGGCCGGGAACTGAAACGACGCAACTGGACGAAGAAAAAGGATGTAAACTATTGCGAAAGAATAAAATCAGGATCTACGTGACGATTATATCGAGCGACGATCCCATTATAGACCGGAACAAATGATATTCATTGATAAAAGCGGTTGCGACCGTAGTCTCGTAATCTTGGGTAGGGGTTATGCTCCAAAGGGAGTAACTACACGACAGAGGAAGCGATTCCATCGAGGCAAGAGAGTCCAGATGCTTCCAGCCTACACCATGGACGGAGTCATATATTCTGAGGTGTATGAAGAGAACACAGATGTTCAGGTAGTTGAGGGTTTTCTAGAACGGCTCCTACCATTCTGTGGCAGATTCCCAGAACCGAGATCCGTCATCTTTATGGACAATGCTTCATTCCACTTCTTCGCAAGGACCAAAGCGATGCTCGCTGAAGCAGCCGTGTTGGTAGAGTATCAACCACCGCACTGTCCGGACTTGAATCCGATCGAGTCACTTTTCGGCTCTATCAAAGAATCGTATAATGAAGGGGGCTTACCAGGATGGCGATCTTATATAGGCCGACTTCAAATCGTACCTTAGGATGCAGATTCGAATTGTTGGTCGGGACAGAAAGCTAGCAAGGGGTCACTTTAGACTGGAACAGATACTCATTGATGAGCCGGTAGAATGAATCTACCAATGGAATGTACTAGAACATTACAAGGACCCGATAAATCTACCTAGCCTCCCAGACCCTTCTAGTGGCACGCTAGTAAAAATTAAATAGAAGGAAGGTAAAGAGAGACTTAGAACGAATCACACATCTCGTGAGAAGCCGATAAAAAGAACCCGTCCCGATGCACATCCAATGGATATCATCTGTCCTTGGAGAGCGGAGCACACCGGTCGTGCTTCCGATGGCAGCCAGAGCACGCGTTGGCCATTGCAAGTAATCCAGGACCAATCCAGTCCCAGGCCATAACCATGTTTCACGAGGTTGCCCGGCGTAATTAAAACTTCACTGATGGCTGCTGTTGCCATCTGAATACGTCCAATATCGGTAAGTAAGTAGCGGTGGTCGGTTTGGTCAAACGATATACGGTATATCAGGGCATCGACATCGATCCTCTGCACACAGCGCCCCGACGTGGCGTCCCAGATCTTGACGGTCTTATCGTACGAACCGGACGCGACCCGCTGGCCGTCAGGCGAGAACGCGACCGAGCGAACCCAGTGGCCGTGGCCTTCCAACATCTGCACGCAGCGCCCCGACGTAGCGTCCCAGATCTTGACGGTGTTATCGTCCGAACCGGACGCGATCCGCTGGCCGTCAGGCGAGAACGCGACCGATTGAACCCAGTCGCCGTGGCCTTCCAACGTCTGTACGCAGCGCCCCGACGTGACGTCCCAGATCTTAACGGTTCTGTCGCCCGAACCGGACGCGACCTGCTGGCCATTAGGCGAGAACGCGACCGAGCAAACCGTCCAGTGGCTGTGGCCTTCTAACGTCTGTACGCAGTACCCCGACGTAGCGTCCCAGATCTTGACGGTCTTGCCCGAACCGGATACGACCTGCTGGCCGTTAGGCGAGAACGTAACCGACTGAACCGCCCAGTCGTGGTCTTCCAACGTCTGTATATAGCGCCCCGACGTGGCGTCCCAGATCTTAACGGTCTTATCGTCCGAACCGGACGCGACCTGCTGGCCGTTAGGCGAGAACGCGATCGACTGAACCCGGTCGCTGTGGTCTTCCAACGTCTGTATATAGCGCCCCGACGTGGCGTCCCAGATCTTAACGGTCTTATCGTCCGAACCGGACGCGACCTGCTGGCCGTTAGGCGAGAACGCGATCGACTGAACCCGGTCGCTGTGGCCTTCCAACGTCTGCACGTAGCGCCCCGCCGTAGCGTCCCAGATCTTGACGGTCTTATCGTACGAACCGGACGCGACCCGCTGGCTGTTAGGCGAGAACGCGATCGACTGAACCCGCTCGCTGTGGCCTTCCAACGTCTGTACGCAGCGCCCCGACGTAGCGTCCCAGATCTTGACAGTCTTATCGTACGAACCGGACGCGACCCGCTGGCCGTCAGGCGAGAACGCGACCGAGCGAACCCAGTGGCCGTGGCCTTTCAACGTCTGCACGCAGCGCCCCGACGTGGCGTCCCAGATCTTGACGGTCTTATCGTCCGAACCGGACGCGATCCGCTGGCCGTCAGGCGAGAACGCGACCGATTGAACCCAGTCGCCGTGGCCTTCCAACGTCTGCACGTAGCGCCCCGCCGTAGCGTCCCAGATCTTGACGGTCTTATCGTACGAACCGGACGCGACCCGCTGGCTGTTAGGCGAGAACGCGATCGACTGAACCCGCTCGCTGTGGCCTTCCAACGTCTGTACGCAGCGCCCCGACGTAGCGTCCCAGATCTTGACAGTCTTATCGTACGAACCGGACGCGACCCGCTGGCCGTCAGGCGAGAACGCGACCGAGTGAACCGAGCCGCCGTGGCCTTCCAACGTCTGCACGTAGCGCCCCGACGTAGCGTCCCAGATCTTGACGGTGTTATCCACCGAACCGGACGCGACCCGCTGGCCGTCAGGCGAGAACGCGACCGAGAAAACCCAGTGGCCGTGGCCTTCCAACGTCTGCAGGCATGCATTCCAATCTGCTTCCACGACCGGCTTCGTTTTGATCCAATCTGGTTCTTCTACCTTGAAACACTCCTTTATCAAGCTACCGGCTGGGGCGAATACAAGGGCTGATGCGTATGCCTGAAGCGGAGACTGCTCTATTATCCATCTGTAAGCCAGAGCAAACCGGTGCGCATCCCGAACAAGATTTGCCAACTGCCGCCTGTCATTGCGTCCCTATATCTTCGTGTCAGTCTGAGTGTCTAGCGTGGGATTAGTCATCCTCACGAGCAGGTCCTCGAGCTGTCTTATGGCAATGACACCCTCCGGCATAGCTCGGAGTAGACTGAGAGCTTCGAGCCAGTAAAGGTACTTCGTCTTGAGAAACGAGTGGACAGCCTCGTCATCTTGTAGAACATCGTCGTGGTGTGTGCTCGTGCCGGAAACCGAGTGGCACAGGTGGTTAACCCAGTAGACGCACGAGTACCGCACCGTTGCCAGCGGGTCCGGGTCCGGCACTCGGACGTTGTCGATCAGAAATCCCGGTGCGCCTAAGCCGTACACGTCGCGTCGTAACTTGTCAGACATGAGCTGCAGCGATCGAATTAATATCTCATAGTGGGTCACTTCCATACCACAGGGGAAGAGCAGAGTGGAGGCTCGCTCGCTCAAAAAGTCCTTGGCCGATTGGTGGATGAGGTAGAGTTGGTCGTCTCGGATTGTGAGGAACGAACCACATTTGGCCACAATCCTTCTAACGTTCTCCATCGACTTCATAACCTGTTCCGGTAATCCAGACAAGCCGCCTATTTCGGCCAAGTGAAGTGGGCGGTATGCGACCGTCGCTGCAGAGAGAATGTGCCGGCAAAATTCTGAGTCCCGTTCACGTCGCTTGATGTTATTCAACATACGATGATACATCCCATCCAGGTCGGGCGGCAGTTCTTCCACGATTTGTAGAACATGCCAGATCTCAACCTCCTCCTTATCAAGCTCCTGTACGACGAGGGCAGCCCAGAGGAATGTGCCATTCGCCTTTTTGTGCAGAATGTCTCGCACTCGATCTTTCAACTGTGTGTCGGCCTGAAGCGGTTGGAGATTGGATAGCTTGTCGTCGATGAACGCATCAACGGCGCGAGATACCTGTTCCGCATTTCCCTTCAGCTCGAGACTGAGCCTCGTTTGCCTCTCGTCGGATTTTAGTTTCCTCTCGATATCGGGCTCGTTCCGACTCGACAGGAGCCACTTCACGCTGTTTGACGAGACGCGAACGATGAAGTCTAAGAGTTTCGGCAAGTCGGCAACGCATTCGTCTAGGGCGTCAATGATCAGGTAAGTCGTTTTCAAGTCCGGGCTTTCCAGCATTTTCCCGAAAATGTCCGATAAGGCAACCCATGCATTTGCGTCTTCGAAGAGGGATTTGCCGGCATCATCGTACTTCTTCCGTAGGTGCGAGAGGAGCGATGGTTGCTGGCGAACGAGCAGGTGGATCAGGCCCCGCAACACGGCAGTTGCGTTGTTGATCCGCGAGTCGGTGGCCTGGCAGAAGAAGTAGGCCAAATTGCGATTTTGCCCGCTGGCGACAATGGCTCGCTCCAGCTCATCGATAACGCCGCACATCAACATGGTCTTGCCCTTGCCGGGATCGCCCTTGATCCAGAGCAGGTGGCTCTCTGGGCGGTCGCGCCATAGTTGGAATTCGGAATTGTCGAGGATCCAGTGATATGAGTCCGGCAAGAGGCCGCCTTTAGTCTCCTCGATACGTTTCTTGTCATTGCGAGGATCGGTGATGTGCAGGTCTCGCACGCATTGCTGGTCGTTCTCCGACATTTGGTTCCTGACAAGTTGGTCGAGATATGAATTCGTTTGCTGGGCTGTATATGCTTTGGAATCCCGGTGGAAGAAATTCTCGGCTTCCCGGATAGCGTTCAGATCGCCGACCCAGTCGTCAAGCTTGACCAAATCCCGTAGAAGGACCAGACCGCGATTGCGATAATAGGAATAGACACTCTTGACCTGATATGAGAGGAACGCTTTGTAGAGGTCGACAAACTGGTTCTCCAACTCGTGTCTCACTCCCGAGAGTTCGCTGTCATGACCAGCGGAATGCTTGAGAAGGCTACTCGACAAGCTCCAGTACCAGTCCATCCTCTTGACGACGTGATCGATCCCTTTGCGATTGGCTTCGGTCGCGGTTATGGGGTTGACAAGCATCTGCAGAAGTCAGCATGCGAAGCACCGTTTTCCAGATGGACTCACCTCCAGGCCGACACAAACCCCGGACCAGGCAAGAGCAGCTTGGGGCATGGCCTGGATTGCCGAACTTATAATATCCCTTGCCGACAAAACGACGTCTACGGCCCCGCCAAGGGCCTCCTTCGCCTTGGCCTCTGGCGCGATCCTATCAAGGCCGGCATGGACAAGTTGCTTCATCTGACTGCGCCTCGTGTCCGGATCATGCTGGGCAATGTGGTTCGGTTGGGACGCAGGCACAGCGGAGCCAAGGCCATTTTGCAGCTGGCGGGACAGGATCTTTTCGTATGCGTCTACCAGTGCAGCCTCTTCTTCTTTGAGAAGGTCGTAGGCACGATCCCAGATTCGTACGGGTAAGTTAGCGGTGGTGTTATTCGTGTCTACGGATGTCTCGGCGGAATCGGCAGCCTTAGCGGCTGGGAGTGGGGGGACGGACGCAGAGGTGGCGGCGGGGATGTGCTGTGTGGACGTCGGCTCGGAAAGAGGCGTAGGGCGAGAGATATCTATACTAGCAGTAGAGACTTGTGCGGCATTTCTGAGGTCTGAAGACGAAGAAGCTGTTACGACGGTAGCGGCCTGCGCGTCGCATCCGTCCCCATCTTGGTCTTTAGAGCCTTCCCGGTCCTTTACATTGCCGTGTCGGTGGAAACAAGTCCGGAACAACGAGCCAAGTCGTCGAGGCATCGTAGCTTCGAGGAACGAGAGTCGTGGTTGAAGCGACGTAGAGGCGGTGGTGATGGCATAGAGTCGACCTTTGGGCCGTAATCGCAGGATCACACGAAAGCTGGCTGATGCTGTTCACCCCGCCTCATGGCGACAAGCAGCAGCCAATGGCGTTAGCAGGCGACTACGCGACATCTTTGATTGGCGTTTTCCTCGGCGCGGAAATGGGAAACCCAACTCGCAGACACATGGCAGACGCTATGTGGTGTAAAAGGCATCTGAGCAGCCAGCAGCGCAGTAAAGACCGTTGTGCGGAAGGTTTCGAAGGGTTATACCCAGAGGAATCTCAAGGGTTGCGAGTAGGGTAGTTTTGTACCCACAGTTCGCGAGCACGCCGTTTAATGGTCGACTGCTAATCACGTGCATCCTGCACTCCTTAGGTTAGGTACCTGCTGCTACTAAAAGGTACGGCTGACCATGTCAACACTGCGAAATTTAGGCCAAGCTTTCAGCCATTATTGGATATACGTCGTCTTCGGAGTACCCTTAAGTACTTGCCCGTCGGGGATATAGTGGAATGTAGGGAGAACCACGATTTCACTTAGCGAGCAGGACTACAGGAAGATGGGAGAAGACACTTGGGAATCGTCACAAAATCGATGTCGTTTTCATTTTCGGAACACAGCAGAAGGGATTTATATATATTATACCCTCTCTAAATATTCCATCATACGCTCCGTACTCTTCCGTGATCGTCCAAGAATACCTCCACATCACAAACAAAACGCCATACAACCCCCGCTGGTATTCCGTTCTTGGTGGCTGGTATTCCGTTCTTGGTGAAGAAATTGTACATCTTCGACTTATTAATCGTAAGCATGTTGAGATCGTAGCATCGCGCTAGAGTCAGCTCTCGAGCTACGTTATAATACTACTTCTATTCCTCGGTGGAAACTTGGGCCTGATGCCAAGCACTGTATACCTTGACCGCGTCTTCCCTGGGTACGTTGAGCCGTACCAGCGGAGAGCTTGGGAAAACAATGCTGGGAGAGGGTGGAAGGTTAGGTGCCACGCCGCTTCCGGCCCCACATCGATAGCATTGGTTAGCCAGAACGCTGGCGGCTAAGCCATCCGAATCGCGTCGCCTCCGTTTACGTATCTTCTCCCGTTCTTTCTATACTCTCTCCTCCCGCTCGCGTTCCGATCCTGTACCAGTCGGCGAAACTCTTCTAGGACATCGTCGTACCCGTTCAGGGGTTTCCCAACCTGTATGTGTTCGGCAAGCATCCTAACGTGATGAGGCCAAAGGGGGTAGTATTTTCCGTCGTTCTGCCAGCAGTGGTCGGAGTCTTTTGTACACGGCGGCCCGGGACAACGTATGAGGAGATACACCTTCCTAATACACGCCCCTTGTTCTAGACCAATAGTCCTGGCTTCTAACTCTGCTTGTTAGTTAGCTGTTACACCCCTTCTACCGGATTTGGCAGAGTCCACATTCTGGTAGAAGAATGTTACTACGATGGTCATCTTCTTACCGTCAGCAACAAACCTACCCTAGTCCTGGAGTTGCTTCGAAACGTATTTCTAATCAACTTCCAGTTTTGGATATCGCTTTGTTATATTGGTAGTTTTACGGTCGGTTACGGACAGAACAATTTTCGTGTCTTCTTCCTTCCACAGCTTGTTAGCTGTCGCAGCGGTCACCTTGGGGTGAAGGACGTGTTTCCAGAACTTGCGTGGCGAAATTACGATGCCCAACTCCGATTTGCCCGTCTACTCCCTCTTTTTCAAGTATATCTTCCATTACATATTCTAGTGGATCGCTCGTTCGCCTTCGTATAACCGTTCTAGGTCCCAGTTAGCATATGGTACGAACGTGAGGGCAGTCCCTGCAGGTCTCAGCTGGCTTCTTGGAGCGGGCTGGGACTCTTCGCTATCAGAAGATGAAGAACCGGAGTTCTGAGAGTCGCTCGCATCTTCGCTTGGCCAGTTGTTGGCAGTCTCGAATTGCTCCATAATGTTACCACATCACAGGAAATTCCCTGGCCGCTCCTCGTCGGTTCGCTGTCCAACCCAACAGCCCACCAAGAGCCCCCGCCCCCCCCCCCCCCCCCCCCCCACCTTGCATTCTAAAACCTTCGATCATCTTCCATAGAATTCTACAGTCTAAGCCACGTGAATGTCACAAGAAGTACCGGCTAGACTCAGATCAAGTAATCTATAGTATGCCAGCATCGGTAAGCAATTTGCACGTGCCATTATGACTCACTTGTACCTTGATGTCCCAACAGCGTCTATAACAATGTGGATTATTGTTTAGAGAGGAAGTTATTTTTGCTCATAACTGTATGTCAGATGAAATGTATAGGCTAGATTGTTGTAAATCACGCCCGATTCGAGACCCACAGCCTCATGTCTGACTACCTACATAGGTATACCTGGCCTTGTGTTTTCAAGCCGTACGTTTGAAGCGATTACCTAGGTAGCAAGCAGCCACCTGGCTGGCCATGAGGCTCTCACTGGCTAGGAGTGTTGGCACTGGGCTCAATGTGTATTCTTAAAATTTGTAGAATTAGGGTTGTGTGAATTCCCAACCATTGCCCCAGGCTCAGTAGCAACCAATACACTCCTCAATATTCTTCCACCAACACTGTCAAGCTATCGGCCATGACCCGGAGGTTCTACGAGAGCGGTAGAAATAACAAAAGAATCTCAACTATTATCAACCTCAACAACAACCTTCCCTTTAGCCCGTCCGGTCGCGAGCTTTTCGTATGCCTGAAGTATGTTAGTATGCCCCTCAGCCCAACCCACAACATAGACGCACCTCAACCACCTCCTCCATGGGAAAGACTGAGTCGATGGGCGCCTTCTTGATAATCCCCTGCTCAACCAACGCCGCAGCCTCCCTCGCCGTTTCACCTGACGCACTGAGCAGGAAGAGTTCGTAGCTCCGGGGTGTTCCACCCAGAAAACATGGCCTCAGCTTGTTTGCGATAAACGGCACCGCGCCCTGTGACCAGCCGCCTACGATGTTGATGAACTTGCCCTCCGGCTTGAGGTATCGCGGCGAATTCGTGTAGAGGGCCTGGCTGCCGACGCAATCCAGCACCGCGTCAAACTGCTCCTCCCCAAACCTCTGGGCGAGGTGCTCCTCGAGGAGGTTATGCACCCGATAATCGACCACCTACGCCGTCAGCCACCCAGATCAAACCTCGTACCCAAAAGACTCACTTCATCGACCCCCAATCCCTTAACCAAAGCCTCACTGGCGCCCGAACAAACACCCACCACCAGCTCGGCGCCCATCCTCTTACAAATCTGCACCAGCACCGTCCCAACCCCTCCACTCGCCCCATTCACCAACACCCTCAACCCCTTCATCGCCTCACTCTTCCCACCCTTCCCAACACCACCACCCCCCAACCCCCAACCACCCTCTCCGCCATAGCACAAGCCGTCTGCCCCGCAATGCCCATCACCCCCACCGCCTCCCTCCCCCCCCAACCCCCACCAGCAACACCAGCAACACCACCACCACCACCACAACCAGAAACACCACCAACACCACGCGGCACCTTCCCCACCAGCCCCCAATGCAAAACCACCCACCCCGCCAACGTCCCCTCCCCCCCCGCCACCCCGCTCAGCCCAACCGCACCAGCAACGCGATCCCCCACCCTCAACCCCGCCTCAGGCGGCACGCCCCCCCCAAGCACAACCACCTCCCCCGCAAAATCCAGCCCCGGCACGGGTCCGCGGCGGAAGGGCAGCCAGGCGGGCAGGAGGCGCAGGCAGACGAGGTCGGCTGGGTTGAGGGCGACGTGGGTGATGCGGAGGAGGAGGTAGGGGGAAGTTTTTTGGGGGGAGGGGAGGCGGGGGAGGGGGTGGGAGGGGTTGAGGGAGAGGGATTGGCGCGGGGGGCCGTGGGTGGTGGCGAACCAGAGAGGCATTGTTGGGGGGAGGTTGAGGTTGGGCTCGTTGGGAGGGGGTGTGGTGGGGGTGGACATGTTGGTGGGGTATGTATATGTATGAGTTGGTGTTGGATGGAGTTGGAGTGGGTTTGGAGGCAAAATAGGATTCGGGATGGTTTGGTGGGAGTCGGGCGTGTTTCGGTTGTCGTCTGTGGTGTGTTGTTGTCGACAGAGTTGAGTTGAAGCCCAAGAAAGTAAGTGGGTCTACACGGCGGTGTGGATCTGCCGCAATCTCCGGGCCGTCCCGGGATGATGGTCGGTCGGCATGGCTTCCGAGAAAGGTTGACCTGTCCACTGTTCCCAGGTGAAACCGTCTGTAGCAAGTCAAGCTGCAAGAACCAAATGAAAGATAGGATCATCAGTATTCCAAAATACAATAAACTACAGCCATACAGCCCAGCCCAGCCTTGCTCCACCGGGTATGCCCAAGGAAGTACTCCAAAACCAACGCCACCATCCATCCAGCCCGTCCCTAGTAATAATAATAACAAAAAAACAATAATGATGAATATCCACCCATTTGATCACCGCGCCGGCGCCTTGCCCGTGGACGGCCTGGCCACGGTGGGCGTAACCAACTCGTCTTGCGATTGTGAAGCAGCCCCGCCCTCCTGGACTGGCGCCAGCTCCCACCGCTTCAACGGGTTGTTCATACCCACCCAGAGATCCGTCGGTAGAAACTCGCCCACTTCCTGCCGGAAGTACTCCCGCTGCTTCCGGTCCGCCTCGACGAGGTTGTCCACATTCTCCTTTGCTTTGCGCAGCGTATTGCGGATCTTGGTCTCCACGCCCCGCCGCCGCTCCGCTTCCAGCATCAAACTACTATAGGCGCTCGCATACCCCTCGTAAAACACCTTTAGCCCATCCATCTCTTGAAGCTTGGCATAGATCACGTCCTTCTCCCCCTCCCAGCGCTGCTCGAACTCGTGCTCGGCAGCCACATAGCTCTGCAGCCGCGCCCCGATCTCCTCCAGCACCTGGAACGCGCCGAGCGTGGCCCCCCACGTGGTCCTGATGGAATCGGCCTGCTCCTTGAGCGTCTCGAAGTCCTGCTCGGCCTGCTGCAGCACCGCCTGGATCTCGGCCACCACCTCGTCCACCTCGGGCGCGTCCTCCATGACCACTTGTACAATCTCGACCAGCTCCTGCGGGTCCATCGGTTCCAGCTCGGTGAGGTGCGACTCCTGCTCGGTGATAAACCCGGATATCGACACGGGCTCGCCGTCGTCGGTGGCCTCGGCGGCGCGGCGGCGGGCGAGGGCGGCGCCGCCTTCGGTTGCGCGGACCGCCTTGACGCACATGTCGAAGTGGTTGGTGAGCGAGGCCAGGTGCTGGGCCATCGCCTCGGAGTGGTCGGCGAGGGCGGCGAGCAGGTGGGGGATCGGTTGGTAGGCGGCGGAGGACGAGGGGGAGTCGGCCGAGGGCGCGGCGGCGGTGCTCTTGTTGAGCAGGCGCAGGTCTTCGTCGAAGCGGAAGAGGTCGCCGTCGTAGGATGTTTGGGCGGCCTGCAACAAGAAAAGGTTAAGCGGATGGCGTTTTGAAGATCGTCCGGGGGTGACTTACCTGCAGTTCGGCGATGCTCCCTTTCAGGGTATCGCGCATCGCCTCGACGCTGTCCACGTCGGCGAAATCTATCAGGAATTTCCCTTCCTCGCCTGGCGGGCGAAATACAGGGTCGACTCGTGTCTCCCGCAGCATGCGCATCGTGTTCTCGAGCTTCTCGTTGGAAACATCGAGCGCGTGGATGAGCCTCCCAAACTCGCGCCTGGCACGTTTGTGGGCATGCTCCATGCCCCGTCGGAGCTTCTGCAATACCCGCACCTCATCATCGATGAGGCGACGCAGAAAACCAGCCTGGGCGCTCAGAACGACCGACTCTTCGTGTATTTGGCGGGCGTTGGTTGACAGGTCGTTGGCGCGGAGGACGAGGGCCATGGAAGAGAGTGATTGCTTGGCGGCGAGGAGGTGCTGGACCAAGACTTCGACGGGGACATGTTCGGGGCGAAAGCCGGGGGAGGGAGGGTCATGATACGATGTTGGTCGGGAGCGGGGCTCGCCGGATGAGGTTGGCCTAGACATTCCAGATTGTTTTATCGCGGGTTAAGGGATGATGGTGATGGGAGGTGGGAGGAAAGGGATGCTACGCCAGTGCATTCATTGATCATTGATGGGCAGTGGAAATGTGGAATGCAAGCAATTGCGGAGTACTGTTACGTCATTCTGGTTGATGTCCTGCGGTGTTGAATCGCGTGCGTGATGAGGAGAGCCGGAAATATGTAAAGAGGATGGACGGTTGTGAGGGTAGAAGTTAAAAGTACAGATCACGAAAGAATGGGGAATGTTTGGAATGACGGGATGCGATGGCTCCAGTCTCCGGTGGCTTGAAGCGGAAAGCCTGTGCCTGGAAGCCTTTGCTGCCTTGCCAGCGGAGACAGCTCCACAGCTCCGAGCTAACGACAGGCAGACCCACCTTTTGTTTCAGGGCTCCCTTTGCTCGGCTGAGATCGCATGTGAAGACACTGAAGAGGTTCTGAGGTGAAATTCTAACTTGGATCAATTCATTACATGAACCTGAACGGGCGGTCACTAGAAATCGCGACTGATGCCCACTCACTGGCGACCCGCTCGAGCGTTCATATCGATATGTATGTAGGTATATACAATACCTCAGCGAACCTAATCATCTTACCTCTAGGCGATAATGCATCCCCGCATAGGTACCTCGACGAATAGAGTCAGCCATGAACACCGCACGGGCACGACGCCGACGCCCCTGAAAACCTAACTGGCGATAATGCATTTAGTGTTGATGTCCATGCTCAGGGCAATGAGTCGCAAAAGGGGTCCGAGAATTGGAAGGGGAATATAGATTGGCGTGCTCCCTCTGGCCATTTCTGGGCTTTTTTCTCAACCTTTTTCGTCTCATACTTGCCCAAGTTCTAGTTCCAAGTTCTACCCATTGTCAATCTTCGACTTCTCGAACCTCAACACACCACACCTACTTTCCCAATCTAGTTAGATCCTTCCCCAATCCACACCACGCCGACCCCGCGTGGCTACTGATAAGATAAGCCATCACCCCACCAAAAATTCAAGATGGCTCCTGTTTGGTGCTCCAACGACGACCAGCGCCTGCGAACTCAGCTGCGTCATCGCCAAAACCTCGCACGCCAAGGGTTGGTGAACCAGAGATCTCGATACAGGACCGGTTACAACCTTCCTCTCAACATGGCAGCCACAACACCGGCCGCCGCCGACCTCCCCGACGGCGACGACATGTACAAGTACCAAGATGACGACAACGACCTGGACGATGTCTTCAACTCGGCTGATGAGTTCGACAATGACTTGCCCGACAGCCCTTCTTCTGATCTCACCAAGTCCTACAACCGCCAGCGTCAGCTCCACGGTGCCACGTCCCAGGCCACCGCCAGTGCTCCCGCTTCCAACTCCCAGAGGCCGACCGCGAACACCTTTGCGAGTGTCGACGATCAAGTCGCCGAGCTGTCCAAGCACGCCGCCAAGATCCGTCTCGACAATGTCAAGCAGACCCAGGCGCGTGACAAGGACAAGGCGGACCGCGCCACCTCCGAGCTTGTCCTCGACGAGCGCACTCGCATGATCCTGCTGCAGATGATCAACCGCGGCGTGGTCAGTGAGGTTCACGGCGCAATCAGCACTGGCAAGGAAGCCAATGTCTACGGCGCCGTGCAGTATCACGACAACGACGGCGCCCCCATCCAGCGCGCCATCAAGATCTACAAGACAGCCATCCTGGTCTTCAAGGACCGCGAGCGTTACATCGCGGGTGAGCACCGCTTCAAGGGTGGCTACGAGAAGGGCAACAGCCGTAAGATGGTCAAGCAATGGGCCGAGAAGGAGTTTCGCAATCTTCGCCGCCTGCACGCCGCCGGCATTGCTTGCCCGGAACCACTCATGCTCAAGCTCCACGTGTTGGTGATGGAGTTCCTGGGCGACAAGCGGGGTTACGCCTTCCCACGCCTGCGGGACGCACGCCTCACCGGCGATGACGTCGACGAGCAGTGGCGGAACCTCTACATCCAGCTGCTCGGCATCATGCGCCGCCTCTACCAGGTCTGCAACCTGGTCCACGCCGATCTGAGCGAGTACAACATCCTGTACAATGACAACAAGCTCTACATCATCGACGTATCCCAGTCTGTCGAGCACGACCACCCGCACTCGCTCGAGTTCCTGCGCATGGACATCAAGAACGTCGGCGACTTTTTCCGCCGCCAAGGTGTCGACACCCTGGCAGACCGCGCCATCTTTAACTTCATCACCGCTCCCGAGGGCCCCGTCAGCGGGCCCAAGCTCCTTCAAGCGATTGAGCATCTCTACGAGGTTCGTCCCGCCGCGGCAGAGACCGACGAAGCCCTCGCCGAGCTGGAGGTCGACAACGAGGTCTTCCGCAACCAGTACATCCCGCAGACCCTGGAGGAGGTGTACGACATCGAGAAGGAGGCCGACAAGCCTGTGGATGGGCTGGTCTACAAGCACATGCTGGCACACCAGGTTGCCGTCGGCAACAACAACAAGACCAGCGAAGAGGGGTCCCAGAGCTCGGACGAAGAAGGGTCAGATGATGACGGCGCTGCCCTGAGCGGCAACAACGGGAGCGGTGGCGAGGACTGGATCCACTTCGACAAGGGTGTGCCGAGGGGGAAGAAGCACGAGGACAAGGACGAGAAGCGGTTGCACAAGCTGGCTGTCAAGGAGGAGAAGCGGGAGAAGCGCAAGGAGAAGATCCCGAAGGCGGTCAAGAAGAGACTGGTGAACACCACCACAAGGAAGAAGAAGTAGGCAGTGGTGGTGGGTTTGGCTTTTGTCATTGATGGTATCAACAGCGGGGCACGACCGGGTGATGAGAGCTGACTGCTCCGGGACTTTCACGAGACGGGTGTGTTTCGCCTTGCGGCGTAACCTCTGGCTCTGACGTCCCTGCGCAGGTCCGAGCAAGCTGCAGGGTTTGCCATGACGACCAAAGAGAGCACTGACGGTTAGGGCCTAGCGAGTCATTGGTTTGTTTTACGTCTTTTGCATAGTCATACTGGGTGGGTGGTGGTTTTTCAAATTGGGGTCATCCTAGTATGACATAGCGGAGCATCCACGCCTGGTTCAGGCTTAAGCGTAGACTTGGTTGTACTTTGCTACTTGGAATTAGCTAGACAGTATTACTAATAGACCATGACAAACTTCATACCATGACTTTGCTGTAATGGTGCGTCGTCGTCCACGCCCCATTGCCCAACGCGTACTGCCACAATTCTTCCTTGACCTCGATACTTGAGTAGTAATGTAAACGTGACCGCCGTTTATACTATTAGCGCTAGTGCAGCCGTAAAATATAATTACCTCCCAGCCCTTGCATCCAGCCGCTCGTTTATATACATCGCCATCAGATCCCAGCCAGGTCCTTTATTAACATTAACAGAGGTATTGCGAGCCGCACTTGTCCAAGTTCGGTGTCAAATAAGCGGCCGCCACGTAGTATCCCGATGGGTTTCTAACCCAGGCGCTAAACGACAAGGATTTGATTAGTCTCATGTTCTCCGAGTTCGAGACCAGCGTACACTCAAAATTCTGAACTTACGTCTCGCCCTTGACGGACTGGCCGCTCTTCACGCAAGAGACTTTCACCTTGGCCCCCTTCGCGTATTGCCCGACAGCGGTGCAGCTCGTGCTGGCACACTTTCGGTATTTGACGGCGGTCGTGGTCTTGAGCGTGCAAGGCTTGACGGCGCGGTCCTCGAGGTCGGGGCTTGGTGCGGCGAGCGCAACGACGGCCAGAAGGGGGGCGACGAGAAGCGAGGGGAGCATGGTGAATAAGGTATGGGAAGTACGGGATGCTTGCCTTGGGGGATGTTGAGTGTTGGAAGGTAATGCCGATTCTGGAATACAAACAACAATAGCAGGATTCATGCTTTATATACCTGACCGTTCTCGAATTGCTTCCCAAAATAGATAGAGATCGAAATTTAAAAGTCGATCGTGCAGGGGTTGCGATCCTCCTACCGCGTAAGCGGAGGAATTACCTCACCGTTAGGCTCTTGGAGAGTCGTATCGGTTGGGTTTTGGTGGGGAGGACCAGCTCAAATCGTCAGCGGAGGAATTCCTTACCGTACCAGCTGGAAGGGTTCCAGCGGAGAGAGTCCCGCGAGTTCCCTCACCAATGACGCTGCCAGCCTTACAAGGCGAGGGAGTCTCAGCCTCAATTCTTTTTGACGATGAGTGGACGATCGATTCCTGGGCCTGGCCTGCAAGTGCCATCTGGTTGTATTCGATTTAATATGTTTTATTTCCACTGGTCCCCTCTCAATCCCGGGCCGGTTCCTCCCGTTTCCTCCAGCTCAGGAAACGCAGCCCAGCAGATCGATCGGAGTCAAGACTGGATTCTCCAACATGGTGCATCATCCACCATGCCCATAGAGCACACCGACGACGGAGACAATCGCATTTATAGACTATACCCCCTCCCAACACTCCCCCGCCCCCTACACTTGGGAGGGTTGAACTTGGGTGGCTCTTGTCGGGGCCCGGAGTCGAGACGGGGGTAGAGGCAGGTTTTGGTGTGATCAGATGTGTCCCGTATTGGTAGTTTGCAGGCCCGGCTTCAAGGCCGCAGCGTTTGTGTTCCTTGCTGGCTCCCCACAATAGCGACATGTTCTTGTCGTTCTTGTTCAAAGGGGGCGGTTTCTTGTCCTCAGAGAGACCATCGGACCCTTCTGAGCGAATATGGAAAATTGAGATGCAATCTCAATCAAAGCGAGAATCAGTTGTCCAATTGGAGTATTGTACCACCATCTCGATGGACCACACGGAGCAATTCCGATCCCGAGCCGAAGTTCAGCCCTACCCGGAGGAATTAAGATGCAGCCAAGACACGATGGGATTGCCGGCGCTGGTAGTACAGATAAGCGAGCGCCTCGCCTGCCGCAAGACGAGGGGAAACACACCAGTACCTGTGCTCGCCAAGGAGGCATCTCCTCCGCTTCTAGGCCCACGAAAGGAAGCTTGGCTGTTGATTTCTAACACAACATCCGAGCGAGCAAATCAGGAGGTAGTCGACACGGAAGAGCATGACTTGGTCCACGACAATATGGGTCAAGTCGACTAAAAGAGTGAATTTGGTGAAGCAGGTGCCGATCTTAGGGTCCCATTCCGAATGTATAAAGCCAGCCTGCTTTCTCTGATTTCGAGCCATCAAGATTCAACACCAGTTTGATATTTGAATTCGGTCACTTTCTCGTCATTTATCTGTGACCGAACCTCACCATCACACCCATACTCCGCTATCACCGCCCACCATGCCGTTTCCCCAATACTTCGACTACTCCCCCTTCACCCGCATCCTCTCCGCAAAGTCCCACTACAGCCAAGCCGTCCGCATAGGCGACCGAATTGAGTGCTCCGGCCAAGGTATACACCCTCTCCCCCAAACTCATCACCCGAACCTATAAACTAACCCGCCCCGCCCCCACCCCCCTACAGGCGGCTGGGACCCGACCACAGGCAGCATCCCCGCCAGCCTCACCGCCGAAATCGAGCAGGCCTTCGCGAACGTCGACTCCTGTCTGCGCGCCGCGGGCGGGACGGGCTGGCCGCAGGTGTACAAGGTCAACCTGTACACGACGGAGCTGAGCGAGGAGGCCTTCGCGGCGTGGGCGGCCAGCATGCGCAAATGGGCCGGGGAGGCGCACCGGCCGCTGTTGACGGGCGTGGCGGTGGCGGGGCTGGGGGTGCCGGGGATGAGAGTCGAGGTCGAGGTTGTGGCATACGTTGGGGAAGGGGAGGGGGTGAAGGCGGGTTGAAGGGGGGATTGGCAGTTGAGGGGGGGGTAGGGGGGTGTGTTTGTCGCTGGGGCAGGGGATGGGCTGGGTTGGTTAGTTGTGAGCGGTTGTGAATCTACCTAAATGCCTTCCTATCTTTATGGTTGTGTTCAAATTTACCGTGTATGACAAGCGAAGCTGGTACCAGTGCCAGGCGAGGCCGGGTGGTGGGTTGTGGGAGTACCCCTATTCGGAATTTTCGTCGGTCTTTCCATCGCGGGCTTGAATTCATGGTTTGTATATGGCTTGGAGGCACGACGTGCCGCAATGCACTAGCCCTACCGGTCTAGTCCCCGGGACTACCTTGCCCTTTTATGGGCTTCCCACTGATGCCAACGCAGCCGTAATGGTCACAATCGTTGGCACTGCCATCGTCACACCAGAATACGAATACCCCATATCTGCCACCCCGCCGGTCACCACCTGCACCGCCGACGGTAGATCTGCCGGGACCACAGTTGTCGTGACTGCCAGCGCCGACCCCGAGGCCGTGGCCGTGACGGTAACCACCGTCGGCGCCGTTCCATATATCGTCGCCACCACCGCGCCGTCCACCACCAACAGCCTCCCCGCACCACAATAACTCGACCAGCAACAGGACGAGTCGAAGGGTGATCCGCAAGCCTGGCAGTTGAAGCCATCACACCTATCCTTGACCGTTGTCGTTGGAAGCCGGCTGGTTTGCCACGGGCAGTTTCCCCCGTGGCAGCATGCCGGTGAGCACGAATCGCAACCAATTTCGCTGCAGTTGCATACGTTGGTGGCGGTGCACGTCGGTGTTGTCCTGGTCGTGGTGGTCGTGGTCGTTGAGGGCGCTCGGGTTTCCCACGGGCAGGTCCCGTCGTAGCAACATGTTGGCGAGCACGCGTCGCAGCCGTTGTCGTTGCAGTTACATACGTTGGTAGCGGTGCATGTGGGTGTGGATGGGATAGTGCCGCCGTACCGGGTCTGGTCCCAACTGTACATCTCGCTGATGATCTGGGACGCGAGAGAGTTGACCAGGCTGGCGGGCATGCGCTCCATTACGCGATTCGAGCCGGTTACCGTTACGGTGCTGTATGAGGGGGTTGGCCCAGTTTGTGTGAAGGTGGCTGTGCGGTCGGTTGCGTCGCAGGCTACGTAAAGGTTGCAGTTTGTCTTTAAAACACATCTGTCAGCTTCTGTCAAAGACATATATGATAGATCCTAGGAGAGTGGAGGGGAGTGAACGGAAGGGGAGTTAGGGGACTCAGGGCACTCTGTCCATTGACATACCCCTGTGATGGTGCTGTACTGGTTTGGAGGGGCTGTCAGGGTGCTGCTGATGACCACCCGGCAGTCGTTTGCCGTCTGCGGCTCACAGTCCCCATCACTCTGGGTTCCACAGCCGCCATTCTTACATCCGGGTCCGCCACACCTATTCAGTGGGCATTGATCTGGACGCAAAGATAAACTTTGTCAGTCTTAAGGTGAAACTTTGTTTTCGGTATTAGGAGGAAACAAGGAAGATACTCACTTCCAGCCGGGCACCCGATGACGGGCAAACAACCGAAGCCGCATCCAAGCAAGCCGCAACCTCCACCACAGCCAAAGATGGAGCATCCGCCACCACAGCCAAAAAGGCCGCATCCTCCGCTGCCGCCTCCACCGCCGCCGCCACCACTGCAGCCGAACTGGCGGCAGTCGTAGGTCCCGCATCCGACAGAGCAAGTAGTAGCTGGCCTGGCACTGGTATAAGTCACCCGCGGGCCATTGTCTCTCCTGGTTGTGGTAATGGGGGGAATAGTGATGGTTGTGGAGCCGATGGTGGTCGTGGAAGGGGGGATGACGGTTGTGATGGGCGGTTTAGTCGGCAGGGAGACGGAAACGGTCGGTTGGGGCTGAACCGTCACGGGCCGCGGCGTGGGGAAGAAGATGGGGATGATGAAGGTGGAGGTGGAGGTGGATGGCGAAGACACTGGGAATCCGTTGGAGTATACCGGTATCGGTGTGGGCGGGACCGTGACTACGTTGGCAGGTAGGGTGATCACCATCGGGGGCGGCTTGACGCTCTGCACGGGGCTGAAAACGGCGTTGGTTGGGTCTCCGACGTTCACGGTTACCGGCCACCAATCGATAGCGGTCGTTGTGATGGCCGGGATGGAGATGGTGGTGGTGATGGTTTCGACTCCGCCGCCAGCAGCCGAAGACCATAGGGTCGTGGTAAGTAACGGCCATGTGATTGTGGTCGTGGAGCCAATCGGCGAGGGAGGGAGCACAAGTGTGCAAGGGGGGATGCACGAGGCTGTGGTTCCGCCACCACCGCTGCCACCACCTGGGGCCCAAATCGTCGTCGGGACAAAGATGAGGGTGCCGCCATTTCCACCACTACCGCCATCTCCGGGGATGCCACCGCCGCCATCCCCTTCGTCACTCCCATTACCAGGCACTTCGGGAAAGCCTGGGTCAACGATGGGGCCATCATCGCCACCGTGAGGGCAGCTGTTAAACCAAGTCCAAGCTTGGCCCGTCTTGGGGTTCACCTCGGTCATGTCGGCTCGCCCTTGGCCACCGAGGTTGGGAAAATGCAAGTTAACCCCCGAGGATGAGCCATCGTATTTCGTCCCCTGCGGATCCCACCAGAAGGAACTGCCAGAGACCTGCCTCTCGCCCATGTTGTACCACACATCGGTGTCGCCGCTGAACTTGTCAACCCACATAAAGTCAGGCTTGCCGTCGCCGTTGACGTCGGCCCAGCGGTGGTTGGCGCGATCCTTGGCGACGCTGAATTTGATCTGGTTCATCCACTGCAGTCCACCGGGCTTGTTGAGCCAGCCCGTTACACGCCCATCTGGCTCTAGGCACAGGTAGTCAACCCGCTTGTCCCCGTCAATATCGGCAAACCGAATGCCCAAGTCGTACAGCCCGACCCCCCACCCCTGCGTGCAGCCAGACCCCGCAACCCTATTCCGGGGGCTGAAGGTGTACGTGTCAGACGCCTTGTCGTAGTAGGTGGAGATGACGTCGAGGGCGCCTGTCGCCTTGTCGGTGATGATGATGTCGCAGAATCCGTCTCCGTTCCAGTCGCCGAGGTGGATTGCCTTGGGCGGCGTGCCTGCGAGGTCTAGGACGACGCCACGATCATACCAGCCAGCGTAGTCGGTGTTGGGAGGGGTGTTCACATTTTGGAAAATGGTGACCTTACTGTTGTGGTCGATGAAGACGTAGTCGTCGTTGCCCGACCCGGTCATATCACACCACCGGACGCCGTCGCCTGTATTGTCCCTGTTAGCCCTGTGTTTTGAGCCATGACACGTGGAAGGCAAAGAAACAGAAAGACGGGAATAGGCTTACCCTTCTGATGTGCGCCACCACTTCCTGTGTTTTTCCACGCCCTCACCTCGTAATCGCAACGCCCATTGACCAAGCTCGTGCATTTTACGTAGGCATACTACCACGTGAACTATCAGTACCCCCCCTTCATAGATAAAAGCGGGGACTTGGGAGCAAGGCAAAAATACCAGCGGATGCATGAACACTTACATCGTGTCTTCCAGTATCGTAAAGTCTCGCAAACCGGATCTGGGAACGGGCGCCCGCCTCACCCATCCCTCCGTGAGTGACGCCGACAGAGTCCCAATACGGCACCAGCCCCTTGGTCTGGCCGCGTTGATTTATGTATGTCGTGACTTTGCCTGTGTCGTCCAGCCAGAGCCAGTCAGCACGGAAGCTGTTGAGGGCAGAAGAAAGCACGGAGTCGTTAGCCAATACTAGCCCAGGTGAAGCGAGACAAAATAAATCGAATAGGGCAAGATGGTGATCACTCACTCTCCGTTGATATCAACTAGGCGAACCCCATCAATGCTGCCCATGTTCTTTCCCGTAAAGACAGGTTGCCCTTGTCCGAGGTCTTGCCAATAGGCCGCCTTATCACCGACGCCACCGTTCCTCCAGCAAAAGATATCTCCGTCACCGGCGATGACGCAGTAATCTAACCGACCGTCGCCGTCGATGTCGCCGAGGCGGACGTTGGCCTGCTCGTAGCCGCTGGGCGCTGTTTTATAAAGGCCGATGTCCCGGAACGTTGGGGGGTTGCCGCCGTCATTGACGTATACGTACCTTTGTTTGAAAAGGGGTAAGTAAAACAATCAGATCGTCGGGCGTTGATAGATCACTTTGAAACATCGCCACATGTCAGGGGTAAGGACAAGAATATACTCACATATTCCCTTCCGGCCCGATGCAGATGAAGTCGTCTAGCCCGTCGTTGTTCTTTAGAGAGTCAGCGGTGATAATAGGGTGTTGGATTTCGGAGATAATGTGAACCAGTCACTCACCACATCCCCCCATCGTATGCCTTTCTGTCTGCATGTGCCTCCCAGAGACGGAATTAGGGTCTTGTCACCAAAGACTCCGTTGCCCAAATTCTCTCGGAAGTAGAGGGCCCCCTCGCCCTGGCTAAAGATCCAATCGTCGCGCTCGCGCCCGCGGTCGGCGCCGTTGTTAACAAGCTGAGAAAACCAGACGGTATCGTTGCCGGCGTACCAGCCCGAGTGGATTGTTCCCATGGCTTGTGAACTGTGCGTGTACTTTCCATCATCGATGATGCGCGGCGACAAGGCTTTCAGCACCTGGGTGCGACCCCGGGGATCCGTATTGCCGCTGCCGAACGACTTGTCGCACGTCGTGGTGCCCCCCCCTGCATCCGAGAAGGACACATCGCTGCTCGGTGGCGAGAGCCACCCGGCCGCCTCAGCCTGCCGGAGCATCTGGTGCCATTTGGCAGCCATCTTTTTGTATCCAAAATCATTGGGATGCTAAGAGAAGGCCAGTGGTGTGGTTAGAAAAAGGAAAAGCGAAGGAATAGACTTGACGGAGGAATACTAAGAAGAAAAGACACAACGGAAAAAGCAAGGGGTGGACGTGGAGGGGGTGGCTTCTCAATCAGGTTCTCACCGTTGTATCGGCTAGATCTGCCGTCGTCATCCACCCGTCACCGAAGTCCACAAGCGCAAGCCGTTTGCCCTGTGCCTGAAGTTCCCCGGCCAGCATCCGGTACTGACTGTTGATGGCAGCAACATTGCCCGGGTTCAAGGTGTTAGGAATGAGCGTGGAGAGCAGGATGCATACGTCTGGAACCGTATCAAATATAAAATGAATCATAGCTCGCATGCGATCTTGGGTTGTGGCCACGTAGTAGTCTTGGGTCGCGTCGTTGGTGCCCGCATTAACGAGTACCACGTTAGGCTTGTAGAGGGGCACGACGACGCGTGCCCTGGTGTCGACTTGTTCAACACGGTAGCCCGGCCAGCCCTCGACGTCCTAGAATACGGGGTTAGATGTTTTGGTCTTAAGGGGTCAGAGAGAAGTGATGAGAAAAAGACTAACGCGGTCGTTCATCGTGCCGCCGTTTCGGCTGCCCACCATGTTAACGTTCCAGCCATCGAACCGAAGCTGGTCACGCAAAAACTTGCGGTATCCGTTGCCATCCGAGGAAGCCTGGCCCCATGTGATGGAGGCCCCTAGTGGCAGAATGCGCAGGTAGAAAGTGCCAGCACGTGGAGACAAAGAGTTGGTAAAGTTTCGGGGCAAATCAGATGGAGAATGGGCGAGAGATGAGGCAAAAATGATGGTAGCGGCGTGGGAAAATATCAAGAAAAGACTCATCATCCAAGCGGATGGAAACGCCTGACCTGGCTTGAGGAAGCTCATGGCGTGTCGGCGGCAAGCAACAGTGGCAGACTGGCGAGAGGCTCATCAAGTGCAAAATGAAACAATGAGTTTGTGATTTTGTCGCGTGAAGATGGAGGGGGACAAGGAATGACCAACCGCAACATCTGTCTTTCTTATGCCAACACCCACCCCGCCCCCCTTGTCATCACCCTCCCGAACCCAAAGAGCCCGGGTCAAAACACATGCCTGTCCGACCATCTGGCCAGAACATCGCCGACTAGGTAGATTGAGGGTGTGACATCCTCCAAAAGTCCGTGGTCGTTGTTGTCCCCATTCACCCGGTGGCCCGTATTGGTCGAGGTCCGAAGAACTGTTGGTTATCACTCCCCGTCCCATTGTCAGTGCTTATTTTTGTCGTTATCTCGACGGATAGACATGCACGACGGTCCTCATTCTGTGTCACAAGACCCAGCTCTTGTCTTGCGGGCCAATCCAGGCCAGACTTTGGAATCCCGTCACGCAGGACCTTTCAGGGGCCGCTTAACCGACGATAATGTAGGGCTTGGTGCGAGAGGTTTCGGAAGTTCCGTAGGAGTCTGGTGCATTTGAAAAACGATAATATTGAATTCTTTGCGTGAATATTGGAAACAAGGGCCGGAAGTGAGGGGTCAGAAGGTCACTCGCCGGCCCTCCTATCCGGAACTTTGAAATCACACCACCATCAGATACACGTTGGGCCGGATACTTGTGTCCTTGGCCAAGTCAAGATGGTGTGGGTGTCTTCGCGGATGGGGTGGCTTGGGGTTGTCGGCACTATTGAGGATCCTGCGCTTGAGGGTTGAACACACAGGTACAAGCGAAGAAACTATTGAATTCCTGCGGATGCGGGAGAAGAAGAAGGGGGTCGGGTTGGTAAGAAGTCCGCAGGGAGCCGGTCAGTCGGACTCCACCCATAAGGTATCAAGGTATTCAAGTTTGGGGGCCATTACGACGTGAACGGTGACCTCCGAGGCTCTGAGTCACGGATCTTCCCCCACGGGGAGGAACATTCGGCGGCGTTTGTCGAGAATCTAGTCTTATCGGGAGGGACAGGAATTCATCCTGCTGGTATCTTCACAATCACCTCCCAAACGCCTCCTAAAGAAGGGCCAGCCAACTTGGCCGAACTCCTAGTCCTAGCCAGCTACCTAATGCGTAATGGCGAAAAATGGATGTCGAAGGTTTCTCTGCTGGGTTACATCAGGGGCATTATTGGTGGCGCCTTCATAAATGAGAGGTCTCCGGTACGGTCCCCGGACGGTGTTCGTTTTTCCTCTTGTCTGGATTCTGGAGTGTATGTGGTTGGTTGGTGATGGGCGCGCATCTGTGCGCCTTTGTCCCGCCGCGCTATATCAGGACTTCCAGATAGAATTCCACTAGTTTACTGTCTCGCTCGCGCCCCCCCCCCGGCGCCCCCCTTTAGACACACGCACACACACCTTCAAATATTTCTGGACGTACTTGCAGGATGGTCTCCCTTCCGGCCACAACCCAACATTGCCGATTCGAGCCATTCACCCGGGCTCAGCGGAGCGAAAGCGACCATACAGGCCCATTTCAGGAGCTTCTCCCACGAGAGAGAAGGGAGTGGAGCGAGATGCAAGATGTAGGTCGGCTGGTCACGTTGGCTCACGACTCGGAGTCTCGGACTGGAACTCTCGAAGTTTGGTCGGATCACTCCGGGATCAGGGGCGAAGTCAGGGGTCAGGACCAATCATCTTCCTACTTCCCGATCGGTCGGGTCCGCGCTAAGCCTTTTTGGTGCTACAACTGCTTGTTGGTTGTTGGTGCTGATTCTGTGGAAGAAAGAATTGTGAGAAGAAATGGAAAGGTCTGAGCGGTCTAGGCTCCCAGAAGCGCTTGACCGAACGGTGGGCCTGACACACGGCATGGTCGGTCCGACTTGAGACTATTTGTGATTATTGGTCAAGGCCTGCAGGTCGGCTCTGGTCTGCGTGGACGACAGCACGACACTGGAACCCGACACTCAAGGTGGTTGTTTGTACACACCTTGGGACTTGGGGTACATACCCGATGACTTTCCATTCTTAGCAGGCAGGCCATGTCGTCATGTAATCACGATAGTACTGCTCTGCCAGAGGCCCTTGTCCCGCCCCCGCCCCCACCACGAATCAGTCCAACGACGGTAGATACCTCGGCCTCGTGTGATGGTCAATGGGGGCTGTGTGTACATTGATAACTTTCTCATATTCCTTTTTCTTATTTTCAAAGCCGCCCTTAAGGAGACAAACTCGGCCACCCACTCATTGCTCCCCAACCCCATCTACGGATCTATCTCTGAGTTCCCTTTTTCTTCTGGCATCCCGTCTCACCCCGCTGCAACGCTGCTTGAACAGTTTGTTTCGAAAGGGAGGGCAGTATGCGGCCGCAATCCTTTATCAAATTTACCTGCTACGGCGTGGTGATCGTCCTATCTTGTCTGGCCGGCACGTGGTCGGCGCCGCTCAACACGACCCGAGATGAGCTGAGGTTCCCGGCACTCGGAAGGTTGCCGAGTCGCTCAACACAGAAACGCGCCATTAGTGCAACTAGCGGCTGCGCTGGGGCCGATTTACAGGCAGTCGAATCTTCCATAGACGAAGCTAAGGATATGGTGAGACCAGCTGTTCTGCCCGCATACCCATCGCCTGAAGTCTAGAGTGAAGACAGCTGATATGGGATGCAGGTCGAGTTTGTCGTTCCACGCTTGGCGGCCCTATTAGCAATTCTGAACTCAAACCCGGTCCCCAGCACCATCGGGATGAGTAATGCGGACAGGACCCTGTTCCAAACCTACGAGGCCTTTTTTGGTCAGGCGTATTTTGGCACTTCAACTCAAGCCAACAGGCAGCGGAACGCGGATGCCATCGTGCGACTTCAACAAGTCAATGGTCGGTTCTTTCCCGCTCTGGCCATCATTTACTGCTGAACTGATGGACATACTAGAAACTGCGTCGAGGATCCAACAGGCTCTGCGAAACCCTGCTGCTCTGAATCTCGAAATGTAAGCCTAATTCTCTCACGCGCTCATCTCACCTCCTCACATAATGCATTTCATGGGATCTTGCGCTAATTGAGATTTTTTAGCCGGTGCGGCGATAACTTTCTTGTGGAGCGTCATCCATCGGACACTAACAAAGGTGTGTGTCACTTGATGCGTTGCTTGCGGCTAGCTGGTATCCAAGCTGGCAGCAAACGTTCCCCCAATTACTCTCCTTCGTTAAATTGAGAGCATCACGACTAAATGGCGAGCAGTCACAATCCCAACCCCTGGTCTTTACTTCGACGAGCGCAGGTGGACTCCCGGCAGTCAAGACGGGATGTGGGTTAAAACTCCGGGTTGCAGAGTCGACCCGACCATGACTGCCTTCACGTACGAGTACAGGGATCAAAACCTGCCCTTGGGAGAGTCCGTTATAGTGCTCTGCCAAGGACATCTCCCTGGCTGGCGAGGTCTCTACGACCGCGCAGAGACCGTACACGCATACCACTATCTTAATATTCCCCTCATACAAAGCCAACTGGACTATCTCTGGGGGTTCCTACCGACGACCCTCATTCACGAGCTGACGCACACGGAGACCATCCTGAAGCATGACACCCTTGGTAAATAATTACAGCTTTGCGTTCCTGTGAATGGAGAGGCCTTCTGCATACCTACCTAAACACCTGACCTATCTTGGCTATTGACTGACTTGACTCGTCGACAGGTGACCAGTCTCTAAGTGACGGGACAAAAGCCTACCAGTGGCAGAACATCCGCAAACTCGCTCAGGAGAACCCCGCCCTAGCCCCCAAAAACTCCGGTGAGTCCACCGCTCTTGCCCCTGGCGCACACCCAGCTGAACGCTTGATTGATCTTTTGCTGATTTGAGCTAGATACACTCTCGCTCTTCGTGGCCGGTAAATACTAAATAATAACACTGGCGTATTCTCCTTTCGAACGAACAAGGGCTAACTAGGGAAACGCTAGCCATCTACTTTAACGACAACGACTGGTCTACCGGAACCAAGCAGCCGTTGGGGTTTATACCTCTGGTAATCTCATAAGTGTTCGTTCGGGTTAGGTTGTTGGTTGTTGGGCATTGCGGGTGGCCCAATAGGTAGTCTGTCCCTAGCGTGATTGATGGACAGCAAACGGCACGCCCCGAGCCGAAGAAAAGGAGCAGCTCCCGGGGCATCATGTTTTTCTCCTTCCCCTTCTCTTCTTTTTCATTATTCCATTCTCGAACCGGCTCGCTCAGCACAGTATTCAAGATGGAGTAGGCTTTGTTGCATACGATAAGAATGACGAGAAAACGAGCGTGGCATTGCCCTTCGCTGCGCCGCAAATGTCCGCTCCCACATAGTTGGAAATACGGCGCATGGAATATGAAGTTTTTGTCGTGTACAAATTTTCAACGCCCAATGAGCAAAGGTACCATGATCTACATCTGCCTTTTCCTTTTCCCAAGACACCCCGTCACCGATCCCCCAGAAGACCCGCCTTCCTTTGAGCTCAAGATTCAAGGAGAGAGTAACAGATTATTGCCTTTCTGATCATCCCCTCCACCACCACTGTTGTCATCACCTCTGCAACGTGAGAAACCGTGACTCAATTCCTCCTGAAGCCATGATCTTTAGTACGTCGAGGGTTTGGCCGAACATTTCGTACGACTCGCGTGAGAATTTAAACAGTTCCTCATACCACGCCGTTCTTGCTTCCGGGCTTTGCCAAGTTAGGACTCCGGTGAAGATCTGAAAGTCTGAATTACTATTAGTCTCTTCGAAAGGCTGCTGCCAAGCCGCGTTCCGCTGCAAGCGACATGCAGGGGTGGCCGATCCTGATTGTTCCGTGGGCACTGCCATGCTATTTTCCCGGCAGGGTCAAGGGACGTTAGTTGAATTGAACATTGAATCCTAGCACGATGGGTAAGAGAGGGGGGGGGGGGGGGGGGAAGGGGGACAACAGACCGCCCAAAGATGTAATAGGCATGTTCGAACACCTGGCGTGTAGTTAGGCCGGGTGAGACATAGAAACGGGTTATCTCGAGATGGGACACTCTATCGAGCCATGGGCTGGTGGTGAAGCAGTCACATCCATGTATAGGGAAACCATGATGCACTAATGGCACTGCGAGCTGGACTGATGAGGCCGCGAATCTGTCCAATATTTGACGATACTGGTGAAAACCGGCTTCTCGTGCATTTTGGCTTTCCCAGACTGGGCCACACAAGAGAGGTTAGACTGTGGGTTGGTGTTGGGAGTGAAGCATCTTCTGACCTGTGAGAATGGAAAACTTCTTTTTATGGTCCGGGTCCCGAGCCCAATACACTTTGACACAACCTGGTAAGACGCTAATCTCGTCGTTGAGCTGGTCATATATCCGGGAGGCCTCAGCCCGTCGGGTACGATAGGTCAGCTGCATCCAAACGACGTCCAAGAAGTGATCGCCAGCAGCGGGTGGTCGTCCATCATGGAACAGCGGTATCTGGGTCGTGCTGCCTTCAAACATCGACCCTTGGGATCCTACTACTAGCAAAGACATGCCTCTCGGGGCGGGGAACGGCCTCCTCCGTGTCTGTGCGTCTCGTATACTGCGGCTGAGGATATCGTTGTAGTGATAGTCGAGACTTGGGATGTTGGGGCTGCATTTTCGCGGAAAGTTGGTTTCCAGAATTGAGGCCAAACTGTACGGCCCGACCGGCTGCTGTGACGGATCATGGTCCTCTTGGCGTATCTCGTTGATGAACCGGATTGCCTTCCTTGAGATGGTTGGTAAAGTGGGACAAGAAGACGCTAGGAGACCTCGCAAATTATCACATAGCTCTGCAGCGCGATGGCCGTTATAGCCTTCCGCGTTCCAGGCGAGGAAGGCTGTGAATGTGGTAAACTTGTTTCCGACAGCAGTTTCGGATGGTGTAGGCTCGGGGAGCGTGGTGACATTGTTCTCGAGCCACACGGCGTAGGAGTACCGGAAGCCATCGCCATGCTCGCTAGATACCGGGCCGATAAGGGCTTCCCAGTTTTTCCCAAAAGCAAAACGACTGTCCGGCGACGGGACATCTTCAGCGTCAAAAGTGACCGTTATAACATCGACTACGACGACGCCGGGTTGGATGTCGCCGAGCCGGGGTGCATCGGATACGCCGAGCTTTGCGCAGCGGTTCGAAATGTCGGAAGCAAGCAGGCCCAGGAAAGGGATGAAGCCCGGGCTATGCTGAAACATCCACCAGGCCCACACACTGTCCCAGTAGACCATGCAAAATAACGAGGGCGGGGAAGCATAATGGTTGCTATCCAGCCTGAGACCCCATTCGATGGCGTCGCAGCCAGGGAGGGAGCTGATATAAGTCAGCACGGCGTCCAAGAGCTGCCTTGGTGGTTTAAAGTCATCATGGAGATCGACGTCGGGCTTCAGTGTGCACTCAAGGATGCTGAGGATGGGAGTTGGCGGGCTTCCGGTTTCGTTGGCCTCCGTTGGGCGCATTTGGTTCCAGAGCACACCATCGATACCAGGGCCTAAGATTGGGCCTGTCTGGAGTTGGACTTCCCGCGCAAACTCAAGGCGCCTTTGGTGGGCCTGTCGACGTTGCTCCTCGAGCACCTCCTCGGTGAGGGTTCTTCCTTCGTCCCAGGGATAGGTGACCAGTTTCATTTGCATGGCGCCTAAACAACAGCATGAACCTCAAAGGATCAAAAAGTATGATAGAAAAGTCAAGGGAGATTGCACCGGCGCAGTGTTACTAACTGAATATCTAATATATGCAGTATGTCTGAGTAAAGGGTTTGGCCGTTGAATTTGAGAAAGCCAGAAAGCACAGCAATTGACGCGAATGAATTCGCGCGCACGTTCGGGGCTAGGCCAACCCAGGCATTGCTCCTCGCGATGGAGGGGTCGTATGGACCTCAACAGGCAAACTCGCGGTGTCGGGAAAACACTTTGGCCGTGTGGCGCCCAGCCATGGGCTGGTCAGCTGTGTACTAGGCAGATCACCGTAGATGCTCGTATCGAAGTTGTACTAGATAAATAACCACAGAGACTGCGAAAAATTCTGTTGTTTTAAATTGGCTGTCGAGTTGGGACCCTCACCCTCTATTATATAGTTTGAGAAGTCACACACGCGCTCAGCGGGTGGCCTTCTACGCCGTAACTCAAAACCATTCTAGACTCGACTTGAGCTACCGAATCTGTGCTCGTGATGTGCCGCTTGTTAATAGTGGCTTGGTACTGTGCGGGTACTGTCAACAATGCAAGACGGGAAGGGGTATGTATCCTGCCCGAAATGGATAACTAGGCGTACAGCGGCGCCTAGAACTTGAAAAGTTGAGACAACAGCCGTCCGAACTACGGCGTAGGCCACATATCTAGGCCCGGTGCAATAGCTACTACATGTCCTAATGGACAGCCGCCGTGGGACCCCTGAAATGCTGTGCAACGGTTGCACAGCAGTGACAGCACATTGACTAGGTACTGGGTTGGTACGAAGTAGACGAGTGCTACTCTACAGCGTAAAGCCCGGCCCCTTGGGTAGGCGCACAAAGGGTACCATGTGCCTGGTTGCCATCTCCACGTTGTTATGTACCTAGCGCGCGCCAACAATGTGATACGGCAGAATCATGTTGGGTTCCAAATGCCTCATCAACAAACAGTTGCTTGTGGGGTCATGACTCACGGGATCCCATGCTTGGTGGATGTAATTGAGGTGCATCAGCGTTGGCTTTCAAGGAGGTAGGCTATTTCCGAAATAGAAATTGTGTTGGAACTTGGGCGGTGTGTGACTGATGCCCAACCCACCAACTATTTCGTAGGAATACAATGATCCGAATAGAACTTGCTGCGGGCTTTCGTCGGGTCCCTGGGGGTTTGGTTTTCCCACCCATTGATCTGCCGCCTGCGGGGAGGCTGGAGGCCGGAGTTTACAGGGCGATGAAGGAAGGCGTAACACTTGGCCTTCTTTTATCCATTTCGGGTGTAAGGGAGATAAATCAAGCTCGAGACTGGTTCTCTGACCTCAGCGTGATTCGGTGGGAGCCCGATGACGTGCTTATTGTCACAAAAAAGGAAGCACGCACTGGCACGGGAGCCACTTGAATCCCTCTGTGGCATCAGAGGGCAAGCTCCTCCGTCCCGGAAATGCGCAACTTCCAAAGGGCGCAAGTGACGCTGTCATTTCTAATCTGCCATTCTCTTTCGGTTAGCCTCAGGTTAAACCCCCCTTCCTCTTAACGTGACACCCAACCCGCGGACCCCTTGGACCCTTTCCGCTGCTAGTGGCCCAGGTTTCAACGGCTTCCAGGTTCAGGAGTTACCCTGCTATCTCCGGTTCGGCAATATCGGCACGCGAACTTTTGAATGTCTCCGTGCAGGCTGACCCCAATGCAACGCTGATCACTCCCGACCCTTGCTCCCCACGCCATCCTCGGGTTCTCGACATTCCCGCTGCTGTTCCCGCTTGTGCCAGAAAAACTCCAGAACGCCCCCCGCTTGGCCTTTCTTGGCTTCAACGGCTTGCAGCACGACAAACCCGGAAGGCGGTTTCAACAACACAGCTACGAGGTAGTCAGTCGCCCGACATGGTGGAAAACGGGAAACGCCAGAGCCAGGAAGGTGACGACGCAAACAAAGAGAAAATGGAGGAAAAGCGCGAGCAATCGGTTTCCGATTCAAGCTCCACGGCGGCATCCGTCCATGCAGCAAAGGCTGAGAAGGAGAGCGCTCTCGCCGACAGTGACCACGACCAATCTGGGTCTACACATCCCGATGGCGGGTTCAGCTCCTCAGACTTGGACACCGAGGAGGCCAAGGTCGCGGTGCCCGGCCACGACCTCGACGTCGAGCTCGCGCAAGTGAGTTCGCCCTTCACCGCCACCAATACCCCTTGGTCGCTCTCCTCCATTCCCGAAACAGACCACTCACCACGCCCCCAGCACCCCGGCACGACGGCCGAGCTCTCGCGCAGCAACACGCGCAACAGCACCAGGTCGCGCATCTCGCGCATCATCTCGCGCAAGCGCACCGCCGAGCGCGAGCGCATCCCGCACGCGCCCATCCCCCTGTCCAACCTCGACGAGGGCGTCGTCGGCTGGGAATCGCAGGACGACCCGGCCATGCCCCTCAACTTCCCCGCCCGCAAGAAGTGGCTGATCGTCGGTCTGCTGTCGGGTATCACCCTGCTGACCCCCTTCGCCTCGTCTATCCTGGCCCCCGGCATCTCGACCCTGAGCAAGGAGTTCGGCAACACCAACCAGGTCATCGGCGCCATGACGGTCAGTGTGTATCTACTGGGTTACGTTATCGGTCCGCTGTTCCTGGCGCCCCTGAGCGAGCTGTATGGCCGCCGCCCGGTGCTGGCTGTTGCCAATGTTTTCTTTTGCTTGTGGTTGATTGGGTGTGCGCTGGCGCCGTCGATTGAGTCGTTGATCGTGTTCCGCTTTTTTAGTGGCATTGGTGGATCAGGATGTCTGGTACGTTTTTCTTTTTGTTTGCCACGAACAGGAGTACTAGGTGACGAGTCAGGACTGACCAGTGTAGACTCTTGGAGCGGGTATCATCGCAGACGTGTTCAGGACTGACCAAAGGGGCTCTGCCATTGGCATGTACACCCTCGGGCCACTAATCGGTACGTGTGCCCATTGTTTATCGACCCCTTTTCGAGAATGTTGATGCTGACCCCCTTTAGGCCCGACGGTTGGCCCCGTGCTTGGCAGCTGGCTCTCCCAAACCATCGGCTGGCGCTGGGACTTCTGGATCGTCTTCATCATCTCAGTCATCGTCGTCGGCATGTTCGAGCTTTTTACCACCGAGACCAACCCGCGCATCCTGATCAAGCACAAGGTCGCGCGCCTCCAAAAGGAGCTCAACCGCACCGACCTGCGCAGCTGCTACGACACCCCCGGCGCCGAGAAGCAGACCCCAACCCAAACGCTCATCAACGGCCTCATCCGCCCGACGAAGATGCTCTTCCTGTCGCCGACCGTCTTCTTCATCTCGCTGTACCTCGCCTTCGCCTACGGCACGCTGTACCTGCTCTTCACCACGATCCCCACCGTCTTTCAGCAGACGTACGGCTGGAGCGTCGGCATCACGGGCCTGGTGTACATCTGCCTCGGCGTCGGCAACGTGAGCGGGTGGGCCGTCATCACGGCGACGTCGGACCGCGGCGTGGTCAAGCGCACCCGCGCCAACGGCGGCGTCTTCGAGCCCGAGATGCGGCTGCCCCTGAGCATCTACTTTAGCTTCCTGCTGCCTGTCACCTTCTTTTGGTATGGATGGTCCACTTACTACCGCACCCACTGGATCGTCCCCGTCTTGGGTCTCTTCCCCTTTTCGTTTGGTGTGATTGGCATTTTCCTGCCGCTCATGACCTATCTGGTCGACTCCTTCCCGGTGTACGCTGCCTCGGCCATGGCTGCCAACACCGTCTTTCGCAGTCTGGTCGGTATGTTGTTGCCTCTGGCCGGGCCGTCCATGTACCAGAATCTTGGCTTGGGGTGGGGCAACTCGCTGCTGGGGTTCATTTGCGTGGTGATGATTCCTGTGCCGTTGTTACTGGTCAAGTTCGGCGGGCGATTAAGAAAGATGGGTCTTCAGTTATAAGATAGGCAAAGCGTATGATGGATGTTAATACATGGCCGGGTAGAATCCGGGTAAAAAAAGGCCAGACTGGGTAACACATTGTAATGTTCAAAATACAGGTAACGACGTATATAGATAATCTGCATACCAGTAGGTGCATGCTAGTAATGGTTTAGCTCTGTTCCGTCCCGGTCTGTTCACTCGCGAATTCTGTCGATGCATGATTTTAAGTCTGCTTCCCTGCCCTGTGTACGGAATGGTTCTGTGAATCTACCAAGGTTCGCGCAGCCTGATTTCAGGGGAATATTTGCCTTCCCGCCGTAGCTTTCACAACCTTACTAACCTACGATGGCTGAAATTGTTTGCCCCTTCCCCTGGATTATAATAGCCCTGGCCCTGGGTCTTGCCGTCTGATGTCTGAAACAATAACCATGACACCGGGGCAGGCACAAACTATAGGCCGGTTCTCTCCACTCGGGAAACCAGCAAGGTGCCTACCTCGGTATATCCCCTTGCCTGGGAGCCTACTTACCAGTCAAACTGGCCACGAACCCCCAAACCTCGGAAGTATCGAGCTATGAACAATCATCACCATCAACCGACGGCATCACACCCCGAATCCAACAGAATGGAGTTCTCCCCCATCTGGCGCTCGCTCCCCGTCGAGATGGTCGAACAGGTGTTTGCGCACCACGTCAACGCCCACTTCTTTACCGACCCGGCCTACACCTGGACACAGCTCCGCCAGCTCTCGGGCCACCAGAAACGCATCGTCGAGCGCCAGTTCCGCGTCTACTGGCTCCCCAGAATGAGTATTACCCTGTACGCCAGTCCCTCGCACCGGTTCGAATACGGCCTGGATGAGAGCGCGACTACGCAGCAGCCGGCTACCTCCGCCGCCAGCCTCGACGGCGGGAGGGATTATGGTGCCGGTGTTGTCATCTTTGCCATGCAGCAGCAGATCCACAGTCCGCTGGCGGGTATTAGCCAGGACTTGGGCTTCGGCAGGTTCACGAGACAGTATCTCCGCAAGGTGTGGGACATGTACCATCCGGCGACGCACAGGAATATTACGGTGCGGTTGGGTGAGGGGGTTCTGAGTGGTGGTTGTCGCGGCGGATACATCCTCAACGACACCCATCTGTTGGGATTGGAGATGTTGGAGAGCGGGAAGATCCGGTTTGAGTGGAAAGAGACCGTCAATGAGCTTCTGCGGGAGGAGATGTACATGCGCAAGGTAGGAGAGAAAATGGTTCGTCTTGTTCTTCAGACCAGATGGATGTTTAAGGCTCAGTTCACTAATCTTTTTATCCTTATAGTTCAACAACGCTGTCGAAGGGTGGCTTGCCAATAACCCCCGCGCTCCCACTACTACCGACAAACAGGGACGCAAATTCCCGCCCCTGAAGGTCCAGGTCGGTCTCTGGCGCTCACACGTTCAAGCAGCCCGTCGTGTTGCGGCCCTCAACCACCGTGTGGCCAAGTCTGTCGACACAGCCCGGCCGATACAGCCAAAATTTTACTGGGCGTCGAAATGGCTCCACAGACAGGAGCCATGTGATGAACCTATCGAGGCGATTCAGCGTTGGTTGATCGGCGGCTGCTCTCGAGACCAGCCGCCCGACATCTTCGAGGTGGCCGAGGTTGAGGAGTCGGTTGTGCCGATGATGGAGATCTTTCAAACCTGGGTCCGACAACAGCCGTTCAATACTGACCATCAGAATGGGCTAGAGAAGGATGCCCATAACGATACGGTTAGAAGCCAGACAATTATCGATTTGTATCGCAGGGAGTTCGCCTGGCGCGCCTGGATCAGATGCTCAGGGGGAGATGAGCAGGACGACCATGGGCCGGGCGATGACAATGAAGACGAGTTTATTGAACAACAAAGATGGACAGGGCTGCAGGCAATATTGCTAGGGAACGAGAAGGTTAGATGGGTTAAGCCGCGTTGGTGATAACGGAGGGAAGGGTTCGAAGATGGCTGATCCACGATGGTGTCTGGATATTGGGGGTCAAGGAATATTATGTAACAATGGCAGCATACCATCATTTTCTAGCCCCAAGCAACACTTTAGCAATGGCCTCGAAGAGTGACTGCCAGTCCGGTGGTTCTCACAGCCTGGCGGTTGTAATCTTTGCTCAGCAACCTTGACACCTAGAAGCTTGACTGATGAGGCCCAATGCTAAGGGCGGCCAAAAACACGAACATCCTTTAGCCACCGAAGCGTGAGACAAAATGGTGGTAGATGGGAAAGAAAAGGTATCGTATTGCTATTGCGGATGGGCATGGCAGACATAGATCATCTGTACCTTGGTTAGCATAAATGCAAGTAGGTAGGGCTTCCCACTTCCCAGCTAAGAAAAAATACAGGAAAATACTTCGTACAACCGTATAAATAAAGAAAATGCAAAGCGTTGAAAAGAGCCGTGTAAGTCCCTGCTAAACAGTGCGTCTTCCGATTTCTGCCCCATCCCCGCACAGTCCCCACTTTCCGCCTGGGAGTAGTAGGCCACTGCCATTCATCGCTCTTGTTTCTTTGTCTCACAACATTCAACTCGACACTACCATCGCTTGCATCAACAAACACTTAACCGATTGACCTCAGGCATAAATATCTCAAAACTCGCAACTACGGGAACGCGTCCCTTTAATCTACTCGGCGTAGTCCAGGATTTCAGCATGGATCGAGACGCAAATTCAGCCGACAACCTCCTAGGTCCGTCAATAACCTCACCCCGAGCCCATTCCCACAAATAGTACGCATCCGCTAACCGGAACAGAGAGGAAAAACATCCTCATTGCCGAAATCATGACGTCGTTTCGCGACCTGGTCAACCACGCCGCCGCCCCAGTCGACAGCACAGCCTCAACCGGCCAAACCGCCTACAACAGCATGGCCATGGGCACCAAGATGACCAGCATAGTGCGCCCCCCCCCCCCCCCTCCCCAAATCTCACATCACCACCCCTTCCAACCCCCCACTAACCACATCCCCAATCCCCGCCTCGCACACAGATAAAATCCACCGAAGACCTCCTCTCCCTGACCCGCAAGATCCGCGAGCTCTGGGTAATCGGCGCGCTCAAGCCGCCCGGCGCGCAGGACGCGGCGGCCGAGCAGGCGATGCAGCAGGACGCAGAGCAGGTCTTTGGCATGCTCAACGCGCTGCGCGACCGCCAGCGCCAGGCGATGCTGCAGCAGGCGGCGGCGGCCGGCGGCGGCTTCACCTACGAGCAGGGCGCCATCGACGGGCCCGCGCCGCCGCTCCAGCAGTTCCAGCCCCAGGGCCAGGGCCAGGGTCAGGGTCAGGGCCAGGCGGTGACGGGCGTGCCTGCTGACAACGGGGGTTCCGCCCAGGCGCAACAGCCCGCTGGGCAGCTGCCGCCGCCATTGTCTGCGCAGCAGCTTTAGGCGAGCGGGTCTGTCCATCGCGGCCCGGCCGGGGCAGATTTGTGTCCGTCCGGTTCGGTGGACGCGGAGCCTGCGGCTGGGCGGGGAGCGGCGGACGTTGGGGTTGGTGCGTCGGGGAGTGTGGGCCAACGTAGATGGAAGGAGCTGGAAAGGCGGGCAAAAGGGCAGGAGAAGGCGGTGTTGAAGGTGATGGCGGCCCATTGGAGGAGCTCGTCGAACCCCCAAGAGGGCTCCGCTGCGTTATCCCTAGAGGATAAGGATGATTCGGAGCGTGGGTTGGAGCCGGTATTGGCGGAACAGGCGGCAAAGCAGGCCGAGGCTGGGGCGGCGGGGACTGGAAAGCAAGAACGGGAGCAACCGCAGGACGGCAATGTGGAAGAGGAACAGCTTAGTCCGTCGAGCATATCGCCCGATTCGTCGGTCACCCTGGATGCGATACCCGCGTCCGGAGACCCGGAACAGGATCCAGACGGACCTGGATCGATATCGGCGAAACTGGCGGCACAGCTCAACGTGACGGAGAATAAAACCCCCGGGAATGGAATCTAGGAGACCGGGGCTCACGAGAATGAAAACCAAGGGAGCAAGGACGAAGTGCCAAAAACGACGCAGAGCCCGGTCGAAGAGCAAGAGGCAGCAGCTTCCAGCCCAGAAACCTTACTAGTGGATGATGATTCAGATGAGGTCGATCTGATCCCAATTCCGACAACGTGGACCGAGACCCTTGTGCTGCCGTCGGAAGAGGAGGACACACCCTCGCCTTAGCCGGCCACGATTGGGCCTGCGGCAAGGCCCATGGCAGGGTGCCTGGAATCAGATCCCGAGGCCGCAGACTAGGTTTTGGGTAGAGTGCTCGCTCTGCCATCGCACATTTGGTCCCCCAGTCACAAGTCACAGCTAGCCCTGAAACGGAAGGACTGTGTACGGGTGATATCAAGACGAGCATTGTAGTGGCGAACAAGCGTGTACATTTACTGTTTGACACGGTATCATGGGGTATCAAGTTCGGCAACCGGCCCTCGCTTTCCACCGAGAACTAGCCATAGGTGGCGACAGACCAACCGCCAAAGCGTTTTGAACACACGACCTCTATTTCCCTCCCACTATGTGCCAACTTCTTCCACGCCATCGGCGTCGTCGCCTAGCTCGGCTTGCAGCGCCTTGGGCACCTTCTCCGTCCTGTCGGAGCGCTCGTGCGACGCCTCCACGCCACCGGCAGTTACCCAGAGGAAGTAATCGGTACGGAAGTTATCGACTTGGTTGAAGAAGAGGTGGAAGCTACACAGCGTTAGCAAACAGCATCATAATAACCAATAACCAGCCAAAAAGACTCACGAGTTCTCTTTCTCCTCCAGCTCAAACATTCGCCGATAGATGTGCTGATCCTTGAACGCCTCAATCTTGGCCTCCCACTTGGCAAAGTCAATCGCCTCCTTGCCCAGCCCCGCCGCCTTGCTATTGTACCCCGTAAACATGGGCCGCTCCAGCATCAGCCCCAGCCCGGGGGCCTTGGGAATGCTGATGCGGCGAGGCCCGTAGCTCTCGGTGATGGTGGAGAGCGGTGCGCCGCAGCGGACGACCATGACGGCCATGGCGACCATCTTGCGGATCTGGTGCATCATGAAGGACTGGCCGTGCACCTTGAGCGAGAGCCACTGGGTGTCGTTAATGGTGATGGGCGTCGGGTTGACCTGGAACGACTTGATATGCCGCATCGCCGAGGGGTCTTTGTGGGATTTCATGACGGTGTAGTTGTGGTAGTTGCGCGTGCCGAGGTAGGAGTTGAGGGCTTGCTGGAGCTTTTCGATGCGCGCCGGCGTGACGCGGTACCGCCGCTTGGCCGCGACGTAGGCGGCTTTGACTTGGCGGAGGGCGAGCTCTGCCGGGGTGAGGTCCTTTTCGGGTTTGAATTCTTTCGGGGTATCCTCCTCTTGCGCGTCCTTCATCTCGGCGTCCTTTGATACGACTTCAGAATCAGGTTGCGCTGGTATCCCCTCGTCGGTAAGATCTTGGTCTTGTGTGTCGTGGAGTTTCCGCAAAACCTCTGCCTTGACATCGGCATCTAACCCGTCGAAAATTGGCTGGATATCGTTCTTCTCAACCTCTTCCCAAAAATCCTTCACATCGTCGAGGCGTTCCGTGTACTCGTCGTATACCCCCTGCTCCTTGGCAGACTCGGCGAGCTTCTTGCCCAGAAAGCTGTGAGGCTGCGGCGGCAGGAGGGAGTAGCTCGGCATGAGATACTCGTACCACCGTGACTCGCAAGCCTGGTAGGCGCTAAAGCCATTGCTAGTGCGATGAATCCCCCATATCCTGATCTGTTCTGGCAAATGTTCGTTGATCTTGGCGACAATGTCCTCGTCCTCAACGATCAGCTTTAGGGAGAGCACATTGCCGGCCGCATGAACTCCCTTGTCGGTCCTTGCGCACCGCACCAAGCTTGACTTCTTCGGGTCGTCCGCGTTCGCTTTCGAGATGGCGCCGGCGGCAACAAAGGCCGAGAAGAGGTCGCCCTCGATGGTCTTCTCCTTGTGGTTGATCTGAATTCCATGGTAGCCGGTGCCCGCATATCCAATCAGCACGGCCACTTTGCGCTTCGGTCGGCGTTCCTCGGCGGCGATCTCCTCGGGGGTGAAAGCTATGCTCATGTAGCTCTTGCCCTTGTTGTCCCCGTCGATCACCTTGCGGCGTTTCGCATCGCGGTTGTTCCGAACCTGCTGGCGCTGGTCGGGAATGTCGCCTCTATTAACTCGTCAGTGTCGGCATTGAGAAGCCACCGGGGAATGGCAGAGGCAGCGACGTACTTTGCGCTTCCGAAACCACTGTGTTTCCGTTTTTGCTTATCGTTTCCGCGATCTCTGCCGCCGCGTTTGCCACGGTTGCTATTGCTCTTGTTGGCAGCGTCGGTAGGGGGCGCCATATCGGGTGCGCTCGGGGGGCCGTCGGCCACGACGTTTGGAATCTCGTTGGTTGCCATTTTGCGAATTGGCGAATTGGTCTCATAGTTGGCGGTTTCCATGACGGGGCTCCTTCCTGTGAACGAAATTTTGGCTGCGAAAGTCGTTGCAACTTCACGCGCACGCACCAATTGCTGCGGGGTTGGAGTGGGGCAGGCGTTGCAATGGCCTGCTCCCTGCATTGGCCCCGCGCTGCCGAGCTTCGTGCTTCCGCATGCAACTTCAATACCACCCTATTCTGTAAGTGTCTCCTTCAGAATGAGTCCCAGTCAACGTCTCATTCTTGCGCGTTTCTAGGGGGTTTCCCATGAAGCAGCTGATATCATACCCTCCCATCACGTGAGCGGGATCTCTTTCAGGTTACTTCGTACTGCCTTGATAAGCCCGGTTAAATCCGGTGGCCCGTTGATTTACGCCGCAGACGGCAACGCAGCTCGCGCAACGGTCCAATTCATCGCACACCAGCTTGTTTTTCGCCGATCGCGAACAGCTGCTCATGGTTCTGATACATACATAGTTAACCAGTGCAAGCTTCATTGCGATAAGCTTCATTCCTGGCCAGCATGAACCCGGGGGCCCTGTCCGGCTCCGGCCCGGGCCCGACGGCCGCAACGGCCACGAAGTTGCAATGATCCACACAGACAAGAACGTCGATCAATCCACCGACCTCGCCAAGTCTGTTCGGGGGGGGCGGCACAGCAGACGCAGGGGCAAGGAACGGCTTTGGTCCGTTGATCGGGTGGTGCCAGTGAGCAGTGAGCGAATGCGGTCACCAGCGAGGTCTTCAAGTCGAGCTCCACGATTTGATCAGTTACGCGCGCGGCGGTTATTCTTTAACCATTGAACCATATTGGTTTGCTGTCGTCTCTCCTCGTCTCAACCCCAGCACCGATCCCCGCGTGGCCCGGCGCGTCTCATCGACGATGGGGCCAAGGAGATTGCTGTCCGCTCGACCCCCCTGACAGAACGGCGAACTAGGTCTTGGCGTAGGATTCTCGATGAAACCATGAAAGGCGAGTGAAGCCCGATCAATGAGTGATCTCCGCTTGTCGCGGGCGGTGGCCGGCGGACGAAAGCACCGAGACCTGATCTGGTTTAACATCTCTTTTATCCATGCGAGGCCCCGCCGGGCAAGCAATTTGATCATCGCCGTTTTCCATCCATCGCGCATTCTTCTCTCTCTCACGTGTGGTTCCAGACGGTCGGGTCGCGGTGCTTTGGTCAAGCGTCTTTTGCTCCTTCACTCCACAACCAACCGAGTCAAGGTATTACATAGGTATCCATGGCAGCTTCTCGGGGCCTGGGCCCGCTTGGCCTACTCTGTGCCACCGCTGTGACGACGTTCCCGACCATCTTTCTAGCAGCCTCACTCTACCCGGCCGCCGTCAACGCGGCAACGGATGACTCCTTGCTCATCGACTGCTACCGCTGGGACGGGGCCGTAACCGCGAACAACACCAAGTGCCCTAACTCCAATGCATGCTGCGGGCCGACCGCCACATGTCTCTCGAACCGCCTCTGCGCCAATGTCGGGGACGGGCCGAACCTCTGGGTGCGAGGGCCTTGTGCAGTAAAGGGTTGGGATAATGATTGTGCCCAGATCTGCAAGTACAGTGAGTCCCCCTAGCTGTCAACGACGTGGTGTCTCCCCGACCAGGTGGTAACTAAGTCCCCTTAGACGAGACTACAGGTGTATTCCCCCGCGTCACGCCGTGCAATGATGGCAGTCTCTGCTGTAACAACGATCCACAATGCTGCCAGAACGGCAAAGGGATATTCCTAGACGAGAGCGGGAACAGGGCTTCGGCGAAGGCAACGGCCGCCACCACCAGCTATCCTCCAGTAAGCGATGGTCTCGAGCGATTCACCATGACCCCATCGACCAGCTCGACGAGCACATCCAGCACCTCCACTACCACCTCCGCCGAGGAGTCGTCATCCTCAACAACAAGCGCCGGGTCAGGCGAGGCGACCGCATCGTCCTCGATCACGCCCACACCCGAGATCTCGGCCGGCTCGGACGATTCCCTCGGACTCAAAGTCGGGCTGGGCCTCGGCATCCCGCTGGCCGTCATACTCACCGCAATCGCCGTCTACTTCTTCCTGCGCAGGCGCAACCGCCGCGCCGACGAAGCCGTGCCGGACCCGTCGCAGCAGTCGTACACGCCCTACGGAGGAGAAGTGGCACAGCCCGCGAGCGGATATCCGTACTCGGCGGGGACGGTGTACAGCGGCGCCCCGAAGCCGCCGGGGTATCCCGACCAGCAACCCGGGATGTATGCGGGGCAGCACAAGTACCAGCACCAGCCCGCCGAGATAATGGGCCACAACGCTATTGAGATGGATGGCAGCGAGTATGGGCCGCGGGAGAGGCATGAGTTGAGTTGAGTTAAGGGTGTTGGTAATTGTAATGAAAAGGGAATTTTATCACTTATCTAGTTCATCGCGATGTGTTCGACTGGGAATTGGTGACATGTGTGGCCCTTGATCTCCGAGCACGATGAGCGTTTTATTGGGGTTGTTTTGCTCCGCTTGGCGACATTCCTAAAGCGTGATATAACATCCAGATCAGCCCAACACCAAAAGGAGCATGTCCCGCATCATGACAATTTTCGAGGTGATATTTTCCACCACAACCACCATATTAATATCAGAGGCGAAAAGGGGTGATTTTTTAGCGGGACATCTCAAACAGTATCGAAAGTTCAAGACTTTCCGACACCCTTAGCGCCCACCAACATTGCCTCGATCTGGAAATTTACGGGTCTTCTTCCAGCATAGCTGAAGCCGTTGACTAGGATCGGGAATCAGGTGGAGTGAACCGACACTCGCCTTTCCCAGCTCGTCCTAGGGCTGACCCCCTTGGCCGTGTCAGTTCGTTCGTCTACGACCAAAATCTGCAGTACACCTTCACACGGGAAATGGCACGCTATCATGTAGAGATGCCGCCAAGAGTCCAATAGCTGAGGATCGAGTAAATCGTGCTGCCTGCGCCGCTGGCAGGCCGCCACTGAATATTACCCAAAGTTGCATCAGGTAAAATACTCCGTGGCCTAGGTATTTTGCGTGCCTGTTCCCCGACACAGTCCCCTTTTCATTCTGTCCCTCGAATCCCCTTTCAATTCTTGCTAGCTTGTGGGCTTTGGACAGCTTCTCCCACACCTATCATGGTAGCTCTCCGACTCAGCGCGCTGCGGCGGGTGGTTACCGCACTTGCGGGTTTGCCCCTTATCCTCCTTCTGGATCCCTCGTGTTTGATTGGAACCAATGCCCAGCTCATCGATTGTTACAAATGGGATGGGACAATCGCCGCGAACAACACCAGATGCCCCGGCTCGAACGCCTGCTGCGGTCCCGGCGCCGTCTGCCTCTCGAACCGGCTCTGCACATCAGACGGCAACCCGAACTCAAAGGCCAAGCTCGTGCGGGGACCTTGTGCGGTGAACGGATGGGACGACAGCTGCCCGCAGATTTGCACCTACAGTAAGCCTGGGACCACACCCCGAGCACTGTCCTTCGCACTGTCACCAGGGCTAATTTGGATTTCCTCCGTGTTATAGAAGAGGGCAAGCTATTCCCAAGGGTAGGGACTTGCGAGGATGGCAGTCTTTGTTGTGACGATGACCCAGACTGTTGCAAAAAGGGGCTGGGCATCTTTCTGGACGAGAGTGGCAACCGGGTGTCGACGAGAGGCACGGCTTATACCACGAGATATCCCCCAGTGGCTGGCGGAGTTTCGAGATACACCCTCATGCCGTCATCAGACGCTGCTAGTAGCACATCCACGAGCAAAGCTCCTGCCAGCACTACGAAGACGCCTTCGAACACCAAAACGAGCACTCCAAGTCCGTCGCGCAGCACGAGTGACACGGGCACGCCGCACAGCACAAGCGACGGCGAGACTTCCAGTATCGGCGCTGCAAGCAACTCTAATGATTCATCCAACGACTCATCCGATGCTTCATCTGATTCCTCAGAAACCACGACACCGTCGAACAACGCTTCAGAAACCGCTTCCTCCACACAGCCCTCCTCAGCACCCTCCTCCAGTTCAGACAACACGTTAGGCCTCAAGATCGGTCTCGGATTCGGCATCCCCGCTGCGATCCTCGTCACAGCCGTAGCTATGTACTTCTGGCTGCGCCCACGGGGCCCTCGCGCCAGAGGTGGTGCTATGGCGGAACACACCGCAGGAGGAGCACCGTACCAACCGGCCGGTTCGGTCCTAGGCTACTCGCCGGTAGCCGAGTACGGTGGCGGCTTGCCGATGCCGCCACCCATGTACCGGAACCCGTATGCCGTAGAGCTGGGAGGACATAATCCAAGCGAGATGCTGGTTCCCGGCTCGGCGGTGCAGCATCATTCTCCCGTGCCGAGTACTCCGAAGCTGCAGTAGAAGGTATAGGAGCTGCGTTCACTGGTGGATAGGCAGCCTGGTCGGTGGGGCATGGAAGAAACGGATCGGGAACAGAATATCATGCCATAGCGCAAAAAATATCAACATCAGCGGTAATCTATTATTCAAGGTTTGCTACCGTCGCCGCCAGGCCACACTCACGTACGATCGACAAGCCCTTCGCATCGCTTTATTCACGCCGAACTTCTCATTAATCCCAACTCCGGATTATCGAGAAGAAGGAAATGGGCGATCCCAGGCAACATTGAAGCACAGATTATTCTGACCCTTCTTAATTCGTGATCAATCTTGCCAGGGGCTCAGAGTAGCTCTTGGGTCTATCTAAGGTGTATCTTTCCATCTAGTACGGAAGAGCCTTGCGACACGGGGCGCCTGTTCTACCCCTTTTAAGCTGACGCTTCACATCCCAGGTTAGTCGTAGTCCAATCTTGCACCGTCGTCTCGGCACATCCATAGCAAGCACAGAGCTGATTATCTCCGTTAGCACTAGTCAACGCCACCGGGGTTCTTGCCATAGTGACACGTACCTGCTCCTCAGCCAGAACTGGGTCCTGGTCATTCACGCACTGGAGGACTTGCTCCTTGGTGCCCGTCCTAATGTAGGCCGCAAAGCACGCGTTGGCCTGGAGGACGGGCCGGCAGGTCTCGCTGGAGGCGTCGCAGGGACCGTCGCGGGTTGCTAGTGTGTGGGATGAGGTTGTTGCGGGAGCACCAAGGACGGCGACCATCAGCGTCGTGAGAGTGGTGAGAAGAGTAGGGTAATGCATTGTGTGTTGCGATTGTGTAGAGAACGATGGGAGTGCTCAGGGGCGCGGTCTCGTAGAGGAGCAGGCAAGATAGGGGTCAAGTCAAATCAGTGGTTACACTTCCAGTTCTTGTCGTCGGCAATCCCCAGGTGCTTTTTATACTACCTGCAACCCGATCGTTAGTGGGCCGATGTTGCAATCTCGTTTCTTCCGTGGCTTCTAGAAAACTCGTTCCGCCGATGATCAACAAGAATGGCGCCCTGAAGGCAGGTGAAATGAAGCGGCTCTTCCCTGCATGAACCCATTCTGGTCTTCTTGAACCTTTGCGGTCTTGGGATACTCTACGGATAAACATCCAGTTGTTCATCCGCCTATCATGAGAAGCAGTGGTATTGCCCGGCAATATCCAGCGCATCATATACCCCACGGCAAAATTGCCTCCCCTCTTCTTTCCCGTACCATCCGTGGGGACACCAATTGGCTAACCACAAGTCACTCCTCGTGCTTGGGAGGTTTCAAGATCTTCATTGTTATCCCTGTGATATTATCGCCGGTTAAACTATAATTACTACTATTAGTCGCATCGATGTCTATCTTGCCTCAGCTTGCCCACTTGGTGTTCCACAACATGGTATCCCGTTTGCCAAAGCGTCTAATATGCCACTGAATGTGTCCCGGTTTGTGGGTTTGGACGGCCAACGAACACAAAGCGTGGTGGTGTAGATCACCGATCACCCTCCAATAGATGCTCATTGCAAGTACTCCGAGTCTCGTCGGACAGGTAAGCTACCAGCTATGCAGACTCCACTGGATCTTTAGGAATCAGTGTCGCAACCCAAACGTCCATACTTCTCACCTTCCCGACACCCCCAGCTGAGTCCGCCGCGGCAATAGTTGCATCCCTCGCTGAGGTCAAGGCCGCTTTTACTCTCCCCTCCGCGATCTCCTTCTCCACGTCATCCACAAACTCCCTATCCACCACCGTCCCCGTCTCCCACAACCCATCCGACAGCTCCGCCTCCGGAACCACCGTCGTCTCCCTCTCAATCTCCCACCCCACCTCCCCCACAGCCCCCTTCACAACCCCCGGACTCACCACCATCTGAATATTCTCCGTACTCCCCACGCGATGCGCCTCAAACGCAGCCCTCGCCAGCGCAGCAAGCACATGCGCCGTGGCAGCCGGCTCCGTCGCGTGCAGCGCCCACTCAGCCAGACACACGCGGGCCACGCGGCCCCGCAGCGCTGCTAGGATTTTCCCGAGCGTCCCAGGCGAGGGGAAATACCAGATGCAATGGGCTAGCACGGCCACGTCCCACTTTTGGTCTGGGTTGGCGGCGAGGAAATCGATGGGGTCGGCGCGGTGGAAGCTGATCAGCGGGCCGAGCGGTCCCGCGGAGAGGTGGGACTGGGCCTGGGCGAGCGTGAAGGGGGCGCCGTAGTCGGGCGCGCCGGGGTCGACGGCCGTGATGTGGCCTGAGCTGGCCGGGTCGTTGTCGGGGGAGGAAATGGCTTCGGCGAGAGCCTGCGTGCAGGTGCCCTGGCCGCAACCGAGCTCGAGGACGCGGGTGCCGGGCCCGATAGCGGGGGCCCAGGCGTTGATGAGGTTGATGCGGTGGACGGCTTGGCTGTGTTCGATGGCGAGGGAGATTGGCGAAGGGTTGGGGCCGCGGATGGCGTAGGAGGCGATTTTGTCTGCGGAGAGAGGGAGAGGCATCGTGGAGGGTGATGGGTGTCCTTTTTTGTGGCTGAAACAGGAGCTAGAGCGCAGATGTGTCGCTCCCTGTGAACCTGAACTAAAAAAGGGGTGTAAGTCGTATATCAACCATCATCTCCAAGTGAGTCATCCGGTTCTGTATCGACCTGCTGTTCTTGGACAAGAAACGTGGGGACCCCGCTTCCTTCGCTCGCAACGGGCTTGGAGCTTAACAGTATCCCTACACCACAACACCGCCAACATTACCGAGCTACATGCCCAGGCTACAGCTACTGTGGTGCAACATGAAATAAGTTCACACCAACTCGATGAATGCCGACACCTAAACAAACCTTAGTGACTTTTATAACGGCCGTGCATGTGCCCAACTCAAGTTGTTAACGATCCGACTATCGACAGGCCAGTCACTCCTTTCAGGGTGGCTTCATCGCTGCACTTGTGCAATTACCTCTATAAATCCTCCGTCCGTCTCTATTACCATATCTAAATAAACCCTCCCTGTGTGTTTCACTGCTTCTTGTTGTTCATCTCCTCCAAGATGGCCGATGCGGCGACCGAAACACCCGGCGTCTCGTCGCACAAAGCGGCCAACTGTCGAACCCTCGCTCTCAACTGTTCAGCCTTCGGCCCCAGCACCGCATCGATAACGATCGGGGCGAGCTCTTGTGCCTTGCTACGCGGCATGCCCTCCTTGTTACCCCAGAGGCCGACACCCAAGTATTCGGCCCTGGCGGCAAAGTCGTAGCAGTCCAGCCAGCCGGGAAGGACGACCTGGGGAACACCGCAGCTGCGATATGTTAGCTGACATCCTGTCCTCGTGGTATTAGCGGGAATACATACGTCAAAGCATCATGGAACGAGTTTGCTCCTCCGTGGTTGATGGACAGGACCAGGCTCTTAACCTGAAGAATGGCCGACGGCTGAGGCTTTACCCAATCCACAATCCTCACCCGGTCAGCCTCAATCAGCGGTTTCAGGGCCTTATAAACCTTGGTCCCCGGCCCAGCCCCGTACGGCGCAGCTTGATCCAGCGCCGTCCGCTTCAGCTTCCACAGCACCTGCAACTTCCCCGGCACGCCACCCACATCGCCCTTCTGCTCCTCCGCCGCGTCAATCAATCGCGTAATCACCTCCGCCGTACTCAGCGCCTCCCATTCCTCCATATTCCTGTGCGTCCCCAAACAGATAAACACGGTCGGCCCGCGCCTCAACCACGCATCCAACTCGGCATCCACCTCCGCGACCGCTGGCACGGGCCGTATCACCGGCCCGCAGGACGTCAGGTGCTTGGGAATGGCAGCGAGCGGGAACTCGACCTCGGGACGGTTAGAGACGAGGATCTTGCGGCCCTTGGGAGGGCTCATCATGAGGTTCTGGAAGGTGACCAGGTCGGCGCCGACTTCCTTTTTGACGTGCGCGCCCACGGCCTTGGTCCGCTTGTCGGTCAGGGCGTAGTAGATTTGGGTGAGGCAGTAGAAGATGTTGGCGGGGATGGAGGTCCAAGGGACTGGGAAGGGGAAGGCGGATCCCATGCTGCGTCGGGGGGTTAGCAAAGCAATTGGTTGGTAATGGAATAATGGGAAGGGAAACGGCTTACACGGGGAACTTCCAGAACATGGCGCCTCGCGGTTGAAGCGCGGCGGAGAAGTCCTTGAGCGTGTTGGGCGAGAAGATGATGTTGTCCAACTTGAGGTGCTCGCAGGCGGTGGTGCCGGGAGCGAAGAGGGAATCGAGGACGATCTGGTCAGGCTTGACCTCGTCCACGATGCGCACAAAGCTATTGTAGACCTGGACAAACTGCGGCCCGTCCCAGGGCATCAACAAGCTCATGAACTTGCTCGACATCTCGAGGATGGATGAAAAGCCCGGGCGTTTGTCCAAAGTGTCTATAAGCCGATTGTCCCCCTCATGGCTCTCGATGGCCCTCATGTATGCTGGGCCGCCCAGCAAGTGGAACTTCCATGGCTGTGCGCCTGGCGTAGATTTGACCGAGTACTCAGAGGCAGACGAGACATCCTTGGATATCTCGTTAAATGAGACGAAGTGTATCTCGACTTTTGGATCGATGGCCTGGAGGGCGTGGCCTACGGCGAGGAAGACATTGGCTTGTCCATATTCGGAGTTGACCGCCAACAAAACCTTTTTCATGGCGGCGTCAGGGGAGCGAAATTACTGATGGGCCTTCAACCTTAAACAATGGAATGAAGCAGAGTAATTCTATGAATATGAGATCAATGTCAGAGAAGAACGTAAGGAGTGGCGTTCGTTTTTCGACCTTTAAAAGGTTGCGCAATCCATTCTTATGCGGTGGATTTGAGGTTCCCATCATCCCATGTCAAACCCATCTTAGGGCTGTAACATCGGACATGGCCGGACCCTGTATTCGATGCTGACACAAAGTGGGATCCATTGATAACGCTCTCCAGACCCCGGCGGATCGTGGGAAGCGCGGGCTGAGTGAGCGACAAACGACAGGCAGGTCGTTCCGTGGACCTAGATAGGTCTCTGCAATTGGGGGCGGAAACGATAGAATGCGAGCCAAGTCTGGAAAGGTCCCGAGAACGCAAAACGATGCGCGTTCCAATCAATCATTCTCTCAAGTAGGCATGACGTGAGATTCGAGGGATTGAACGCCAGGACGCGGGCAGGGGGGCGCAATCACGGTTACTTCAACAGCCTTGGCGGATTGGATTCGTAAGATGTGGAAATTGGGGCCATGAAGGACCAAGCGACGTCGGAATATGGGAATTTTACTTGGTGAAATAACAAGATCACGGTCTAGTATAAGCAGCCGAGCGAGGGGGAGCCTGGACAATCCACGTGGTAGTTATGCGATATTGGCGGCTATCGTCTTCCGTACCGACTGCGAAGCGCCGATGGCGAATAAAAAGGCCGCCTTCAAGGTCGGTGAGATTCAGCTCGCTCATGCATGCAGGTGCGGGGTTCGGGTACCAAGGAATCCTTCGATTTTGTTAAGCCTCTCAACCTCCGGATCTTCCCCTTTCTCAAACCAGCGTTTTGTTAATGTGACCGTGTGACGTAGGATGGGTTCCGTGGACAGGCCACGGGTAACCGTGTATACAGAGCGAAATGAGGGGATTCAGGTCGGGGAGCATCATGAAAATGTGGGGACCAAGAGCGGTACTGTCTGTCCCTGTACCGGAGAGTGGAACTTTGGAAGTGGATGAGAAACTAACGAGACTGCTAGTGACCAACCCCAACTACAATATCAACGAATACCGCGAGACCGTGCAGGTCAAACATGGTACGTACGCCAATGTAATGGAGCGTATCGAATAGTTTGGTAGGTCAGGTGCTTACAAGAACACTAGAGAAAAATTATTATTATGCTCCAAGCGGATGCCTGGCCGAGTTGCGTTCCAGTTGTACTGATCCGAGCGACGACAAGCGGCGCATCGAGGACAAGAAAGGCGGCTTGTTAAAGGACTCGTACAAATGGATTCTCGACCACTCAGAGTTCCAGCGCTGGCGCGGCGACAACCAATCTCGGCTGCTCTGGATCAAGGGCGATGCAGGCAAAGGCAAGACAATGTTGCTCTGTGGCATCATCGACGAGTTCGAGGCCACTATCGGCTCTGGTTCTCTTCCTGATAACGGCCTTATCTCGTACTTCTTTTGTGAAGCCACCGACCCTCGGCTCAGCAGCTCCACAGCAGTGCTGAAGGGCTTGATCTATCTTCTTCTTGACCGGCACGGGCCGCTCACTCACCACCTAGAAGCCAAGCACAAGCACGCCGGAAAACAGCTCTTCGATGACACCAACGTCAACGCTTTCTCAGCCTTGTCCGGCGTCCTTGACAATTTGCTACGTGACCCAGCTCTCCCGCCCACCTACCTGTTAGTCGACGCCTTGGATGAGTGTCGAGACGGGTTATCGGAGCTGCTGAGATTCATCAGGAAGACGGCCTCGACGGCAACGTCACAGGTACGATGGGTACTCACCAGCCGGAACTGGCACGATATTCAACAAGAGCTTTCCTTTGAAGACTCCCGCACAACACTAAGCCTCGAGCTCAACGCAGACCATGTATTCCGAGCTATTAACGTCTACATCCAGAACAAAGTCACGCAGCTTGATCTGATACGGCACAACAAAGACCTGCAATGCCAAATCGGAAAGGAACTGCAGAAGAAGGCGGAAGGAACTTTCCTCTGGGTAGCTCTCGTATTTCAGCAACTCTTGATGTGCAAGCTAGCCTCGGAACTTCTCCCATTGCTGGAAACAATGCCCCCCGGATTGGAGCCGCTCTACGGCCGGATGATGGACGAAATCGGCAAAACCCGGGATGCTGCAACCTGTCAGCGCATTCTCTCGACCGCCACGCTCACTAGCCGTCCGCTCCATCTTCTGGAGCTGCGAACCCTAGCCGACGTGGATGAGACGGACGATATGGAGCGGGTTGTGAATCAATGCGCTTCGTTTCTCACTATCCGAAAAGACAACGTTTATCTTATTCACCAGTCAGCCAAGGATTATCTGATCGAGCATGCACCAAAGGCAGTGTTCCCAGATGGGGAAGCTGGCGCCCATCGCGCCATCTTGCTACGGTCGCTACAGGTGATGTCTACCTCGCTGCATCGAGACATGTACGACCTACGCCAACCCGGGTCGTTGATTGACGAGGTGCTACGCCCGGATCCTGATCCACTCAGCCGTATACGCTACGCTTGTATCTATTGGATCGACCACTTTCTGGGTTCGCGTTCGTGGGACCTGGATAGAGAAGGCGTCTTGCAGTTTCTGAGTCAACATTTTCTTCATTGGGTTGAGAGCATAAGCCTTTTAGGCGTGCTTTCAGACGGAATATTATCGATCAGAAGGCTTTTACACGAAGTCCAGGTATGCTGCGGAAGTCTTACGCATTCTTTCCTCTTGCTAAAAAGTTATTATAGGCGGTTGGCGCAAGTCCCCTACGAAGAGCGGGACTCTCATTTAGGAATATCTTCAGTGTGCCCGTGGTCCGGACATCCGAGGTATGTACATCTAATGCCTTGATTCTATCTCTTCTACCTACTAATATGCGCAAAAGCCGATTCCTACCATGGACCGTCTTGCAGAATTCCTGGCTGATGCTCTGAAATTTTTCCTCGCTCATGGGCTGGTAATAGAACAAACGCCATTGCAGACGTACTCTGCCGCCCTTGTATTCTCTCCCGTAAACAGTCCCATACGGAAACAATTCTGGCACGAGAGGTTCCCAGCTCTTCAGAGCATTTGGGGCACCGAAGAAAGTTGGGACCCATGTTTACAGATACTGAACAGCGACAACTCCTTCTACTCGGTAGCCTTTTCGCCAGATGGAAGGACCCTCGCGTCGGGCTCAGAAGACTCGACTATACGGCTGTGGGATGGGGTGACAGGAAGGGAAAGGCAGACCCTTAAAGGCCATAGTGATTGGGTTCTGTCTGTGGCATTTTCGCCAGATGGAAAAACCCTCGCGTCGGGCTCAGAAGACTCGACTATACGGCTGTGGGATGGGGTGACAGGAAGGGAAAGGCAGACCCTTAAAGGCCATAGTGATTGGGTTCGGTCTGTAGCCTTTTCGCCAGATGGAAAAACCCTCGCGTCGGGCTCAGGCGACTCGACTATACGGCTGTGGGATATGGAGGCAACAAGTGGGAAGCGGGTCGCTAAAGGTCATAGCTCTCGTGTTACATCGATGGCTTTCTTACCACGAGGGGGAACACTGATATCGACTTCAAAGGATGGGACAGTGTGGAAATGGGATGTGATTACTGGGAAACAAAGGCGAGCATGGAGAACGGTGAGTTGGTTTCTTATAATTCTTTGCGTTTGTCGCCTAATGACCTTTCCAGTCTCTTCGGAACAACCCGGGCTCCAATGGTGTCGCCCCCGGCTTGGATCTCGACCAATATTCGCCCGCCAGCCCAATACATGTCGAGGGGGAGTGGGTTACGCTGAAAGAGCAGAAAGTGCTCTGGCTTCCGATGCAATACCGACCTAGCTGCTGGACGACGGATGGGAATCAGCTCGCGCTCGGGAATGAATCTGGTGGCGTAACGTTGTTGACATTTTCTCTTTCATAAACACTGGATAGGCGTCGCGTTGATGCTAAGGTTCTGATGCTTCTTGTCCATGTCAAAATGTTCCGGCTGGCCCGAAGTCCTTTATATCGCTCTGGTTTGCCCCTGGTAGGTTAGTTCCTACCAACATCCATTACCCACAGTAAGCAGCAAGTGTGGAAGTGCATCGTGAAGCCCTGCTAGCGGCGACCACAATCTAAGAGGAGCGTTCACTGCCCTCTACTGGGCGCTACCTGATACCACCCCTTCCTCAACTCCACACTCAGCCTTCCGGCGCTTGGATTCTAGCATGGTACCTAGACAACGACCTGGTGTCGCAGTGGCAGCGCGCGGGTCGCTAAGTTACCCCCGCCGAGTAGGTGCACGATGCCGCGGTCAGATGACCGCCAGGTACTGCTCGGGACGCTTGGAGACTATCGGGGTTCGCGTCCAGGTCTATTCCTAGATTCCCGTCTCTTGTGCCAAGTTTTGAACCTCAAGAGCCACAGGAGGCGTGACGTGGTTCCGCAGTTGTGATCATCCGCCAAAGCCCGCTGACATTAAGAGGGAACAGTTTACTGTAGTTTTGGGCTTCCTGTCCCGACAGTGCGCATCAGTACTTGTAGACGTCCCCATGAGGTCACCAACGGGGCCTTTCAGGTTCGAGCCGGGTCCACTCCTAGAGACCGTCATTGCCCGGCCGGCAATCGCGGGGCCGGTGCGAGCAGGTACCGTAACTCCTCAGATCGCACACCCTTCGAGGGCGATGTTTATCATAACAAATCTCGTCTAATGTCGCCTCGTCTTTGGCAGGTACGATGGAGAGTGACGATGAATACCTAGCGGAGGGGCGGGGTAGTTGTTTGAGGGGGGTGGAAAACGGGCTGAACCTATAGGATTACGGAGTTTGTAGTTACTCTATGCTACTGTGTAGGTAGTGTTGTTATCCGTATTCGCATTCCATCTTCAAGAACCGACTCAGACCTCAACCACCAGCTTCTCGCCGCTCACTCCCTTCCTCAGCACATCCAGTGCCGTCTGCAGGCCACCCAATCCGCCCTCAATAACCCTAACGGCGCCCGGGACAACCTCCCCCTTCTCCAACCACCCGGTCAACAACTTGTTGAACACCAACTCAGATAGATCCTTCCGGGCGGACCAGATCTTGAACCCCTGCACCCACTCCCCCTCAACATCCGCCGGCTTGGCCACGTGCTCGGGCCACTGCAAGAGATGTGCGACCTTCTTGGGGCCGTCAAACTTGGCCAGGAAATCGACGATCAACGGGAAAGTGTCGTCGGTCGAGATGGAATCCACAGCAAGCGCAACATTGACACCAGCCTCCTTCGCCGCAGCCGCGAGATCCTCAACAGCAGTAGGCGAGCGGTAGTCAACAACCGCCGTGGCACCCAGCGAGCGCACTCGGGCGTGGTGGTGCGGGCTAGCCGTCGCGAACACCTTGAGCCCCGCCAGCCGCGCGAGCTGTACGGTGCCGGCACCCGTGGCCGACGCGGCACCCCAGACTAGAATACCCGTGTTGGACGCGGGCTTGGCGGCGCTCTCCGGGGCGGGCAGGCCGAGGACGTCGAACAGGGCGAGGGCGGCGGTGCTGACGGCGGTGACGGCCGCGACGCCGTCCTTGAAGGCGATGGCGTCGGGCAACTTGGCAGCGGCGGTGGCGAGCAGGACCGTGTAGGTCTGGTAAGCGGCGTTGTCGGCGTTGCCCGTGGCCATGCCGGCGGCGGTGCCGAGGACGCGGTCGCCCGGCTGGAAGGCGGTCACGTTGGCGCCTACCGCGGTGACGACGCCCGAGACGTCGGAGCCGAGGACGGCGGGGTAGGACGGGAGGGCGATGTTGTAGTCGATGCGCTTCCAGTCGATGGGGTTGAGCGCAATGGCGTGGTTGCGGACGAGGATCTCATCGGGGCCGGGGGTGGGGATCGGGCGCTCTTCGACGACGAGGTTGGCGCGAGCGGAGGGCAGGATGGCCGCGAGGTTGGCAGTTTGAGACATGGTGAGTGCTGTGGCTAAACGGTTGAAACTGGAGAAGTTGATAATGGTTGGTGACTTGGTGTTGTAAGTGAGAAGTGCGTAAGTTGGTATTAACTCCGAGGTCAAGTAGGTGTTGCTTTGAGTTTGCAGTGATGTTAGAATGTGATGATCTGGGCTGAAGCTATGAAATCCAGAAGCCATCGACCCCTTATATACACTCATTGCGTTGAAGCACGCCATGTTTTCAGCATTGTAGGTAGCATCAAGCATTACTGTGCATAGGCGAGTGCATCGGCCCACGATGACCGACCACTGGTTGAAAATGCCGATGCGGACCTTCAATGGCCGTATCGCCGGTTCAGCCCCCATTTCCCAGCGGAATCGGCTGTAACAAAGGCCGTGCCGATAACTTTTCTTTCACTCTGGTTGGTCGAGAGCAGGGGGGCCTGAAAACTGAGCTGACCGAAATTTGTCAGCTGCTTTTCAATCGCACAGGCAAGACGACAACGCAGGGAATATGCTCTAACTATTCTGGCACACTGAACAAGCACGAATGCTCCTATGCGACTCCTGCTGAGTAAAGCTGGACGCCGTGGCGCTGGTGACGCGTTCAAGGGAACAGCAGGCAACACAATACAGACGTTCGTCTGTCGCGGGGGACACCCTCCGATCCCCGACGACAAAAGGCCGCCCCCAACGGCCTGAGATACCACCCGGGGACAATAGGACGAGCTCATCTGCACCGTCTTACGCGTGGCATGCTCCAAAAATGCAAATCTGATTACATGATGGCTTGAGTCCACCGAATCGAGAAATGGGTTGCCACTAGAAAGCGTTGGGACACAAGGTTAGATAGAAACAGACGAAGCGCCAATGGCATCAAAACCCCTAGAAGGATCTTGAACGTGAAGACACGATGTTCAACTGCTCGGTTAAAGATGGAGAGTGGTGCCAAAGTCCCAACGATGCATTGCACTTTGTCCCCTCGGCACCATCCTCGAGCAGCTAAAGTAATTTATAATTGCTATTTCCATCATTTTGGGTTACATCCAGGTCCGGGAGCTTGCAGGACACCAAGCAAGGCCATCTATTAAATCACGTCTTGGGCCACCAGCTTGTTCTCCTACCATTTTCTCGTCTGTTGTAATGTTCCAGTACTCACAAACCACCTCAAAAAGGCTAGAGCTATGTTTCCCAGACTTCGTGGCCCTCCTAGCCTCCTGCTGACGGCAGCCATTTCTCTGGCGTCTGCTGCGTTTCTTCAAGTCCCTGAGTCCGCCAACATTACCATCACCTCGATTAGCGCAGAGGGTGCTGGCTGCCCCCCAAGCACAATATCGACATCCTTGAGCTTTGATCGAACCACTGTAACATTTGGCTTTGACGAGTTCCAAACATATATCGGTCCTGGGATATCCCCAGTGGAGAAGAGCAAAACCTGCAACATCGCCCTCACTCTCAGCCACCCCCGCGGATACAACTTTGAGATTTTGGGCGCCGTCTACCACGGATTAGTACGGGCGGACGCCAACTTGATCGGAAGGCTCCAGTCGTCTTATACGATAGGCGGCGATGGAATAGGCAATGGCAAGTTCCAGACAACGGGCGATGTCGTCGGGGAGCTCGTCGGGTACTATACACGCCGCGCTCTCATCCCCAAACCATCAAGGCCTGCGTCACGGTGCGGCACAGACGAAAGCCGGGTGCAGATTGCGACACGGGCGGCACTGACTTCTCGGTCCTCGTCAACCTCGGGTGGCTGGGACGACGAACCGCCGTTTTCCCTTACGGTTCAGCAAATTGAGTTCGAATGGTCGGCATGTGAGGAATAACACGGGGTTGAATGGCTTACCCTCAATGTAGTAGGCTATGTATATACTACAGGGAACTTAGTTGACGGCTTTTGACACACACCTCTGCGAACACGGTGTGATTGCGGTCACCGTAGAGTTGATGAAACTGCTGCCGCATGTCAACCATGCGACGACACCAACGGTCTCTGCTTGCTGCCGCCCTAATCCGCACACATTCATCCCAACCCACGACCTCCCGCCCAAACTCCGTTCAGGCCCGGGCTTTGTTCCACCCCTGGGTTATCACCATGCCTACGCCCTCCTTTCCGCAGCCAGAGTTGAAGCCAGTAGCGCAGTGGTAATAACCGCAACTTGTGGGAGCCATCGGGACACCACACTGCGGATCGTGCAAAGATAGGCTGCTCCCGGTTTCGACTCTGGCTTTTGCCATTTTCATGAATTTTTATGCAGAGTACGTGTACCTTGCTTGCTTGACCTTTTCTTCACCTGCCCCGCCGCGCACGCAAGCAGTGTCAATCAACCACGACCGTTATAATTAGCCTTCGAGGCTATCTCTCTCCGTCTCAACTTATCTCGTGCTTTCCATCTGCACGACTTCCACGGGTGATTCCCATCCGTCCTTAAACTCAGGCGGAAGAAAAGAAAAACCATTTTCTCTTTGATGGTCGCCTTTATGAATTCTGTTTTTTCTCTCTTTTTCTTTTCCTTCTGATCGCCCCAGCACCCGGGTCACAGCACACCATCCCCTACGATGGCGTCTAGCGGCAGTGGCAGCTAGATGCTCGCCCAGCTCAAAAGAATTCAGGAAATGAACCTCACTAAGCAGAAAGTGAGCATACTCGATGCCCTAGCCCACGGAATGCAACCTGCAACGCCGTACGCTGCAGCCGAGGTCGCCCACCGGCTAGATCGACTCTGCCCCCCTTTACAAGACAGCGAAGAGGCGGAGAACTACCTCTGGAGACTTTGGGTCATCATCATACGCATCGCCCGGAGTCCCGATGCTGGGAGTGTAGTTCAGGAGTGCCTTGTGCGGATTCTTGAGCAAGTCAGGCAGTGCGTCAAGGGGGATTTGGACACATGGGTGGTGAGTCTCCACCGAGCTCCCTTTCCACGCTCCTAGGTAGTTAACATGCAGAAGGCGCGGAAACGCGTTTGGAAAGACTTACCTCTCTGGTCGGCTTGCTAGAGTTTCAGTGTTACGGTAAGTCATGTCCATATACCGTTACCTCTTAACGTAACTGACTATGCGATGGGAACAGACCCGACTTTGGAACGGAATGACTTTACACCTGAGTCGGCACAAATATGGATCAACACTAGCGCTTTCGCGGCTCGATGCTACACAGCCGGCGTGCTCGGTCCATATGATCAGATTACGGATGCGCTACGATCGGCCCTTGAAGAAGACCTGTGGGCGCTCCCCAAGACCGGCATGGCGGACTGCAGAATACAGGTCGCCGGCGCATGGATTAGGCATGCGGCCAAGCCTCTTTTCCGATGGGCGTTGCACACAGAAGAGTCCACCCCGAAGCTTCAGGAAGCCGACCCATACCACCTCCAACAGGGCCCGCTATACTTTGGACCGCCCTCCACATGCCTAGAACGATGGCGCTTCTGGATGGGCCGGTTTGAAGACCTGGCAGACGAAAAATCCGGTTGGAACGATCAGACTCGCCAGAGTGCGCTCGAAGCAGCCGAGACCATGAGGGCGGTGCAAAAGGCCGCAGTCATGATTTTGGCATGGTATTAGCAGCAACCCAAAGGCTGCACTGTTCCGACATTGTCACGATTTAAATCTTGCTTCCAGACCGGCTCCGTGTCTCACTGTTCGCATTTGCTTATTCGACTATGTGCGTGTCTGTCTTGGTGCATGTCTTGTGACTCTTGCCCCGCCAGGGCGTCGGGTACAGGTTGCGGAAAACCGAAAATGGTGAAATGTGAAATTCACGCCTACCAAACAAAAGACGTCAGCCCTACGTGTGACATAACGCAGAGCCCTGCACCATCAAAGGTTGAGAATTGTTGGGTCCAAGTCGGGGTCGCCGTTGGATCTGGAACGTGGGAACGTGTCACGGAGAACCATGTGCAGGTGCTCGTCCCCTAACGTGCTGGACCACTCAAATAAAAGCAGAAACCAGTCAGTGAACTCGTTCACCATTGATAAGCTTTAAATGATTTCAGATGACCGCCCCAGGATCCTGCCGGTCTTGCAGAATGGTTCTTTCCAATGCCTTGTGGAATCAGATGACAGCCTTAACAGTGGGGGATTCTGCCTTGAGCCAACGACAGGGGGGAGAAGGCGCTACGACCCCAGGCGGCAGCTCTGCCTAGCCCTGCCACCACCACGGTCCCGAAAGGGCAGGGCCGCCATGGAGCGTGAGTCACAGGGCTGGATGCACCAATGAGACCCTGTCTCAGCCCCCCAATACGGCGATTGAGGCCATGCCCAATGAACCTGGCCGACGGGGGCCGCGCATCATGACTCTAATATTGTCACAGAGGAGGCCAATAAGCGGCCCGAAGGTCGACTCAATGCGCCCTATTGTATAAGACAATGAACCCTTCTCCCTTGTTCTGCCATATTCCTCTCGTTTCGGTCAGACACTTTCGACGATTTTTTCGCATCACCGGCGAGTCCTCGACGCCATTTGCAGGCATTAGCAGCAGGCACACCGTGCTTTACAGTCACCGAGTTTGACCGAAGAAACAACAACAGCGAAAAGGCCAGGTTTACAACTTGTGATCCGACGATACAAAAGCCCACCCATCATGGGCCTCCCTCTACGGAACTCCACCTCCTTCATGTCTCCCAACCCTGGGGGCCCGTCCCTCGGCGGACCCCGGGCCTCCACCCCCTCCGACTCCAAGTCCGACCCGGACCTCTTGGAGCCGTTAAGTCACCGCTACCCCGGAAGACGCCGCAACAACCGCCCTAGTCGGTTCCACCAACTTGCCATCCTCCACCACAACGCCAAGGCAGACCTGGACCTGAGTCCGCGCTTCCAGTCCATGCCAGACCACCACGACGACCACAACCACAACAACAACACGACCGCCGCCACCCGCCAACACATCCAACGCCACCACACCCACCAACGCCGCAGGCTCCACCGCCACCGCTTGCGCCAAGCCCAGCAATCATCTCAAAAACCGCACGGTTCATGGGGTGCCGACGCCGCCGAGGGCTACACAATAGCCCGGTCCAGCATCCAGCTCCCGGGCGAGGGGGCCAGTAGCAGCGGTGGCAGGGGAGGGGGCAGGTCGATCAGTCGGAGCAGGAGCACCAGTTATGGCCATGGTGGGGATGGGAGTACCAGCAGCAACAGCAGCATCAGCAGCAGCAGCAGTTCAGCATCAGGTCGGCGCCCCCCGTCCCTCGAACGACAAGACGCCTTTCGCGACGAGCAGACGGCCAAGAAGCGGCGGCGCGGGCGCCAACAGCACCGGGAACAGCAGTTGAGGTGGGAGGGGGACGAACAAGAGCACGACAGCAACGCCAGGGACGAGCAGGCCGAGGTGGCAGAGCTGTACCGCATGGGCCTGCTGTACGACGACGAGCACGAGCGCGGGGAAGGGTTCTCGCTGCAGGGGATCGTCCGCGACGAGCCTGCCTACTCGCTGCGGGTGCGGCCCGCTAAGCGGAGTAGGCGGGCGGAGAGGCGAGGTGCGATTTCGTTGTCGGCGGTGGATTTGGCGTTCTCGGCGTTTGGCGCGGACGAGGCATTGGCGGGATGGATGCTTTCTAACACTGGTTCTGGTTCGGGTTCTACTTCGTTGGATGCGCCGGCGCAGGAGGAGCACCGGCCCTGGATGGAGATTGCGCATGATACCCCTCGGTTGACGGTCGTTTACGAGCTGGCTGACGACGCGGTTTCCGCCATGTTGGTGGATGATGATTTGCTTGATACGATTTCTGTTTCGGAGATTTCTTTTTGTGGAGGGGACGAAGGAAGCGAGATGGCTTGGGCCGTGCTAGATGGGAATGATGGGAATGCAACCTCGGCGACGATGGATTCGGTGGAGGCGGATGAGGATGTTGACCCCTGGGTTGTGCTGGGCCAGGACGGCTCGTAGCAGGTCCGCCACAAAGATCCCCGACTGCCTTGGATCTGGCCGGCTATGCAGCTGCGCGTTGCGATCGGACTGGCCCTCTATATGGCCCAGCACACGAGGCGGCTAGATGGAAGGGGGCTATCTGGAGAGGTAATCAAGCAGTGTGCTCGTGGCCATGGCCGCTTGAGCTCGCTTGTTCAGGGGTTGAGGGGGGTTGTGCCAACATTTTGTACCACTATCCATCAGGGGCGGCGATGCATTGCTAGTGTCTTTGTTTTCTTTTCATGTCTAGTTAGATGATTCAGACTTTCACGATGTTATGACATACCTTTTCTTCATTAATCACAAATAATGGCCCACAACGTGTCTTAATGGCCCTCCAAATCCTCTTTCGCTTGTCCAGATGCCCAAAACGCGGTGCGAGCTTCGTTTTCCCAAACGGGACATTTCTGATGGGTCTTGGTATGTATGGTGTGCAGCGCCGATCGTTGACTACAAGCTCAAACACAACCTCAGGACGTACGTGTCTTGGAAGTAAGAAGTTGTAAGACGCGCCCTTTGATTCACAGGCTTGGACAGGCTTGGACAGGCTTGCGCAGAATGAAGCGGGGTTTCGATGTGTCAGCAGCTTGCAGGAAGCTCCGAAGACCGTCGGCTTCAAACGGCTTCTCCGAGAAGCACATCTATAAAGCTTGCTTTTGACAAGTAAAAAAGGGAAGCCATCTTCCTTAACTCATCTTACAACTCACTCAGAACTCACGAATCTCTCCAATTCTAATCAGGATCAACACCGCCGACACCCCCACTATGACTACCCCCTCCATCACCGCCCTCGCGGCCCAAGCTAAGACTTTCAAAGCCCTCCACATCCCCGGCACCCCTCTCCTCCTCGCCAACGTATACGATGCCACCTCAGCCCGCATCGTCGGCTCCCTACCCGAATGCCGCGCCCTCGCCTCCGCCAGCTACGCGCTCGCCAAGACCATCGGGGTCGAAGACAACGAGCTCACGCTCGACCAAAACCTGGCGCTGCTCAAGCCCATCGCCGCCGTGGCGCACGAGCTGAACCTACCCTTCACCATCGACATCCAGGACGGCTACGGCGACCGGCTGGAGGAGGTCATCCGCCGCGTCATTACCGAACTGGGCGCCGTGGGCGTCAACCTGGAGGACTCGTACCACGACACATTGAAGATTATGGGGGAGGACGAGGCGTTGGACAGGGTCAAGCGGACACTCAAGGTTGCGGCCGAGGTGGGCGTGCCGGACTTTGTGGTCAACGCTAGGTCGGATACTTTCCTTCTGGGCGGGGAGCTGGATGTGTCGATCCAGAGGGGGAAGAAGTTTCTGGAGGCGGGGGCAACGACTGTCTATATCTTCTGGCCTCGGGACAAGGAGATGGTTGAATCGGATGTGAAGCGCGTGATTGACGAATTGGACGGGAAGACCAACATCCAGCCGCGCAAGTTCTCTCCGGTACAGAGCAAGGCGTTGACCAGCGCCGACCTTGCCAGACTAGGCACAGCAAGAGTCAGCGTTGGACCGCAGTTGTATCTCGCTGCGGCAGCGCTGCTCACGGCGGCAGCAAACGAGGTGTTTGCCGTTTGATCTAAAAAGGGGGTGGGGAGGGGGACACCGGGTAATTGGTGGTTCAAAAGTAGAGTCACAACCCCCCAATCAAACCATTTCATGAATGAGTCAACTAGCAACACTCATGGCCTAGCAGGCCTCCCACAACAAGCGCGTTGGGGGGAACGAGGCGCCCAGCGGCGATGCAGGTATGACTCGCTGCATCTAGAGAGCCGGGAAACAAAAAGGGGGCCAGCCAGGGTTCGAACCTGGGACCACTTGCAAGTTGCAGAAAGGAATGTTATCCCAAAGCAAGTATGCTACCACTACACCACAGGCCCGAGTTGCTGCAAGAGTTTGAAAATGTTTCATTAAATAATATGTTTATCATTGACCGACAACTATCGCTCTCCACCCACAAGGTAGTACCCAACACGAGGTGCCATGGAAGCCCTGCCCTGCTGCTACCTGGGCTGCATCACACCCTGTATATAGCTCCGGCCTCTAGGGCTGACCGTATGTACATACCAACTCGTGGGTTGCGCATTGTAGAGCATCATCATCTCTGCGTCGGTTAGCTGCCCCGCGTTGAGCTTAGAGGCCACCAGCTCGTCACTCGCAAAGGATGTACTGCTCACTTCTAATACTGAAGTCGTTTGAATCGATCATGGCATTTTCAGCAGATATTGGTAGACGCAATCTCATTTCCTCTTCCTCGTCCCGCCGCACCCAACCGATCAGCATTGTTTCAGCGCAGCCCCAGCCTGCAACTCAGCCAGCATATCGTCACTCGCCTTCTGAGAGATCATAAACGTCGACACTGCTGGGAAGATGCCCGGGATCCGCGCAAAGGCACTCGCGTCAATCACCCTCAAACCACTAACCCCCCTGACCCGGAACTTGGAGTCTAGCACCGCCATCGGATCATCATCCGCGCCAATCTTGTTTGTTGACGTCGGATGATGCCCAAAGGTCTGTTTATGAATCCAATCCTCGTCCTCTTTACCACAGTACCCGTTCGCATCAGGCCCGGCAGCGCACGGCGGCTCAACAGCCGTGATACCCACACGCTTGTACACAGTCCGGATCCAAGCCACCGTATCCTTCATCGCCTCAAGATCATACTCCGCACCGGTGGCATAATGGTTGAAGTTAATCTCGGGCGTCTCCATCGGATCAGCGCTGCGCAGCTTGACCCAGCCCTGGTTATTGACGCTCGACCCCTTGACCATGCTCACGCCGTACGGCTGGCGCGGGTCGGCGGGGACACGCACCGGGTTATCGGGCCAGAACCCGCGGAACAAGAACCCCTGGCCGCCCATCAGGAACATGTCGCGCTCGCCGTGCGCCGGGTGCCGCGTCTTGTACATGGCCACACCCGCCACGCCGCTGCCGGCGCTGCCGCTGCCCACGATGGGCATCTCCTGGTTGTCCATCAGGTTGCGCCCGACGCCGGGCAGGTCCTTGACCACGGGGATGTTGAACTTGGCGAGCTCCGTCGCGTTGCCGACCCCGCTCAGAAGCAGCAGCTGCGGCGAGTTGAAGGTGCCGCCCGAGACGATGACCTCGCGGCGGGCGATCGCCGTGCGCTTGACCCCGGCCGCGTTGGCAGCCCGCCGGTTGTCGGCTTTGTATAGGGACTTGCCGAAGAGAAACTCGACGCCTGTGGCGCGCGGCGTGGTGCCGTCGCCGCATTTGGAGCCGGTGGTGTCGAAGAGCACCTTGGTGGCGAGCGAGGTTAGAGAGACGGTGAGGTTGGCGCCGGCCTGCACGGCGTCTTCCACGTAGTTCCGCGAGCTGTAGCGGTTGCCGTTGGCGTACTGGTGGTTGACGAGGCCGTAGATGCTCGAAGTCTGGTCGCGTGCGGCGCTGATCTCGTTGGGGTCGCGGATCAGCAGGTTGGACATGGACATGGTCGAGTTCCAGTCTTTGGCGTAGGCTGCCATGACGCTGTTGCCTTGTAGGGGGCCGGTCTTGGACTGCTGCATCGCGCCCATTTGTGTTTGGAAATAGCCGTTGAAGCCGTGGTTGGCCGTGCCTGCGGTGGCGTAGTTATTCTTTTCGATCTTGGTGAAGATCTTGTGCATGTTCTCGGCCCTACAACATTAGTCAGTAAGTTGTCGCGGTTGAGAGAGGGCGGTGAGCGTACCTCCAGCTGTCGTCTCCGGTAACCTCGGCGTGGTAGTTCCAGTCGCTCTCGCTGGGCAGCCAGCACACCATGGCGTTGATCATGGACGACCCGCCCAGCGTCGCACCGCGCGGGTAATAAACGCCCAAGAGCTTGGAGCCCGCCGGCGCGCCGCTCTGGCCGACCCAGTACCGGCCCTCGGGTGTGAGCCATGTCAGATGGCTGTATTGGTTGTCGCGAGGGTCGCCCTCGGGGTAATGCTTGACGTAAAAGTCCCAAGTCACAGTCGGGGTATACCGCCCGAAGCCCTGGCCGGGGTTGTTGTCACCTGCCTCTAAAAGGAGAACCGAGTGTCCTGCTTTTGCGAGGTTCACTGCCACCACCGCGCCGCCTGGGCCGCTGCCCACCACAATGTAATCGTAGACAGCACCATCGGCAGGGGCGGTTTGTGCTACCGTTAGTGAGCTTTGGACAAGGAGGGCCAAAGAGAGGAGGGAACCGAGGCCACCGCCTCGTTCTTGGTTTCGGAATAACTTCATCTTGAAGAAGACTTGCCGTACAAGATCTAGTCTTGAAAATTGAAACTTCCTAGCCCTCCTAAACACAAGGGAGTCCGCGGGCGGCCACACCTCTTTGTATCATAACCACTGCCGCTCCTTGCTCCATGTGGAAGAACTTGGCTCCTGCCGGTAACCTCCTCGGCAGCCTGAAGCCGAACCAGACCGGCGAGGTGCCTATCATGGGCGTGCCGCGTGAGTGGCCATGGTAGAGTATCGAGGAGTTTCATGCAGACTCGCCAAGCCCGGAAACAAACACCGGATCACTCCCGAGAAGGAGGGTAGGTGATAATGGCAAGCCGACTAGGGAGACATGGAGAATTGCCGATTGGACAACACGAGACATTGTTGTTGTCGAGTTCCTGACCGTCTCTGCCGGAGCAACGGCTAGCCGGGGTTATGTGTGGTTCCATTGCCATGCTCCCCGAAAGCACGGTTTAAACGATGCGGAGATGAGATCATGCATAAGCAGTCTTTCTCAGCAATGACAAGCTGCTAGGACCTAACCCGTCACATGGTGCCGCCCGGCAGCATGCAATCAACCGCTGTGGATTCCTCTAAAGCTTATTCAACGGCTGGGATGGATAAGTGGGGAGCGTTAATTCCTTCCGGGTCTGGAGCTTTGTGCCCGTCCCAGGTTGCAGCGGCTTGGTTGTTCTGGGTCCGTCACTCCAAGTTGGAGGTTGATGATCCGGACGAAATAGCCGGGCCCTCGAATGGGACAAAAAAGCCCAATCCCCGGAGAATATTAACCATCCAACGAGGGTCTTGGCTTCCGCTTTCAGCAGTCTCGGGGCAAGACGTTATTGACTGAGGAGTTGCCAAGAGAAACAGAGAATGTGTGTTGACGGAACGGGTGTGGTGCCAATACAAGCGCAGACGAGCGAGGGGTTCTCTGAGTGGTGTCGTCTGTCGTCTGACCGGCAGTTGAATCCTGCCAATGCATCGTGAAGCCAGCTTTGTGGTCTCCAGTCGTGTAGGGGCTTGGTGGGGCGTGGGTGATGTGGTTGTATGTAAGGTATGTACATACATGTACATGTACCCAGTGTGTTTGCACAACAGTCCCCTGGCCGTCACACGAGTAGTCGGAGTAGACCCGAGGGCGGAGACACATATTGAACTAATGGTGAGCTCATCAGCTCTATGAACGAGAGGTGATCATAAAAATACTTAAACCGAAGTAGAAAATCAGCGTCTCAGCCATATCCCCACCATCATTATTTCCCAACGTGATTTGACTCCCGCTCCCAGCGGCAAGGACATTATTCCAACATGGCGACCAAAGAGACGCTAGAACATTGCTCGCTCCGACCAAAAAAAAAAAAAGCACCAGCAAACCAGACAACGCTAGGAGCATCAAGAAGAACAAAACACCCGCCATCATCGTGTGAAATGAGTGCTCAAAAGATAGACTAATCCTGGCTGTTCAATGTTCACCTCCAAAACAGGTCGATGATTATGTCCATCCATAAGCGCGAGGCGGCAAAAAAACCATGGTAAAACCCACCAAAATCGAAAAGCGACGCCATCAGTCCAGCGTCAATCAACGTCGTCCCCTCTGCCCTCTCCGCCGACGTCTTCCTCGCCGTCGTCTACGTCAGGATACTCCGACCCGTCGCCCTCCAGTCGCGCCACGTACTGCTTGACAAAGCGCCCGTCGGACGCCAGCCCGGCATACATGTGAGGCGTGACCAGCAGGGCCATGCCGACAGCGCCGCCGCCGGCGACGCCCGAGGTCACCTGGGCCTTGATGAAGGCGAGCTGGCACCCGGCGATCTGCCAGACAAACTTGGGGCTCATCCGGTAGTACATCTTGAAGGCCGCGCTCGCCTTGGTCAGCTCCCACAGGCTCGTGGCGCTGGCCCCGCGTTCGGCGAGGTACGGCTGCCCCAGCAGTCCGGCCGTCTTAGAGTCGGTCATGTTGGAGCCCGCGTTGCTGACGGAAGCGAGGTCGATCTCGAGCCATTTGGCGTAGACCCGCTTGACCTTCTCTGGGTACCCGAGGCTGCCGTCGCGGATGTGGATGAGGCGCTTCCACTCGCGCTCGACGCCGCAAATGGCGTTGTTGAGCGCCTCTAGGATGCTCTTTAATGAGCGCGATGACTTGGTGAGAGATTTGAGGTGCTCATAGTAGATGGCAAGGTCCGGGTCCCACCAGTGAGCGCCTTCTCCAGACGCTTCGGCCTCGGATCCCTTTGCGGCTGCCATAGACTCATGGAACGACTCGAGCTCACGGTCGATGGCGGGTTTCGCAATGGAGAACTTGAGGTAGTCGATGATGTGGCGCGGCTCCTCAGTCCCGCCCCAGCGGTCGCCCTTGTACGCTGGATCATCAAAAAACATCTTACCATAGAAGTAGTCCCTCCGTAGCCGGTCCCAGCTCTCGGCGTTGAAGATGATACCCTGCTTGCTCTGATCGACCAATTTGCCCACCAAGGTGCTGAGAAGGATGGCAGCTCTGTTGTTGACGCTGTTGTTGTGATAACATACACGCTCTTTGTAATTGGTGCAGATACCCAAGTAGTTTGGCTGCATCGCAAACTGGAAGCTCCTGTTAATCATGTCGTAGACCGCTTCATAGCGAGCCGGGTTCCCAGTCTGCCCGGTTTGGCGCACCAGGTCCTCGAACTTGGTCTTGTCTTTGCCTAGGTACGCAGACAGATCTGGCTCATCCGGCATGTCGGCGTTCACAAAGTTCTCGACGATGTCCGGGTCCCAACACACCCAAGCCATATCTCCATCGTAGTCGCCTCCCGACAGCTTGTCGGCCAGCGGAATGTTCCCCTTGGCGGAGAAGACAATGACATCTTTGAGGGCGTGCAGCTCTGGCTTGAACACCGCCCTGACCTTCTGTACATCACTGACAAAGTGAGCTGGTGAGCGAGCGACAAGGACATCGCAGTCTGCCAAGAGCGTGTATGAAATGTCGTCTGATTCATCCCGGAATTTGGACGAAAAGCCGACATGTACCTCGTCCTCCTCCAGAACACCCCAAAAGTCGATGACCATGTAGATGTAAGCGGACCGGCCCACCCTGATGTTGAGCTTAGTCCGCAGGATATCGCATTTTTGCTTTTGCAGCTCCCACGCCAGATCCTGCAGGTATTTTTGCGACTTCGGGTCAAACCCACTGTTCAAGAGGAAATTCAATATTTCGCTCTTGTTCTCCGGGAGCCCGCCCAGGAATGGCACTTGGCCGTGCTTGACACGATCAGCCCGTCCGTTTGAGTTCTCATTAACCCACTGTCGAAACTGTAAAGGGCGCTTCAGGGCGGTCTTTTGATTCTCAAACTGCATTTCCAAGTCGTTTGTGAGGCGTTTGCCAATCGCATGCCTCATACGTCTCTTGTCCCTGGCCCTGTCCTCCAGGACCGGTAGAAACTGCAGGTTCAGACACGCCGGTTTCAGCTCCGAGGCGACACTGCGAACCTCGAGTGTCCGGTGGAACGGATCAGTATAATCGCACTCCCATTTCCGCTGGGACGGGTATGTCTCGATCCAGTCAACATCCCCAGAATCGGCCACATCCATCAACCACATTCCCTTCGCTGATCCCATCCGCCCTTGGATGGCAGACGGGATGTCGCTGAGCCCGAGGGCATCCCGAACCTTTCTCGCCACGCTACGAGACATACGGCCGATGCCGTCGTTCATGATTCTTTTTTGGGGGGAGAGAATGTCCTCGGGGCGATGGAGTATCTGTTCGGGCTCGAATTTGACGGCCGGGAACGTCTTGCTTAAGCCGAGCTGAATACGCGAAAAGAGCTTCAAGTGGGGTTGTGACTCGTTCTGATCCAGCTGAAGAAGCCAGTCCAACATCTGGCTCACCTTGATCTGGGCTCGCTGCTGCGCCGTGTCAGAGGGAATGTCGTGTCTCGAGCTAATGGCGGTAGGGCGAAAGTTGGGGCCGTTCTCGGCGAAGAAATGTACTCGCTCCTTAAATGTGGCTTTGGCATCCGGACCGAGCTTGAAATCTTTGGGCGGTTTTCTGTAGCCTGCGTCCTTGGAGTAGAAGGCTTGCCATTGCCGCCCAACTAGGGAGTGTGGTTTCTGGGTAAACCATTGAATGAGCTGATCTGCGCCTCCGTCCGTATCCTTGATAATGGATGGCGCATTCAGCGCGGTGGGAGATGGGATAAGGACTTCCAAGAAGCGATCTGGGCCGAACCGCCGAGTCAGTCTGCAGCCTTCGTCGAATCTAAGCGGTTTCATGTCGAGCAGAAACAAAGGACCGGATTTGCTAGGGTTGAATTCCAACGCGGCCGACATTACCACAGTGTTTCCCCTGCTCTCAAACCCCGCCAGGGCGGCCGCGAACACTTCTGCTGGTGGGCGCTCGGGAAACGACTTCCCACGGAAAGGATCCAGCTGGCTTAGACTCCGCCAGATGCCAAGCATGTCCGACTTGGCCCATTTGGGATCGTACTTTACGGTGTCATCATCAATCTCGACTTTGCAATGGAGACAGATCCTGGTGATCTCCCATGCGACGGCGAGAGGCGCATCACGAAGCCAACGAGGGAACCTGGCTATACGGCGTAAGAAAACGAGGTCACATCAATCACCCGGAATCGATTTACTTACGCCAAATATTCTGCAGCCTGCTCTGGATAGGGGTGAGCTTGCTGTCATCCACGGAATCATCCAATTGGTCCCATGAGGCCTTATCCAGCGAGGAACTGCTGGGAGCGGACGAGTCGGAGTAGATAGCGCTCACCGCGGACGACCGCGGGGACGGTTTCGGAGGACTCTGTGTCGGGCCGCGGGGCCCAAGTGCTTGGGGACCCGTCCGATGGGCAACATTAAATTGCGACGGTGGCGGGCGTGTGGAGATTGGAGTGCCGAGGGGGCCCTTCGGTTCCTGTGAGTCTCTGTCCAGTGTCGTCTGAGTCGAGTGCGGCCGCCCACGATGGCTGAAGAGGCTCGACGCCTTGCTGCTGTTGGAAGTATCACTAGAACTGTCTCTCTCCTCATTCAACTGGGGCCGCTCGGGGGTCCGTTTCTCCGGAGGGCGGCCAAGATGTCGGCGGCTGGGCACTTTGTCGAGCGCATCAGTGAATACGAGGGGGATCGGAGATGGGCCGTGGGGGGTTGCGAGCGCCTTTCCTTTCGCTCTCTTGGCGCCGTGATCATCGTCGCTATCGAATGACCGCTTGGAGCCAGGGGAGCCTGGGGATTCGCCCCCTTCGTCGCCGGACGCGACAACTGGCGCAAGAATAGAAGTGTCGCCATTCGGCTTCGGGAGAAACAAGGCAGGCCTCGCCAGAACCTTGAACTCGTCGATGACGCCGATCAGGATCGTTTGCAGATTCCATTGCTGACCAGCGGTTTGCGCCTTTGGTGGGGTTTTTGATGAGGGAAGCGTGCCGGGCTCGGCGCGAGGTTTGGGCACCCAGCGCAGGCTCGCTACCTTGGCCTCGTTGAAGAAGGAGTCGAGCGCCTGGTCGAGCGTGTCGCCTTTTTGGTAGAAAAGAAACTGGATTCCGCGGCAGATGCGATCCCACCGCGCATACTGCTCATTATCAACGCCGAGCTCCGTGCGCCTCGACGGGCTGAGGGTGGGGTCGGGAATTTCGATGCCGAGTCCATAGTCGCTGTTCAGCTTGCGGACCACCCTCTCGACGGCGACGTTGCCCACGATGCGCTTATTGCTAGGCGTTACCGGGATCGCCGGGCCTGGGGTCGCGCCCATGACTTTCTGCAGTGAATTGATCAAGCGCAATGCGAAACAATACGTATTTGCAAGTTCCACGAAGGGATCGCCAGGGGGGCACCGCCAAGAGAGGACCGCCACGAGGTTATCAGCGATAATGGAGTGGTCGATGAATGGGAAGTCGAGGTTAACAATGGGAACCCTGCAAGTGCGAGTTGCGCAGTTGTAGCGGGTCGGGAGCTAAATTATGTTTCATCAAAATACCCCAGAATCTGGTGGGCCTCAATGGGATGGCGCACGGGCCAGCCATCCTTTTCGCGTGGCTCTTCCTTTCTGGGAGGAAAGATTGGATCGAAGGTTCAGCTTCTGGTAACTTGACACATCGGGGAGCCAGGCAATTGGACCTTGCGATTGTGGCGGTCTCGAAAAGTTGCGGGCCTCACCGTTCTCGCGGGCCTCACCGTTCTCGCAGGCCTCAGCTGCAAAAGGGCGGCGTTTCACAGCATCGCCGTCTTGGCCAGAGCACCCACGTGGGGGGCATTTCCGCAACCGTCACATTTTCGGAATCTCGAGTTGTGCTGTTGATGACATCTCATGTAGATATGGTCATCGAAATCGGTATTTCCTTCGTTCATGACGATTGCTAGGGTCGGGGTCTGTGGTTTGCTGGTGTTACAGAGTTTGATGAGGAGAGCAAGCGAATTGACACATTGATAGTTGAAATCCGGAGTTGCAAAACGCAAAGTTGCCCAGCCAGCCCGGGTCCCAGGCGGCACTCACTGGGCGGGCGGGCTCTTTTGAACCCTCTTTTGTCTCGTTCTAGCGGACCCACCCGCAATGGGTCCCGCTAGTGGTCCCAGCTCCAAAGTCAAGCTTTGCCGCCAATCCCGAGCTTCCCCACTCCCGCTCTCACCCGACTGAGGTTTGTCGGCTTCTTCTTCGCCTTTTCAGACATTTCGGATTTGCATCGGTATTCAACACCCGGCGCTCGTTTTCCAGGATTTCTTGTCATTCGGCTTGGTAATACCCAGCGCCCTTCCCCCCAACGTCAATCAGCCCAACGACGCTTTCTTATCGCCCTTGCGACCCCACTTCTCCAAGCGGGACAGTGTCGCGTCAATTCGACTGCCGACGGGGACTCCTCCTTCGGGCCTCACTCGGATTCCCTTCCCGGCGCCCCCATCCCACCATCCAACGGTCCTACCCGTCCGCCCTCCCCCCATCCGACGCCCCGCCCGGCCATCCTAGAAAATGTCGGACACACAAGAGAGCCCCAGCGTCGAGGATCTGACACCAGAAGAAGCAAATCGCATCATCCATTCGCATCGCAAAGTGCGCTACGGTATGTGGATCATCCTCGTCCCCGAATACCGCGAAGCCCCGCCAGGCCTCCAGACCCCGGGGCCAAGTGGATTGCCATCAGAGTTATCTCAGATGTTGTTATCGGCGCTACTGGCCCCCGGGGTCGGCCTGCGCCGCCGCCCAATCGGTGATAGGAATGGGTTACTCAGACTGCCTCGTGAGAACAGGTACCGCGTGCTGGCCCTGCCGCCAACGGAAAGTCAAGTGCGACAACAAGAGCCCGTGTGAGAACTGCATCAAGAGGGAGCACCCACAACTGTGCTCCTACAAGCCCAACAGGTCGGCCACCGGGAAGAGCATATCGGGGACATCGGAACACCCCACGTCCGGGAAGAAGAGGGCGCGCTCGCCGGAGGAGCCGGAATCACGGAGCCAGAGCAACGAGGCCCGCGAAGCCATAAGCGCGTACGGTGAGTGATTTGCGCGTCCGGAAAATTCAGACGTGGCCGTGTCTCACCCGCCGTGTGCGCCCCGTGTAGAACCCGACAACACCGAGACGACGCGTTATGTGGGCCAGAACAGCATACCAGCCCTACTTCGAGAACAAACCTCCGCCAACGAGCCCCAGGAGGTTAGCGGGATCCGCCAAGACATGCGTTCCCTACTCGGCCTGGACAACTCGGCGCCCTTCCCGCTGATGTCCTCGCGCCATCTGGACAGGTTGACCCTAGATATTTCGTCCGAACTGCCGTCTGACCGGGAGGTGATGAAGTGGGTGTTGTTTGATTCTAGGTGGGGCAGTTCAGAAAGGGGGATGGCTGACTAGCTGCCAGGCTCTTCCGGACATACAAGGAAATTCCGCAACCGTTCTGGGGCTTCGTCATCGACATCGACGACCTTGAATCCCGCCTCATGGTCTACCTCGAGGACCGAGCCAAGAATGCCAGGTCGTCCACCAAGTCCACAAAGTCGGTATCGGCGTCCTGGTTGTCGATACTGTTTGCCGTCCTTGCCGTCGGTTCGCAGTACCACGACTCCCCTTACCATGTGCGGACAAGGGACTCGCAAAAGTACATCCAGATATCATTCCACTTTCTGAGGATTGGGAACTTTCTATTAAGGTACACACCCCACAGTCTCCAATTTGAGCTCCACTGACCGCCCAGGCCGAATCTGGATTCCATACAAGCCCTGCTCATGACCAGCTTTGTGCTGCTCAACGACATGAAGGCTGAAGCTTCGTGGGCGCTCCTCGGCCTCACCTGCCGGCTTGCCCAGTCACTTGGCCTGCATCGGGCACAACCGCTGGATGGGCGGCAGACTCCAGATGCGGCACGAAAGGAACTGGCCAGGAGAAAGCTATGGTAACACGCCCGGAACCCGCAAGTCTTTAAGAGGATGCTGATATTTTCAGGTGGACATGTCTTTGGCACGATACTCTTACGTCTTTGTCTTTCGACCGGTGAGCTCCCCCCTTCAGCAGGCTTTGGTCGGAAGCTGACGCTCGCCAGCTCTCCCATGACAAACATTCCCTGCTGCCCAATCCCGATGTCTCCGAGCGCGAGCACGGAAGGATGGGCGTACCTTGAAGCCATGTTCAACTTGTGCCAGATCATTTCCCAACGATTAAACCCCGATACCATCGCAAACGCCACATACGCTGAGATCGTCGAAAACTGTGACGCGGTCGAGAATATCCGCAACAAGTTGTCGCTTCAGCTGCGCAGTAAGGAGGCGTGCAAGTCAGCCATGGATAGGCTCCAGCACTTCGCCATCCGGCTGCACACATCATTTATGATATCGGTGTGCTGTCGACCCGCCTTGATACGCCGGGACAGCAACCATCTCGACGCAGCGCAGAAACAGTTCCTCGCGGACAAGTGCAAGGCGAACCTGACCGAGACCGTGCGCATGTTCCTCGCGATGCACCAGCTGTCCGTAATACCGACCCGCTCCTGGGCATTCACCTACCACGGCCTGTCGTCGGCCGTTCTCTTGGGGATACTGGGTGAAACAAAAGCGGACGCCGAGGTCCGACAGCTCCAGGGGGACCTTATCTCCGCCCTCTCGGCGACCGCGGCAAAGGAGCAAACCTCGCCCCACCCCAATATCCGCAAATCGGACCTCGATATCGAGCTGTCCGGTCCGCTGTCGCGAGCCCTCGCGGCCCTCAAGAACATTTACGATCACGGGTCTGTGGTAGGCCCTCAAATCAAAAGGGAGAGGAGCATTTCTGGCACGGCGTCGGGCACACGCACGCCGCTGCCTCACATACCGCCGACCGGGCTTCTCGCCAGTGGCAGCATGGGCGCAGGCCCGCGATCTGTGCCTGTGAGCTTAGATCCACACCAACACGCGGCGCTGGCCATGACGGAGCTACAGCAGCAGAGCGGCGGTTCGGTGGCTGACTTTTCCGCCGGGTACGCATTACAGTCAGTGGATTCATCAACCATGACTAACGAGCTACATAGCATTCCGTTTTCCCAGATGCCTCCTGGGTCTGATGCGCAGCAACTCCCCGAAATGGCATTCGACCCAGCAAGCTACATGTCCCCGATGGACCTCTATGATTCCATCTTTTGGGGTGAGTTCAGCGACTGTACCTATTTGTGCCCTGGCTGACATTCTGAGAATCCCCCGACCCGTTCAATACCGGGCTGGACTCGATGAACTTCGACTTCCTGGCCCATCCACCACCAGGCCAACCACCACAACAACAATTCTATTTCTAAAGAGATACCTCCGGAGGGACGCCCTATCTAATACATATACACCACACAATACAATATGTACGTTCTCGGTTCATACGTGAAGTTTCAAACCTGTGCCTCAGCTATCGTTGTGTCCTATCTGAGGGTGTAGCGTGAACATTATCCAGCCTTTGTCCCGGTCGGGTTTGTCATCGCTCAACCAGGAGAAGTTTGTTGATGAGGGGCGTAACAGGGATTCGCCACTGCAGTGATCCCCTACAACACCATCAAATCCAGTCACACGCTGCTGAGGGTTCCTGTTAAGATTCGTAGACATCAATTAACAACAGGCATTTCTTGTCCATTATAGCACATATTTGTTGACACACCAAAAGGGGACACTGCTTGTACAACCCCATTGTGCCAACAATAGGTACTCTTGTTCAGAGACTTACCCTTATCAACTTAAATGTTGCACCCAGCTTGGGAAGCGTATATGTTCTTGAGCCCCCCATCATCCAAGCCAATCGTTAACTGCAACCCACGACACAGTAACGTATCCCCGGCGGCGAAGATGTTTTCAGCCATCCCTAAACCACGTGGTGAGCCCCAGGCCAAGCCCCCATCTATTCAGTTTGATGGGAACCCCAACGCCACCAACCACAGACACTCAACCAACCAAAATGGGGTCAAACAGCGGAAGCGAACTAAAAAGGGCCTGGCGATCCTAGGCGAAACCACTCCCCTTTGCCCTAGCCTCCCATGCCCCTTAAGCGAGTTGTCTAGGTTCGAGCACATCCCACTGGTCGACATTGAGTCCTTTGTCAACCGGTCCGTCGAAACCCGGCATGCCGAAGTCGAAGAGCGCCTGAAAGCCAAGAAGTCGGGAATCACGCGACCCGTGAACGCCTTTTTGCTCTACCGCAAATGTTACCTCGCGCGTATCCAGGCCTTTTGCAAAAATCGCTCGAAGAACCACGAAACTTTCTCTCGCATTGCCGGGGCGAGCTGGAACAAGGAGACAGGCGAGTTTCGGGAAAGGTTCCGGGAATTGTCACAAATTGACGACCGGAAGCATCAAACAGCGTTCCCTGGGTGGAGGTATCAACCGAAGCAGCCGGTGAAGGCGGTCCGGGACGACGAAGACTCGGAGTTAAAGTATATGGGTATTTTCGCTCTCGAGAGTGCTTACGCACCGCGCTCGGCTCGGCCCCCTAGTGATGCTGCGCAGGCGCGAATTGGGTACACGCCCACATCATATGCAACGTGGCAACTGAATCAACCGCTGAGCCCAATCGTTCAGGGTGATGATGACTTCGACGTCGGGTCGGGTTGGTTGTTTGAACAGATGCGCCAGCATGGTTCGTCCCTCCCTCCATCTGACCACCCCCTCGTCCCCAAGGACGTGGCCCCGCCCCGAATGCATCATCCCAAGAATTCGCCAGCGGTCTACATCACGGAGGAGTACAAGGTAGCTGCGAATGACCCCCCCCAATCCGCCACGTCGTTTCTTCCTAACAGCGCCGGCACAAATGCTACCACCAGCGTCGGGGATATTGATGCTGCGCTGTTATACCCCGAACTAGCAGACATTGGCCTCAGCACCGATGCGTATACGGCCTTTCTCCTTGAGATAGAGACGTTCTCACAAAACGCAGTCGAGGGCCTGGAGCCGCTTCCCACCTACTAAATTGGGTGCCTGGCGTCTTACCTGGATTGGAGCGGAGCTTGGTGCTGGGATAAATAGCTGTTCTCTCGGCCACAAGGTTCTAGATTGAGCCGAGTAGCCCAATAGACCCCTTACATGTGGGTTGAAAGAGCAATGTAGTTAAGTCGATTTCTATGAAACCCCCCTTCTTCCTCCATTCTCGGCAGGCCAAATCTATCATCACTCTCCCTACAACTATTACAATCCCCTCTGTCCTCTCAAATCCTCCATTCAACCACCGTGTTTCTCAAGTACTTGCTGCTAGCCTGTTACTGCTATTGCCGCCCTAGTTGTTGCAGCTCTTGCCACTGACCAGGCCCAAACTTCATCAAGTGTGAGATAATGGTACTGGTCGCCCTGGCCGGGTCCGGTAGCGACATTCTGAGGTGCTCATAATATCAGAAAGCGAGACGCCGTCAACATGAGCATGTTTCACAGTCCAAGTTCATAGCATCTCCCAAATCAAGGGCAACCCGACATGCTGCCCAGTTCCGGTTAGCAAGCGACCGATCCACACTTGGGGAGCGCGCTTGCAAATCTCAATCCTCCCGCGGCAAAGCTAGAGAGACTAATGCTTTATGTTTGTGTGGGTAGTTGCGTTGTTCGAACCTGGAGTTGCACCAACTGCCAAGGCCGTTTTCGACCCATCGCTGCCACCTGGTGCTGGGATTACTTGTATGGTTGTATGGTTCCGCGGCGGTGCTATCGAATTCATACGCTCTGTGCAACTGTACTAGAGGTAAACGTAGGGATAAGGAGGGTTTCTCTTTCGCCGCGTTAGTTTCTCTGTGGAGCGTAATCCTACAGAACGGTTCATAAATAGCGTATTATTAGATAGCATCAAGCTCTGCCACAGATTGATTACCTTGAACGATATCAGACATTTGCCTGATGCACCCAATTCCCGGTATCGCACCTGTATTTCGGCCGTAGCCATTGAGTTGGTGGTTTCCCAGCCATCCCTTGGCTCCCAAACAATGACGCTCTCATAACCACTCGATCGCAGGTACGACCGGGCACTCCTTGCTCCTCCCTCCTAACAACAAGATGGAATGCCACTCACGTAAGGCTGGGCCTGCGTCGTCACCTGGAGCGCCCCCAAAGCTAAAACACCTACTTCAGGCGCTTTACTATCAACTTTTAGATGAAGCTCTTCGCATTCCTTAGCCTTTTCGGGCCCTGCATCTCCGTTTCCAGTTTTCCCATGATCAGTGCTCCCCGCCACTTTCCTGGAAATGAGTGTAAGCATATCCTGAGTTCTGTATTATTTCCAAAAACCCCGGGTTCGGGTTTCGCTTATGCTCATATCAACTACTAGCTCTCGTTTCATCATCTTGGTTTGACAAATACCATGACTACGAGGCTCATATCGAGTACCTCCACACCCTCTCAAAACTACACCGTCCACGGTCAGTGGTCTTCGCAGCCGGAAAGTCCTTTGAGAAGAGAAATATCTAGGGCATTCATCTCTATGGAAAATCAGGGCCTGGCGTCAAACCCGCCGTCATCTTCTTCGGCACCATGCACGCACGGGAATGGATCAGTACCATGGTCACCGAGTACATCGCGTACAGTATTTTGCACCTGTATGAGATCGATATGAATGTTAAACATGCACTCGACAAGTTCGACTTTTACATCTTCCCTGTGGTCAACCCTGACGGTATGTCTCTCGACGTTTTTCTACACACCACGCCCCTGACACAGCCCAGGATTCGTCCACAGCCAAACCGTGAACCGCCTGTGGCGCAAGAACCGACAAAAACAGCCAGGCAGCCCCTGCTTTGGCCGCGACCTCAATCGCAACTGGGACGCCCATTGGAACAGCACAGGCGGCGCCGCGACCCGGCCCTGCCGGAGCACATACCGTGGAGAAAAAGTGCTAGACGCTCCCGAGACGAGGGCGTTAGCGAGAAAACTGGAATCCATCCGAGCCCGGCAAGGCATCCGACTGTTTATAGACTGGCACGCTTTCGGGCAGCTGGTCATGTACCGTACTCACCACCCACTTCCCCTTCAGCAAAGACCTCTTGCTTCCCTCTCCAGCAACACGCACTAACTCCTTCCTACCCCATCACAGCATATAGCTACGCCTGCGACAAGCACCTCCCACTTTTCTCCACCACGCGCTGGCTCGGCCACGAGCTGGCCACCGCCATGACCGCGACACACGGCACCCCCTACCGAGCCGGCGCGGCGTGCGAGCTGCTGCCGTACCGGGCGTCGGGCGACAGCGCCGACTGGGCGTTTGAGGTTCTGGGCGCCGACCACGCCTACACGGTCGAGCTGCGGCCAGGCCTGCGGGGCCGGACGGGGGCGAGCGCCACGGGGTTCAAGTTGCCGGAGAAGCAGATCCGAGGGACGGCGGAGGAGGCATGGGCGGGGGTGAAGCGCGTGTTGGGGTTTGTGCATCGGTATTGAAAAGTTTGGCGGGGAGCTGTTGATGGGACGGCCGAGGACAGTAGCTAATTAATACGGGGGTTATGTATGGCAGTTGATTCGTTGCTACTGAGCTTAAATCGCCCTTCTTCTCACACGATGGCTTTGCCCAGGCTTTCTCGAACTCCACATAGACAACATGTGCCGCGGTTCGGGCTGCTGTTTTTGAGTGGCGCGGTAGCTATCGCCGACGGTGTCACGCGCGTTTCAGGGGGCGCGATTGGGCACGTGACCCGGCTTACTTGTCTGTGAACCTCCACTGTCTTAAATATCACGCAAACCAAGCAAAAACCAAACCAAGGCCGGTCATCTCACTCCTTTCTACCCAAACCGGCATACATACAAACAATCAGCCCTCCCGCGCTCTCTACAGTTTCTGTTGAGCAACGGAATACCTCGAGCATGACAATAAAGCCATCGGAAACCTGGCCGGAGGAAAAATGGAGAGACCCGAGCGACTCCCAAGAGATCGAGGGCCCCCAATGCCAACAACCCTATCAAGTACGTCAGCCAATTCTCACTCCCCGGTTTGCTGGATGTGACCGAAAAGTGCTTTGTCGATGTCTGCTTACGAAATCTAATCGTCAAAATAGGAGGTGCATACCTTTACCTGCCGGCTCCACAGCGCTATCCCATACTCATGGGTGGGGCAAGACCCTGTAAAGATGTCATTGTGGCAGAGGAGAGCCTTCATCTCCTCATGCCGCAATGCCACGCGCGAAAACCTCTCTCCATGCATCAGTGCTACCTGTCACGGTCAAAGATCGACATGGTCTTGGCCTATGTTCATTCGCAAAATTCCACCCGTCAACCAGCCAGGCGCACTGCGGGAGTGGGAGCAAATCTCCTTGCTAAACCTCGGTGAAGGCAGGGCCCAGCGAGAGGCCCGAGACAAGCGCTCAATGGATGGCCATGTCGGCCGCCCGCTGTTCTTCTGGAACGCGGCGCTATTTGGTCCCGTGCACGCGTCCTTGTTCCAGTCTATTTATGTCAATGATGATACTTTACGAGGGCTGAACTGGCACGTAAAGCGTTTCCTTGAACGCGATGAGCAGTGGCGCGACCTGGGAACAGAGACCTTCGTTGAGCTTGAGGATGCTGTATTCCCGGCGGAACCTGTTGGCGAGTCCGACGGCGTCGCTGATACGACTGTCAGAGCACCGGTGCATGGACGAATATGGTGACTATCCCGACGCAAATCCACAGTTACTCTATCTAACAACTATTTTCGAGTGGCTGGCTAACACTCGCAGGTGTCTCAACTTCAGCCGTTCGGGGGGCATCCTCCCACTGCCGGTGTTAGCCTTTCTTGCTGTCCAAACACACAGAGGCCCAGAGCACGACGAGAACATTCATGACCCCTTTGTTTGTTTTGGACAAGCCTACGCGGCACCCTGGCCGAGCACGGGACCTCGAAGTACTCATTATGAGACTAGCGCACGATGGATGCTTAGAATTCTCTATCATACTCGGTGCTTTGTCGTTACCTCGCGGGTTCTGGACGATAGCAAGCCAGCAACAAGTTCACTTATGCAGGAGCCAGTAACTGTCAGTACTGGGTTGAAACTGGATCGTGGCTTTGCTCAAAGCTCGGGGTCGTTTCCTTTGCACGGCCGGACTCTGTGCATTGAAGAAGTGCGGGCCGCCATTGTCCTCACCCAGGAACTAGATCCCGCCCGCCCGCTCTTTTCAATCATATGCCTTTCGGACTCCGATCAGATTTTCTCTGCAACGCGAAAGCTAAGGGATGGTACGGACGACAGAATCCTCCGGATGTGGCCGGAGGTTCTCAAAGGACAGGGGCTTGCCGGCATCAACGCATTTCAGAATACCGTATCCGTGTGGCTAGAGGACTGGGCAGCAGCCTGGAATGCCAGCCTAGACGAGATCAACACTATCATCAATGTTAATGTGCGTCCTCTTCCAGCATACTGCCACATCCCTTCCACATCCAAGCTCTGCCGCCCACTCAGGCTAACCTTCCTGGCCCTGTGTAGCTCGACGATGTGATAAGGAAGGATTGGGTTTCTGAACATATGTTTGACGATTCATTCCAAGTTTCAGCCACGTACAGCTCGGTCTTGCACCTGCTCAGGATCTTTTCCACTCACATCACCGAATCCTCCACGCATATCGGCGAACTCCGTTACGCCATTAGATGGGATGTTTTGGGGGAAGAAAGAGCACTCACTGTCAAGGAGAACTTGGATATCCTGGTGCTTAATAAGAACAGGTTGTCCGATCAGCTCCTCCGTCGTATACAGGACAAGACGGCTGAGATTGAAAGCCTCCGGGACGCGGTAAGAAATGGCTCAACGAATGTCTGAGCCTGTGACGTGACTGACAGCTTAACCTCCGACGCAGATCTTCAACGCCACGTCACTTAGGGAAGCTTCGGCAAGCACCGAGATGAACTCGTATCTCTTCATCTTCACCGTCATGACTATCTTCTTTCTGCCGCTGAGTTTCGTTACGGTGAGTCTTACGCCACCGCTCCACGTACGGCAGCAGAGTAGCCGTGCATGATCCCGCACATATATACTTCGGGGCTTACGCAGAACCCAGTCCATCTTCGGGATGAATTTGTTTGACAAGGAAGATCCCTCTGCCAACCAGACCACATTTTATATCACCATGGTTTTGACGGCCATAACTACCTATGTCGCGGCTCTGTCGGCGGTTTGGTTCATTGCGCCCCCAACGCAACGCGAGAAACTAAAGACGACTTTGGAGAGGGCTCTGGGTAAATAAGCAAGAGACGTTAAGTAGCGCACTGCCATCCGGGTACGTGGTGTGGTTGCTACCGTGTGCAGGGGTGGTTGGATACATGGGAGAAGTGGGAACTTCAGAATGCATTTAATGCGAATGAGACTTGACTACCTTCCTCGAGTTAGAGCTAATCCGGCTCATGTGCTCACAACTACAGATGTGGCCTAGATGCACGTCGGAGGCCGACATGGACCGAGACCGGCCAATTTAATATTGCCAGTAGTTACACTCAATCTTTTCCGCAAACTGTCTCTTCTCTGCTACAGACCTTTGCTTAAGCACCACCGGGTAATTATCGTTGTTATAGTAAGCAAAGGAGGATGCAGTTTAACGTAGCTATTTATAAATATTTAAAAGGCATTATCAAAGTAGCCAGTACCTAGCCATGTTGGTCAAGGCAAAAGGACATAGAACAATCAGAAAACAGTATCCTCGACCACAGCACATATATTCCATCCTAGGTGTGATAGGGGCGCCTTGGGATGACCACACATACAAAGAGTCAACATACGCAGTATATGCGTGGCAGTTTGATTAATTAGACTGGCCTCCAAATCCATATCCTTCACTGGGCCGGTTCCTTCACGGTTTCTTCATTCTCCATGCCCATCCCGTGCTCGTCCGTCCTTATCGCGCAGTCCCATGAGGGACCCAGGCAACGCTTCAACCACTCGGAGGGAACATATGCGTTCCAGGGATTGTCGCATTAATTATGCCGGCGTTCAAATTACACCTACCTGTCCCTTCTTCAGTTGTGCCCAAGGAGGTCCTTGTACGCAATGAGGACCGCATCCAAGATATCCCGGGTGTTTCCGAACGCCTGCTTGAGTCCTTGGTCTTCATCATCGGATCCTTCATCTTCATCATCAGAACTATCTTCGCCCTCAGAGCTATCGTCACTCTCAGAACTATCGTCATCCTCGGAACTATCGTCATCAGAGCTCTCATCTCCATTCTGAGGGCAATCAAAAGGGTTGGCGGTAATTCCGGAAAACAGGATATCATCTATTTTGTCGATGGAACCTGCGATCCCCTAGCCACGCTCCGAGTTAGTATGTATTATACCATGTGGATGAGGTTCGGGAGACCGTTGCCGTAACAACGGAAGTGCTACTCACCTCGTACTCATGCTTGAGCTCGCTAATGGCACCGACCATGGGCGGGATGGCCGCGGAGGCTCCCTGGAGCATAGGAGCCCTGTCGCGCAACGTGTTCAACAAGACCCCGGCGTGTTGCAAGAACTGGCAACCGTTAGTAAAGACATGACCAAGGGCTGTGGATGGGCGTACCTGGGCGTAGGCCTTGGAAACCTGCATACCGTCGGATCCATCGGTACCATTAGGGGCCCGGGACTTTCCCCCCACCCGGGAGTTGTCGGGTCCGCCCGTCTCGACAATTGCCGAGATAAGTTTGAAATCTTTTATAATCCGAGAAAAGCCGTCGAGCAATACCTGGGAGAGGTCAGCTACCAACGTCCCGGAAGGGGCAAAAGCAAATACTCACCGGGAGAGGACCCCCACCCTGCGGTAGCAAAGCAGCATTGTCCGCGTTGATGCTCTCGGCGACGGGCTGGAGGCTGGCAACTTCGCTGTCAAGGTCTTTGAGGACTTTTCCGACTTCGACGGACCCTACCGCTGCCATGACGGGCGCGGCAATGAGCGCGAAACTGGCGAGGAGGGCGCGAAGGGATACCATGGTTCCGACAGGATGTTGGGCTGTTTTGGGAGTTGTGGCAGAGGAGAAATAGGGAAAGGTGCGGTGATTGTGGGCGTCGAAACGATGGACAACTCGGGGCGCTTGATGGAAGGCGGGCCTACTACCTTTTGTGTGCAGACCAACGACGCGGTGCTTCTAGGCTCTCGGAGTCGATCGACTTGGCAACTCTTAACTAAAATCTCCGTAATAATAGGGGAAGGGGTGGACGGAATGACAAGGGTCTTGCAAGGGGCTAGCATCGCCATTTGACCAGCAGAATTTCTCGTACCCTGCCAACACGCAAAGGCCTACCAGACCAAATCGCTAACTAGTAACCATAGATAAACTTAGTTGAGTACCTTCTTAGACACTCTTCCACTTGCTTTGGGGCTATGCTATGCAGACTTCAACCAAACAAGGGATCCCCTCTTTACGCAGATTCACACACGTAACTATCACGACGATAAATAGTTGCTATCGTTTGAGATCTGCACCCACTCGTCATGTATAATTAGGAGTGCTGAACCAAACTGGGCGTGGGGCCCCCAACCAAGCCCTTGGCTGGCTGGTCGATCGACGATCGGTTTATTACACTAGTGCAATCAAGAGCCAGTCAAAGTATCTCCTGCATGTCCCAATTACTCGGCATGGCTGCCAGGGCCACGCCAAAATACGATCGGCAAGCCCGGTGCTTCACATGAATCCCATGTCCCTCTCACAACACACTCCCTATCTGCAAGAATTAGCTCGGCCAGTATTGAGAGACTACAACTTGTATTCAGAATCACGTCTGACAGGGCACAGCGTAAGCACAACGGACTGACGTGCGCCGGCGTGCTCATATATTATAGTGTAACTAACTAGAAGTAGCTGTTTCTATGCTCACAGCATACCCGGCATCCTCTAACTGTGTGTCACGCACCAGGAACTCCATGACTAGGGAAGTTCTAAGCCCAGACACCGGGCGACAGTAAAAAGGTCATACTCCACCAGAATCTGTTCACAAAATAACGTGCCTCCATACATACATACATACCTACGAAATACACAACACATTGGTTAATCACAAGATCAACAATGAGATTCACTAACCCACCACCACTCGAGCGATTAGGTCGGCCAGTAGCGGCCGGCAAAGAGCAACCAAACCCAGCGCCACGCAAGGTGGAAACGCTGATATTTGCATAGTTGTCAGGATGCGATCCACTTGCTCTCTGACTGAGCCTTCATCACAACCATGAATCATAAAGGGTACGGGAACAATGGGGTACGGAACACTACGCACATGGGATCTCGGCCCTAGACCGGCACCCAGTGAGCGGCTCTTTTGTCCTTCCGTTTCCATAAACAAGTCCATTACACGCCACCGGTGCCCAAGTCACTGCTCTACAACCCGAGTTGCCGCCTTCGGCCATAACTCAGCACGCACCTTACCTATCATGCCGTACTCCGGGCAGGGTCACGCACCCCGCACCCCCGGCGGCAGCCCGTTTGTGGCTTCTGTGTGTATGCGTAGTTTAGGCATTAAGGCCGAGCCACGTTACATTCAAGCGACCGGTCCATAAATGGGGTCGTCAGTTGCGGCATCATCTACTTAAGGGGGTAACCACTCGCAGATCCGGCTACAAGCTATAACCCGTTCCACTGGCAACATACGTCGACTTGGTCGACCCTCCGGAGATGGACAGGTCTCGGCTCATCCATGACCTCCTCACTCACGTGGAGGATCTATGATACGAGACCGGATTCTAGGTATGCAGGAACGGTGGTGCATATACGACGAGACTCTCAAACTATCAACTACTCCGCAATCTTTGTCCCCCTCAGCCAGATGCCGGCACGCACCGTGACACCGTTCCCAACCCCAAACTCTTTCTCAAACTGCAAGCCTTCCGCACCGAGCACCTCCTGGAGCTGCACCTCGACCGACCCGGTTTCGCTCTCCCCATCCATCATCGTAAGCTTAACTGGCGCACCGCCACTGATCATGCCCGCCTTGACGGGGAACTGGAACGCCTGGTCAAACGACGGGTTCTCGATATCCGCCCCCGGCGCATCCGTCTTGATCCCCGTCCTAAACACCTGACCGCCCCACTCAATCTTGACGCTCGGCTTTAGGTCCTCGCGCCGGCCCGTGATGCCCCTTGCCGACGCCACCAGCACGCTGATCAACCCGAGCACCCCGGGCTCCGTCCCCGAGAGGCTCGCAGGGTCGGCCACAAAATGGTGGAACTTCCCGCTGAGCGCCAGCTTCCCACTCGTCTCCTGCTCCTTGTGCACCAGCTTCAGCTCCTGCCGGCCGCCGGCAAGGAGCAGCTGCTTGACGGTGGTGGCGGCGACGCCGATGTCGTCGTCGCTGGCCGTATCGTCGTCCTTGACATCCACCTCGATGGCCTGGTCGTGGTCGGCCACCAAGAAATCCTGCGTCTCGTTCCACTCCGGGTGGTGGTTGTTGTTGACCGTCTGGGTGCGCCACACGGCGCCGCCGGCCACGTTGACGTCGACGAAGCAGTCGGGCACGTCGTGGACTAGTTTCTTGAGGAAATTGCGTGTCTTGCCGAGCTCCTCGCCAAAGTTGGAGCCTGATTCGATGGTCAGCCGCAGCACACCGAGCGGGTGCTGGTAGGTCTTGAAGAAATCGTTGGCCGGGTCGAGCTTGACGAGGAAACGGTTGGGGAGGACGGCCATGGATGCGATGATGCTGACGACTACCTTACGCAGGGCGTTATCGATGAGGCCTAGGCTGGCAATGCTGGCGGCGTCGGTGTAGGTCATTTTGAGTGAGGGCTTGTTGATAAAGGCTATTTGGAGGGCGCCGACCTGGTGTTTGTTAGTGAGTGTTGGGCCGGGGGGTGGAGAGTTTGAGATGGCGACTTACACAGGGGAGGACGTTCGTTAAGGGGCATAATAGAACTGATAGTCGCCCGCGAAGCTTGACATGCTCAACCCCCTGAGATGACATTAGTATGAACCCAACAGAGCTATCAGGTGGATCCTGGGTAGATCGCGGCTCACAATCTTGGGCACCATGTTCCCATCCAACTCAATGTCACAAACGCCATCCCAAAGGAGATCCAGGTCTAGCTTGATGCCGTCACTGTCGGCCTTGTGGACGTCGATGTTCTCGACGTGAATGGGGACTTGTCCCAGATCGATCTTTAGGAAACGCAGCGAGTTCAGGGGGGCGGGCAGCATCGTTGCGAACATGGGCTCCGCAATTCCCTTGATCGTGCGAGCCACAGCGACAGCCATGTTTGGCCATAACTGCTTGATGAGATCGTTTACGAAACCTGGTCATTCATGTCAGCCCTTCATTATGTAAATCCCAAGCGGGGAGGAAGGGGGGTTGACCAGGTGACTCGGCGCCCCCTGAGGCGGTCAGGGTTTCGACGAGCGAAGCCATGTTGAAGATAGTTAGGTAGGTACTTCAGATTCCAAAGTCCCTGCTCAGTGCTCGTCTGATCTACAAATTGACGCAAGTTCTCGCAACTGTTTGGGAAACCTGCCACCACACGGCGGGGTTTTAAAGCCCAATCTCTCTTGGCACTTCGCAGCAAGTGATGTCATCCCTGAACTTTAGTACGCAGTAGTACAGTACCTAAAGTATGCATGGTGGCCCGACGGGGGACAATTCAACCTATCATCCCAGCCGGAGCGTGGGACGAACTCGGGTCAGTCCCGTTTGCCTTTGGCAAGTGTAATAGCAACTGGTTGACCTGAAAATGCCATACCGGAGTTGTGTACCAATCAGGGGCAAGAGAACGGACAGGTGCGCGCCACAGTGATAAACAGACGACAGTGGCGGGCACTAGCACACTGTGGTATCACCGCCCGTCCAACATAGAGTCGTGTCGGGGTGCTCGACGGATAATTAACGTATGAGACTCTACCCCCTTTGGGTCGAGCACCCAACTGAAACACGAGAGCACCAAGGGATATTGGACCTCCCGACAAAATACAAACAGATGGTGAACGACCCCGCACTGAGAATGTTGCGGTCCGCACCAGAGGCAAGTAAGTCCTGGCAAGATACATCAACAGCAACTTTAGGCACGGGAATGTCTGGAGCTCCTTTACGCCGAGAAATAGCAATACGCCAGGAGTCCCGAGTCTGATAACTACAGCACCTAGGCAACTCTGAAAGTGTTAATTGCTTGTGGTGAAGCGAAACCTGATAAGGGGAAGGGAGCTCGCTGATTCCCACAGCGACCTGCTACAACTGGTGCCCACACCAGCCCATCTTCCGTAGTATAGTGGTCAGTATGTGAGCTTGTCATCACCGACTTCGCTCGAGACCCGGGTTCAATTCCCGGCGGGAGAGATCTTTTTGTTTGTGTGTACGGAACACATACACTAGCTGCTCATCCTGGTCTGCGGTTTTTTCACCTCGGTTTGCGGGTCGAGCGAACCCCGCGACCCCTCAGTTTTGCGGTTGTTCTCGGCTTCGCCACTTTTGAATTCCAGGCTCCTATCGGCCATCGGCGACTGGCGGGTTTCTTGGTGGCGGGGTCAGGGGACACGCCCCATGTGAGCTCGGCACCTCCTTCTTAGGTGCATGTCGGCCGCTTGATACCGCTGGGGCTAGTGGAGACACCTTCCTGTTTAGGGCCTCTTCAACGGCGCAACTCCATCGCCAAGTAAAATTTCAGGCTGTTTTCTCGACCGAAATTCAAAGTTTGAAGCAAGCCTTGAGGACTCGTGAATTCTTATTCACACGATTTCACTAACTGCACGAAAGTTCATAAGTTCATACACGAACCTTCATAGCGCCCTCAGTAAACCCAACACCCACCCCCCGGGCCACTTACACTCCATACCACCCGCAGTGAGCATGTCGGCACAAGAACTGTCAATGGACCTCCCGGTCATCGACCTAGACGTCTTTCTCCAACAACCCCGCGACTCGCCCGAGGTGCAAGCTGAGTGCGCCAATGCAGCTGACGCCCTCATCACATACGGCGCGCTGGTGCTGCACGACTCGCGCGTGTCGGACCATGACAACGAGACCTTCCTGGACCTACTCGAGGACTACTTCGCGCAACCCGAGGCCGACCTCCGAAAGGATGAACGACCCGAGCTGGCGTACCAGATTGGCGTAACGCTCGAGAACACCGAGAAGCCCAAGTGCGCCGTCGACGAGCCGTGCCTTAATGTCATCGAGCGGCTAGCCCCCTCCGAGCGCCCGCTCGACATCTCGGCGCACTCGCCAGACCCCAAGTGCCGCTTCTTCTGGCGCATGGTCGAACCGCCGCCGTACACCTCGAAGTTCCCGACCTTGAACGCAGACAACATCATCCCCGACGCGCCGCACATTAGGGAGCGATGGGAGCCGGTCATGAATCAGTGGGGCACGTCGATGAAAAATGCGTGAGTGAACCATGACCAACGACCAGTGAGAGCCGGGGATGAATGTTAACAACCAACAGCGTTGAAGGACTTACCCAAATGACCGCCGTTGGCCTGGGCCTCGAGGCAGACACATTCAAAGAGGCGGGCCGATACGGGTAGGTCGAGTCATTTTTGGCCCCCTTCCCGATGAACACCCAACCCTAACCACAACCAGCTCCCACCTCCTCGCGCCCACCGCCTCCGACCTATCCAAGTACGGCGAGGAAAACACGATCCTGGCCGGCTTCCACACGGACCTCAACTTCCTGACCATCCACGGCCGGTCGCGCTACCCGGGCCTGCACATCTGGGCGCGCAACACGGGCAAGCGCATCCCCGTCAAGATCCCCGCCGGCGGCAACTACCTGCTCGTGCAGGCGGGCAAGCAGCTCGAGCACGCCACAGGCGGCCTCGTCAAGGCCGGCTACCACGAGGTCGTCGTCAACGACCGCACCGTGAGCGTCATCGAGGACCGTCGCGCCCGCTTCCCCGAGCGGCCCCTGGTGCGTATCTCGTCGACTTTCTTTTGGCATTTGTCGTCGGATCATGATTTGGTGCCGATTCGGGAGCTGGCCGAGAGGGCGAGGGCTGTGAGGGCGCAGCAGTTTGATTTGGGCAAGGATGAGGGGGAGGAGGTGCAGTATCCGCCCATGAAGGTGGGCGAGCAGGTGCAGAGGTAGGTTTTGATTTTGGACCCTTGGGTGTGTTCTCACTGGGACCCTGAGCTAACTTGTGATGGCAGCGAACTCAAGCACATCGCCCTGATGGCAACGAGCTAAGACGCTGGGCTCAGCCCGTTATTGCACAACAGTAGCGCCACGTCGGGGACGACTTGTGATTCAAGATTAATCAGTGACAGCGCGTGGATGAGTTTATTAGTGATATACGGTTGTGCTAGTGACAGCCCGCCTGACCATGTCTGGAATACTTGCGATAGTCTGGTGGTTGTTGTATCAATAGAATTGATGTCTCGATTTTCAACAATATGCCAAGCGCGTTAGACCTAGATTTATTACGGTTTCGCCTTACTTCATTTACGAATCTTAGTCCTCGAGGCTAACACCCATACAACATGAGAGAGACTGAGAGTATGGCGATGGTTCTTTATAATGTCTACCTCAGCCCCCTGCTTCCAACCAACCAGGTGCTACAGCAAGTGTCCACACTTGCCAATCTTCCGTAGTATAGTGGTCAGTATGTGAGCTTGTCATCACCGACTTCGCTCGAGACCCGGGTTCAATTCCCGGCGGGAGAGTTTCTTTTTCGTTCCACCGCCTAATGACCTCGTCTGTCGAGATTTTCCTTTTTCATTCTCTGAGAACAGCTATGAGTGGAGCTGGTACACCGCTGACTGACGGGTGGGAAGTCTATAACTAGCAAACAGTCGTAAGAACACCGTTCACGAAGTCTTAAGCTTAGGGTGGCCAGGTCATGACAAGCATTTGCGGCTTTCTTAGTTCTATCACTACCATCATTGTTTTAACATATGCTAGGCTAGGATGCCGAAGGGATTCCTCGATCACCTCTATCGAAGAACGGCCGTGGTTGTTCCAGGCGGGAGAAGATTGGAGACTGCCCACCCAGGGAGCGCGGTACTCGGGGACTACCTGGGTACTAGTAGCTTCCGAAAGTTATGTGCCAATGGGCCCAGGGTGCAGCGTACTCGGCGAGGAACGAAACCATGTCCCGATATGCCTGCGAACATACCTAGGTACCCAACTCACTAGCCAAAGACCAAGGGCGAGCAAGAGAGTAAAGATGGCGAGGAAGCCGATATAACAGTCATGGCCATCAAGTAGTCTAGAAGAAGGCCAGGCCCAATAACCCGAACGGAGGACTGGACCGTTTCTTTCAGACGAACATTATTTCATGATTCCTTTCTCTTGGCTGTATGTTTTTGGCTTTGGGCTCCACAGGAATACGTGGGATTGGTACCTGCATTGCAGCCCAACAAATGCAGCCTAGACTACATTGGTGGCAGCAAGTGCAAAGCGATTTGAGCACCCCATACCTCTTAAGGGAAAGGAAGACTTCGCACACATCAGAGGGTGGCGAGGGCAAGGCGCGGCCCGACAATGTAGCAGGGAACGTCGTGCCGGAAAGGGGCGAGGTGAGTAACCACCACCGAGATATGGCTCCTTGCGTTGACTCAATCTCGGGGCGGCAACATCCCCAACCCGTACCAACGAGGACTCGGAGCTCAACCGGCTAGTGGAGCCTGCCACTAGACGGGGGTCGCTATTCAGAACCCGCTTGAAGACGCCCAACTGCGGCATTCACTATCCGGGGGTGAAGACCACCAAGTCAAGGTGTACATGCTGGTGGGTAGTCGGGTGTGGTGTTTATGTTGAAGAAGCAGAATATGAAAGTTGATGTTTAGTTTGGAGCAGAACTAGGTAATATTACAGACTCACCATCCCATCAAATCTCACTCTCGGAAATCAGTAACACACGAACCTAAAAGCTACAAGGGGACGACCATCATCAGGCGGCCATCAGACGACGACCTCCTGACGTCTGTTCCAGCCATTCTGTTGGTCCCGAAAGTAGCTACGGGTCGATGTCTCTCCACTGCAACACTGCATGTTCGTTCTATGCCTGAGTGAGGTTGGTCAGTTCGTTGGACACCAACGCTTACGGCTTACACCTCGCGCTTGAGGCGGCGCTGTGGCGGATCTGTGAAACATGATAGACGAGGTCGAAACGGCGCGGTCCCGTGGGGCCGCGAGCGGCATCGGCGATGTGGGCCCGCCGTGGCAATGTCCGGCAGGACGGCCCACCGGCTAGCGATCTGCTGCTCTGCGTGTCTGTTCACCGCACCTGGGAATGCACGTGGAATGGTCTCAAGCGGAACAGAATGTTAAGATATGTTGACCGCTGTTGGCGCGACGTGTCGTTTTTCAGTTTGCGGCTAGGATGCATCGCATCGGATCCGGTTCGATGTCGAGGTGCAACTCGCAGTGGCACTCGCACAGCAGCTTTGCGTCCGATCTTGTGTTCGCCTGTAAGACGGGGGTTGCGCGAGGCCTTGTGCGGCCTTGTGCTCCTCAACGTGACGCTGTCTCTCTGGCTGGGAGTCCATAAAAGCGGCAACTCATCTAGTCTTTGGTTTCGCGGCGGCGCGGGGAGCTGCAGAAAGCAGCGAGCCCGGGCTACCAGTGACAGCGCGGTAAGGCCGACCTCCTTGGGCGAACGGGCACGCGGGGAAGGCGATCAGCAGTGGGTGGCCGACTGCAGGACACACCAGAGCAAACAAGACCGTCTCGGGCGTCGCGGCAGTATTGCATTGAACCCTGATCGCCCACGGAGCCCTCTCAAATTCCACTCACACTTTTGCTGTGGACTGGAGGCTCGGCCGGGCACGTCGGGTGAAGGAGGAGGCTGATGAAGAGACGTTGGACGGTACAGGCAGAAACGTCGAGTGCACCCCTGAAGGGTAACCGATTCCAGGCTGCCACCCTCCATTTCGGGGCGGGTCGGGTGGTTACGCCGGAGCCAATCGACGCCATCCGTCAAGTCACCGCCGCGCCCGATACCGAAACCGGGGGAGGCACGAGGGCACATCGGGGAACTCGGGAGGAGGATTGTCAGAGAATTACAACCTCAGTTTGGATGCCAAAAACTCTGGAGATCTGCAATGTTATTAATATCTCGAAAGAAGTGTTCCAGACCTCCCTTGATAGGCAGGCGACGCGGCAGTGCGGTGAAGGCCACCACGCTGCAGGGCAGCACTGCGCGAACACTGGGGGGGTTGAGGCTTCTTGGGCGTGGGAGAAAGCCTTCGTCGTGGCAATTTCTATCCAGTCATCATCGAAATGTCTTGTCAAGAAAGCGATCCAAGAACGTGGCACGCCTGGTCCAACAGCGCCACCGCGACACTGTGTCTTGAAGATCGGTTGACGAACTGGGGATTCAAAATGGAGCCAAGAGCCTGGTGCTGCACGTCTTCAATTCCCAGAGGTTGTGAGGTTCCAGCACTCAGGTCTTGATGCGGGGCCTGGGGCGGCAGAAAAGCGGGTCGCCGCACCAAAACCCGAAAACTTTCACCAGACAATCTGATGAAGGCGAAAATGTTTCAAGCGGGCGAGCAGGACAGAGGCTCGGGGGTCGGGGAGAGACGCCGAAGGCTGCGAGGAAACCGCTGATGCATTGCTGGCCCGGATCATGTCGTCGTTAGAGCGACACAACCTCGGGCAACATGCCACATCGTCGATAATGTATCGCCTGGGCAGTTCAATACCTAAGGCCACCGAGCGGTCTGACAAATGGAACCTGAAAGCCTCAGCGATGGTGGTGCACAAGCACGACAAGAAAGAGGCTGATAGACGCTCCACTCCAACTTCAGGGTCTCCAGTTGTGATGTGGTGGGGCTGACCATCCCCCGATTGTGGGGGTGGGCCGCTGCCGTTGCATGGCGGTTGACTGGCGGTCGCCGACTCGCCGTTCGCCTCACTCTTCTTACTGGAGAGAAATGTGTTTCGATCGAGCAGCCGCATTCCGTGTTGTGCCGACTTTCAATCTGCAGCAGCAAGACCAGCACGACGAATTCCCAATCTCCGAAGGGGTGCTGCAACACGACATGGTCGCTTTCGCTCAACCTTGACGGCAAAGTTGCGGAGTTGTTGCTTTTTCTGCCTCCTCGCGCCACAACATGGTGGGCCTGGCGTGCCTGCTCGGATCCCGGAGAGCATGTCAAGACAGTGCGGCCCGGATTCCTCCCAACGTTTCGAAACCTGCAGTTCCCTGCATCTTCTCCATGACCCTTCCCCACGTCCTGCATTCGCCGCGGCGTGGGATGACAACCGTGAGAAGTCGGGGCCATTCTGCAACCCCGAGTAAGCATTGCCGTTCCGTGGCGGCTCCGGGATGAGTGGTTCGCGAAAATGAGCACCCCAATGTGCCTATCCGGTACCGTCAAAGTACCCATCGCGTTCGATGCGGTCCTCGTCTTGGCACGGCCGGCGTGCGGCGAAGCTGCGCCTATCCGGCGTCAGCCCGGACGAGGCTGGATCGGGTGGCTTACACACGAAATAGGGTCTTGTCGACTTGTCTGCGTGTAGGTATATACCAGCTGGGGCCCGCATGGGCGCCCCATCACCGCCTTTCCCTCCCGTCTGAACGACATGTCGATGTGGCCCCGTCTCTGACAGCCACTTCCCAGCTCCTCCGTGTTCTTTGTACTGTGAGTGCCACTAATCAGTTCCTGCGTTTCGTCCCGTCTGTCCACCGTCCCTTCAACCCTGTTGGCTTGCTCTGTCGGGAACGGGGCAGCCGATCGTTTCGAGAACTCGTTCTTCCGCCACCGCTCAGACCGAGGCCGGCCTGTCGGGGAGTCCCCAACTGGCCAGCGCCGACCCTGACCTTTATTGCCTTTTCTTTGTCGGGAGATCCTGGGGACAGTCCTGCTCACCTTGCCTCCCGCCAGATAAATATAATTCTGCTCTCTATTTCGTCCCTCCGCTCGACTTGCTCTCTCCTCCGATCACCGATTTCCGTTGCAGATTCGCTCCTTTACCCCCTGTCCGCCTCCCCAAGATACTCGCTGGGCACCACACACCGCCCTTTTCTTTGGGACTCCCACCACTCTTTTGGCACCGAGCGTGCTGTCGTTGCCCGCCATGCACGGGTACTCGTCGTCGTCAGACTCGGAGGATGAATACCACTACCGCAAGCACAAGGGGACCGTACCAGCGACCACCGCCGCGAACGATGCCAACAAGAAGAAGAAGAAGCGCAAGCTGCCGCCCCAGCAGAGCATCAACCGCATCTGGAAGCGGTTCAGCAATAAGCGGTTCAACAAGGCCCTTTCCGTCCTGCCCTTTGACCCGGTCCTGCCTCCCATCATCTCCGACCGATCCAACGAGCTGCTGAATGCCGGTTACGAGCGCGCCGCGGAAGAATGCCGGCGCAAGGTCCGGAAGATCATCCAAGAATGTCGGAGAGTGAACACACGGTACCGAGACCCGGGCTTTGACCTGGTAAGTCTTCTGTGCGAGTGGCGGGGTCATGCGGATACCGGACGGTGCTAACCTGCCCGCAGGACTGGGATCTTAAGATGGAAAAGGGTCATACTCTCAACATCCTCGGCCGGACCAAGTTCGATCTGAGCATGTCGACGCTGATGAACCCGAGCGCCGTCGTGCCGAAGGCTGTCAAGCGCATTCACGAGATCTACGAGAAGCCGACCTTCCTCGCCAGCATCAGCGGTAACGACGTCAAGCAGGGAAGCCTCGGGGACTGCTGGCTGATGGCCAGTCTGTCGGGCCTGTCCAACGTCAAGGATGGCATCCAGCGCATTTGTGTCGAGTATGACACCCGGATCGGCATCTACGGGTTTGTCTTTTATCGAGGTGAGCCAGACCTGAGACGTGCCCAGTGCTTGCTTTGCTTGTGTCACGCGACTAACAAACAACAGACGGAGAATGGATCTACTCGATCATTGACGACAAGCTCTTCCTCAAGTCACCATGCTGGGACTCGCCGAGCATGCAGCGCGACCTGCTGCAGCAGATCGACCGCGAGGACGTCGAGCGTGTGTACCGCAAGACGTACCAGACGGGTTCCAAGGCGCTGTTCTTTGCGCAGTGCAAGGATCAGAATGAGACCTGGGTGCCCCTAATCGAGAAGGCCTACGCCAAGGCTCACGGCGACTATGCGTCCCTAGCCGGCGGCTGGATCGGCGAGGGTCTTGAGGACCTCTCCGGCGGTGTCACAACAGAGCTTCTCGCCTCCGACATCCTTGACCTAGATGGGTTCTGGGACGCCGAGCTCAGCAAGGTCAACCAGGAATTCCTGTTTGGCTGCAGCACGGGTCTCCTTGACGGCGGCTACGGCGACCGTGACGGCATTGAGGAGGGCCATGCCTACGTTGTTATGGAGGCGCGGACCCTCAAGAGCGGTACCCGCCTCGTCAAGCTCAGGAACCCGTGGGGTAAAACCAAGAAGGGCATCTGGGAGGGTGCCTGGTCCGACGGGTCCAAGGAGTGGACAGCCGAGGCGCAGGAGGAGCTTGGCCACCAGTTCGGCAGCGACAGCGTGTTCTGGATCTCGTACGAGGATCTGCTACGGAAGTACCAGCACTTTGACCGTACCCGCCTGTTCCGCGACCCCGACTGGCGCTGCTGCCAGCGGTGGATCGGCGTCGACGTTTCGTGGAAGCCACAATACCATGAGAAGTTCCACATCAAGCTGACACGCGAAGGGCCGCTGGTCATCGTGTTGAGCCAACTGGACAACCGGTACTTTAAGGGCCTGCACGGCCAATACTCGTTCCGCTTGCAGTTTCGCATCCACGAGCGGGACCGCCCAGACCCTGAGGACTACGTCGTTCGCAGCCATGGCAACTATCTCATGGACCGGTCCGTGTCCATCGAGCTGCCGTCCATGCTCCCGGGCACCTACACCGTCTTCATCAGCGTGGCCGGCGAGCGCAACACCGACGTGCCCAGCATCGAGGACGTCGTCAAGCGCGAGTGCAAGAAACGGATCGAGAACGAGAAGCTCGCTCAAGTCGGGTACGCCTACGACCTCGCCCACAGCAAGGGCGCGGCGCACCTTGAGGCGGTCAAGAAGGCGCGCAAGAAGGCCGACCAGAAGAAGGCCAGCAACGCACGCCAGACGGAGCGCCACCGCCTGTGGGAGAAACGGCACCTCAACCGCCAGATTACCAAGAAGCAAGGCCGCAAGAACAACCAGAAGCTCGAGGCCAAGCAGGCAGCTCGCGAGGAAAAGAGGCGCAAGGCCGAGGGGCTGAAGCCCAAGGACCAGGGCGTGCAGACCGACGAGATCAAGGAGAAGCCTGTCGAGCCAAAGCCCGAAGACAAGAAGGCCGAGGAGAAGGATATCGACAAGACCAAGGAGCAACCCAAGGTAGAAGCAAAGGCCGAGGACAAGACTGAGGATAAGGCAACTGAAGAACAACCCAAGGTTGACTCTGAACCCAAGAAGGAAGAATCTCGGGCAGATGAGGAGTCGCCCGACGCTACACCGATTGCCACTCCTCTTGAGACTCCTACCACAGAGAAGGGCTCACAGCTGTCAGACGCTGCCAAGGATGCTGAGGCCCCCAAGGACGCTTCCGCTGAACAGGGCAAGTCTGACGACAAGACCGAGGACAAGCCTAAGCCTGAAGACAAGGCCGATGACAAGTCTGAGGACAAGTCTGAGGACAAACCTAAGGACAAATCTGAGGACAAGTCCGAAGACAAGGCTGCATCCTCAGCCAGCTCCTCCTCCACCGGCACCCCCGCCCCCACCCCCAAGAGCGACACCTCGTCCACCCCCAGCACCGACAGCAAGGACAAGGAGAAGGTGCCCGTCCCACCGGTCGACGACTCCAAGGTTTCGGGCGGCCCGCCACCGCCCGCGCCGCCCCCAGCCAAGAAGGCGCCCAACATGTACGTGACATCAGACGGCGAGTCCAGCGCGTCGCCGACCGAGGACTGGGAGGCGCTGTACAGCAGCGACGACATGTCGCGCAAGCCGCGGATGGCGGCGCCGCCGCCGCCCAACGCGGCCACGGTGAGCAAGTACCGCGATGATACCGAGGACGAGAACGAGCCGGACCCGTGGAACGCCATCGCCGTCGTGGGGCTGCGCGTCTACTCCAAGGACGAGGACCTCGAGCTGCGCGTCGTTATCGAGGGCGGCGAGCTCGAGGAGGGCGGCATGGGCGAGAAGGGCGGCGTCGACTTGGATAATGCCCAGGCGAATGCCGGCGGCGCGCGGACGGCGCGCGTGGAGAAGAAGGAGGGCGAGGCGCATGAGGATGATGCGGAGGCGTATGAGGGGGACAGTGAGGTGGAGAAGAAGAAGGGCGGGGCGAAGAAGGGGAAGAAGGAGGGCGAGAAGAGTGATACCGAGGTGGAGAAGGGGAAGGAGAAGGAGAAGAAGGAAGAGAAGGGGAAAGAAAAGACGGATGACGGGCTGGCGCCGTATCCGGTCATTGTCCAGAAGGGCAAGGGCGATGAGGAGTACGAGACGGCCGTGGAGTCCATGCTGGACTAGCCGCGCGTGATGAGATTTGACGACAGCATTCGAATACCCTACAACTAATGCACTAGAATGCGAGAGAGACATAGAGGAGCGGGACAGCGTTGGGTCGGAGTTTGGATTGGGTTCGAGTTTACTGGTTTCTTGGCTACCTGTTTCTCGCCACTTATTTGGTCGGTCTGTATACGAAGGACATGCCACTCAGTTGGAGCGCGTACATCTGTCTCCATTCTAGAACAATACATCTTGTTAATTTAACACCGAGGCATGAGTGCAACTCGAATGCGCAACCAAACTCAGACGATGGTATCATAAGCCTGACGCTAACCAAGGAAAGCCCCCCTCGATAGAAACCAACTTCCACATTAACCCCCTTCCCTCACAGCCTTAGTTTGTCTTTTTAACTCCAGCCCCGTTGGTGACGGCCGGCTTGCGGCCCTGCTGCGGCTGCTGGACGAAGCGCACGTAAGCGTAGCCGGCGGCGGCGAGGACGGCGATGATAGCGGCATTTCCTAGGAGGGTACCAGTTAGTAGCTGGTATTGTTCTGCTATCCTAATTTCTGAACTCGTTCCAAAACATGGGGTTCCACAACGCCATGCCAACAAAAAGCACCGGACAGGAGAAGAGACAGACAGACACATACCAGCAACAAACTTCCCCACCCCGCCAGCCAAGTCGAACACGCCCTGGCCGATGTCGCCGATGAAGGCGAAAAAGCCGGCGAGCAGGCTGAAAACGCCGCTGACGAAGGAGTGGATGATCGCATAGGCGGCGCCGAATACCGAGGACAGCAGCTCGCCGATGGACTTGATGAGGTCGGTGACGGCGCTTGTGACAGCCATTTTCTTGTCCTTTTCTCTCCGTACGGGAGGCAAATACTCTGGTCTAGGTTGTGTAGGGTTTGATGATGTTGGTTTTGATGTTGGTCTTGATGTGGGGGTTGTGGTTGCTGTGGATGTAGTAATACGGTATATAGATTTCCCCAGTTAATGTTCTGCTGAGATCACGACATTGGAGAGCGTGGTACATCTGGGTTGTGACCTGGATGAACCTGATTTATAGAAGCAGGATATGGCGCGAAAGTTGGTGATCGACGTGGGTGGTACATGACGTCAACCCCTCCCACATCGACAAGTTGCGGCTCACAACGGCTCGTCGGGGAGGCGATTTGCCGTACCGCCAATGATCCAGTGCGAGGCGTCCCGATTCGGGAGGACTCCAAGTCTGGCATAGCAACCTAGGCAGAGCAGAGTCGGAATGACGTCGCTTGGGACAAGATTGCACCGGCCAAGATTCGCATTGGAAGACAGCAAAGCGGTAGTAGCACACAAAAGGGGTATCTCCATTAGAATTACGACTAGTACATGGTGACGTGCAGATCAGTCCTCGTTCCTATCCACAGCCTTCCCCTTGCCCTTCGGCGACGCCGGTGCCGCCGCCTCGGACACTGGCGCAGAGCCGGGTGCCTGCGTCTCTTGGTTTTCGGAAAGGGCAGACACGGCAACCGATGGGCGGTTTGAGTTCGCGGATGCCGTGGGCTCAGGAGGCGTGATCGACTTGGTGAGCTGCGACCCTAGGGCTGGCAGCTGGGGGGCCGCTGTTTGGGTCTGCGCATGTGGTTCGGCACTCTCCTGGATTGACGGCAGAGGCCCTGGCGGTAGGATCATCGAGCTCCTGGTGTTCTGGGCCATTTCTGAGTTCGTGGCGGCGACCGGCGGGGTATTACCCTCAAGGTCCTCCTCGTCAACAACCTCCTTTGCGACCTCCTTGCCGCGGCGCGAACGGGTACAGAGGATAATACCCATAATAACGCCGGCGAGGATAAGCACGCCAAAGCTGACGCCGACACCAATGGCAATTTTCTGCCACTGCTGGACCCCGTTCTCGGGACCGTCGTATTTATACGGTCCGTTCGAGCCCGAACCAGAGCCCGAACCGGAGCCTGAGCCACTGCCGGAGTCGGGGCAGTAGCTGCCGGTGCACAACTGGGATGCGCCCGGGGTGTAATCGCCATAGCTCTCAAACGCCACGATATCTGAAGTCGGGGCGTTGGAGCCAGAGGGAAACTTGACAGGGGCCACGGCGATCTCCTGGTTCGCCTGGTCGATGACGATGTAGCTGCGCCGGAGAAGGGAGCTGCCGAGGTTGTAGACGTAAGACGAGGATCTCCTCAAGTAAGCGCTCCCATCGTTCTTCTGAATGCCAAACATGCATGAGTCTGAGTCGAGTAGATCAGAGCGCCGGTAGCCGGGATATGCGGTAATTGGCAGTACGAGATCGGCCGTTTCGACATTCAGACCAGGCCCGCCGGCGCCGCCGAGCTCAAGCACAAACTTTGTATTATTGGTCTTGCCGGCATCGCACGGAATCAGGAAGGCCGCGGCGGATTTATTATAAGTGGCTCCAGCCATGTCGGCGACCTGGTCCGCCAGCCGCGAGGGCAAAAACGACAATACCTCGCCCGGACCGACGGTGACATCAACCGGGAAGTCGTTGGATCGAATGGCTGGCATGGCTTCTCCCGAAGCGGCAGTACCGTTCATGCTGTTGAGAGTGGTGACGGCCCCGTAGGCATAGTACGAGTACGAGTACGAGCTGGACGCCGAAACGCGCACGAGATTGCCCGTGTACCTCGACCGGTCGACGGCGCCAAACAGCAGGCTGCCCGAGGTCCCCTTGGCATCATCCAGCCAAATGCTGTAGGCCGGACTCGCGATCTTGCCGGATGAAACCATGCGGTCCATGATGTTGGCGTAGGTGCCGGTCGACGAGGAGTAGTAGTTTGCCGAGTTGTTGGCGCCGAGGCCGAGCATGCCAATCCAACGATACGCGGACGAGACGAGACCCATTGGGTAGTCGTCAAACTCGAGCCCGCCAAAGGCCAGCTTGTCGGTCATGTTGTAACCGGAGACGCTGTTGGCGTCGACGTAGCTGGCGCTGAAGTCATCGTAGCGCGAGTTCGGAGGCAGATAGGTCGAGGACAGTGTCTTGTTGAAGCTCCCCCACGTGCACTGGGCATCGGGCACGGTCATATCTTCCAAGTCGTTGTCGTCGTAGCCATACTGGTTCCGGTAGTACCACTCGGGCGAGCATTCGCGGGTATTTGCGTCGGGCACCCACGTGTCGCCGACCGAGGACGAGATCAGTAGCGACACCTTTTGCGGTGGCGTGCCGACCGTGGCATCAACGACGTAGGCATATTCGGACGACGTGAGGGTAGTCTGTTTCGAGCCGCGCGCCGAGAGATTGACGTCGTCGCTGTTGTGCCGAGAGAAGGGGAGCAGCACATGCTCGGCGGCGGTTGTGGCTGTGAGCGCGCCGATCGCGAGCATGGATAAGCGAGTGTGGAGCGCCATCGCAAGGCGGGCGCAAAAAAAAACGAATGCCTAACAAATAACAGACAAAAGATTGGACGTCGATTCTATCTCGACATTGCGGGCGACATTTATATGTACAAAACGAGCGATGGCGAAGACCGACCAGCGAAAAGAAGAACACGAGAGGATTTAACACCGTTTTTGCTCTTGCCCCTTGGTGCCTGGCCCGGGTCTGGCCCCCAATATCCCGGGGCAAGCTGCCCGCGATGATTGGCAGCAGAAGCGAGTCTGCTTGTTTAGCTGCTCTCCGAAATTGGCGTCTTGGCAATCCGAACGGCCGAGTTGCAATGGGATGAGACAGAGACGGACACGCCGAGTTGAACGTAGAAAGCGACAAGAGGAAATACGATGGGTATGTACAAATATAGCGAGCGTTTCGGAGGCGGAAGAGGCGAGAGAGGTTCTGGTCTGCGAAAAATCGGTTTGCTGGTCAACTCTGAAGTTCCTCCTTCGCCTCGAGCTGCTCGGCCCAATGCCTGCCTAGCCAAGTATGCTGGGAACTTTTGCAAGTCATGCTTGTTGACCCCGGCAAGTCATGGCTCTGCCGATAGCATAGCGGCGTTACCCGACCTAGCTTTGTTGCTCGAGTTGGATTCACTTCACAAGGAGATGAGTTGCACATGGAAAAGTCGGTTTGAAGCGCAATGGGAGACAACAAAAATTAAAAATAGAAAACATCCCAACTCCAAGTGAAAGCTAATGGCTCGCAACCCTCCCCGCTTACCCGATACGGAAGGTGGGTCGGGACCCCACGTTGTTGAGGCAGACCTGGCGGGGCTCAAACAGCTCCGCGACCTGACGACCTGACGACCTGACGTCGTTCTTGACTTTGAACAACCCGCACTGCGTCAACCAAACTACTCCCAGCGAGGCCACGATGCAGTCTGGAATCTCGGGTGCGTGCTCTGACACAGAATATGCCACCCTAACAAAATTGCTAACCCACTAGCTACAGCATCGAAGGAGCTGGTCTCCCAATTCAACGACCTACTCTCCGACAGCAAACACTTTGGCCTCCTCGTGACCATCGCCTCGGAGCAGTTGCAGCCGCTACAACTCCTGACGCCATCGTCGCCCGCATCCTTCGATTCCAATGTCGAGTCTCTGCTGGGGCCGCAAATCAAGCCTAATGAGGCTCTTTACATAATCCTCCGCAAGCACCCGTCCGCGCCGGCCCTCGTGGCTGTGACGTACGTGCCAGACACCGCTCCCGTGCGCCAGAAGATGCTGTTTGCCTCGACGCGCTTGACCCTCGTGCGCGAGCTCGGGAGCGAGCACTTCCGGGACACCTTTTTTGCTACCATGCCCGAGGAGCTCAGCGCGGCCGGATTCAAGAAGCACGACGCCCACAGTGCGCTGGAGGCCCCGCTTACGGAGGAGGAGAGGAGCCTAGGCGAGGTCAGACGCGCGGAGCAAGAGGCAGGCATGGGCACGGGAACGCGCGAGATCCATCTGAGCAAGCACATGGCTACGCCAATCGCCGACGATGCTCTGCAGGCCTTGAAAGAGCTCGGCGCGGGAGACAAGCGGACATTGGTCATGCTGGTGCGTATGGCGGCTTCGGTCTCTGGGCTTTAGTCTCTGGTACATGACAAACAGCTGACGTATGTCCTTTGGCTAGAAAATTAACCCGGACACTGAGTCCGTCGAGCTGGTCCCGGACGAGTCCACCCCTACGTCAATCCCCGAGCTCGTGCAAACCATCTCATCCACAGAGCCCCGTTTCACATTTTACCGGTTTACGCACACGCACAACGGCAGCGAGTCAAGCCCGCTACTGTTTCTCTACACCTGCCCCACCAACTTCAGCACCAAGGCCATCAAGTTCCGCATGATGTACCCCCTCATGAAGCGAGCTGTCCTCACCGTTGCGGAAAAGGAGGCTGGTTTGCAGCCAGAGAAGAAGTTCGAGGTGGAGGATGTCTCCGAGATTACGGAGCAGGGCGTCATGGAGGAACTGCACCCAAGAGCAGAGGTGAAGAAGGGGTTCACTCGGCCTAAGCGTCCGGGGCGCTAAGCACCTGGCGTCCTATCTAGAGCGCAAGAATCTTATTGACGATTGTCTCCTTGCGGTGCGTGACCTGACCGGTATCGCCTCCATAAATTTCTGCTGCCTCCCCCAAAGGTCCTGTGTTTCTTTCATCTTCTTTCATGGTGCAGCCACGTCCAGCCACGTCCAGCCACGTCCAGCCAAATTCACACTACCCATTCGACGCCTTTTTCTGCTCCCATCTCTCGAGCAAACTGCCGCCCGGGTATTCGCTGGTCCGTCGCCGAAATACCACCACTCTCTCTGCCCATTGCCTGGCATCACCTCCTCCTCGGCTCGTCATCTTCCGCCATGGCTCCCGTAGAGGTCTTGTACGGCCACCTCCTTCGGGACCCCGAAGATGCCAGCCTCTTCATCCGGGCCCTCAGCCACGGCGCTTCGTGCCAAACCCAGCTGGTGCACAACTACACCACTGGCGGCACTTGCGTTCGAAAGGCTCTCCGCCGCCCTGCCATGCCGACTGCGCCGACCCGCGGCGCCCCTGGGCAGTTCGACCGGGACGCCCACGTCGCTCAGCTCCTGCACGCCGCCGCCGCCCGGGACGGCTTCGACCTAGGCGTGCCCAAGCTCCTGTCGGCAACGAGCGCCCCCCATAGCTGCAGCGTCTCACACTGGGGGCTCTGCAGCGGCGGCACACTCGCCTTCTTCATCGAGCGGTGCATCGAAACCGACTCGGTCCTCCCCGTGGGTCTCGCACTGCAAATCCTCGCGCAGACCCTCGAGACCCTCGACTTCATGTATACGAAGCTCGACACGGTATGTCCATCCCACCACCCTCGCACGTCCCCAACAGCCGCTAACACCTCCCCCCAGCCCATCTTCCACCGCGACCTGCACGCGAACAACCTCATGCTGGACTTCGCCCCCGGGCACGCCATCCCAAGCGTGCAGGTCATCGACTTCGGCCTGGCCACCCACTGCCCGCGCGCCCGCGGCGACCCCATCGCCTGGGGCGACGCTGACGACGAGATCCCGGACAGGGACATCCCCCATGTCCTAGCCCTACTGCGCGACCTGCTCACCCCGCTCACCATGCCGCCGGCCCAGCGCCGCGCGCTCCTCCCCCACGCTGCCGCCCCCACCATGTCCACGGGCTACAGTCTGCTGAGACGCCAAAACATTATGGGAGCGTGCCCCCGCCGTCCGCCACCAGAAGACGAAAATGACGACGACGAGGAGGACGACCACGGTGGCAGCAGCGAGCAGCAGGCCCCGCTGCGCACCGCCTACTGGCAGCTGAACGAGCTGCTGGGGGAGTTCGCCGTGCGCAAGGCGGCGGCGCTAGGCCCGGACACGGACATGGACACAGTCACGGACACAGACACAAACACAGGCCCGCATACGCCACCGCCCTGGCCGATGTCCACCCCGTCACTGCAGCCGGTCATCGTCTTCCTCCGGCGCGGCGCGGCCGCTGCCATGTGGGACGTGGAGCAGGGCGCGGCGCACCGCGAGTTTCGGGCGGCGGTGTTGCACCCCGCGTGGAGAGGGGCGCTGGGGCTGGGGGCCGAGCAGCCGCGGTTGTGTCGGAGCGTGGACGGCCTGCTGGAGTGGCTGGGTGGGTTGCGCGGGGGCGGGGTCGGGGACGGGCCGTGGGATGTTGCTGAGGTGTGGGCGGGGGATATGAGGTTTGCGGTACGCGGTGTGTTGCCCGGGCTGGGGGGTAAGATGGATGGGGATGGGGAGGAGGATGGGGGGCACTTTGAAGATGGGGAGAACTGGGGGTGAATGGGGAGGTGTTTCTCTTTGCTCTTTATTGGGAAGACGTATGATAGGGGAGTTTGCTTTTGGGTTGCACGATTTGTACTTGAGAAAGGCAGCATGATGATGCCCTAGGAACTTAGGTAGGGCATTTAGGAGAAGACGTTTTGCATTTGGATATACTCTGATATCATGGATGACTTGGACCATGGTACGAATAAAGGCTATGTTTCTTTCTGGAGAGGCTGGAAATAACATATGTTTCATACTAACTCTCTTATTATTGTGCTAGTCCAAACCGGACCCGTGGTCTCTACACCCTTGAACTACCTTGCGCAATGAGTTCGAACTTTCGGTTTACGACAAGTATGAAATACCTGGTGAAACCAGGTGTTGGGCTACTGAGCAACTTCATCGTGGTTCCGGTTCAAAAGTGAGCTACGGCCGGTTTACAAATCGATCATTTCCCTTGTCGGTCTCCATGTGTCGAGGTCTGTACCCGTCCAGCCGTCTTGCTCGATTGAGAATTTGAGAGTGCCCATGTTGACATTGACAGCTCCCTCACTTGCCGCAGTGCGAAGCCCCGAAACAACCCAACTGTGGAGAACAGCTTCTTTTATTCACCAATAGGACTCCGTTCCGAGAAAGGAGTGGAGATATCAGCCCTGGCCCGTCCTGATGGGCCGCACCGTCAGTCACCCCAGTGCCGAGGCCGTTCTCACTTTCGTCTCTAGTCCATCTGTTCATCAATCTGTCCCACGGGAGTACACGAGGTGGTTATGTACTTAATCAATGCATCTGTTTACCAATTGACCTCTAATAAATGCCACCCCAACTCCTACTATTGCATCCCTGTGATCTCGGCGCCAGCAGCCACGGAATAGCTGTGATGTCATTTACAATATGGACCCTGTGCCTGGGGCTGGTCGTTAGCCTGTTGGCCCCCTGGACCGCATCAGCTGATCCACCGGGACCTGGAATTACACCCCGAAGCCTTGGTATAAAGTACCCCCATACCCCAGCCGTCCTCCCCTTTACACAGGGGGAGCCATTCAACACCAGAGGTCCATTCAACATGAGCCCAACACGCATCCAGCCGCCCTTACGGATCGCCATATTGCTCAACTCGTACCGCTCGCCCTTCATCACCGAGATCCGGGACTCGTACGTGCGCTCCATCGGTGCCGTCGCGGGCGATGATGCCGAGCTCACTTTCTTTCTCCCGGCCGAGAAGCCGGACGACTTTCCGGACCCGGACGCGTTCGACCTGATCGTGGTCGGCGGCGGGAACGCCGACCCGCGCAAGAAGCACGCCTGGATCCTGCGCGTCCACAGGTTCATCCTAGACGTGGTCGCGAACCACCCCCGGACGAAGCTCTGTGGGATATGCTGGGGCCACCAGACCATCTCGATGCTGTTTGGGGCCGAGCTGGTGGATATGGAGATGCCCGAGGTAAGTGGAGCACGGACTTAGAGATTATCACGGAGAATGACAGGCTAACTGTTGACAGTTGGGCGTGACCGACGCAGATCTTACGCCGGCGGGCGCCCTTTTTTTTGCAATGCAGAAGGGCAACGGCACCGTCCGGCTACAGCAGCATCACCGTCGGGGGGTTGGAACGCCTCCGAAGGGTTTCCACGAGCTGCTTGTCGGGAACCAGGCCTTCCTGAGCCACGACCGCACGATTCTGACGCTGCAGGGCCATCCCGAGAAGGATGCCCAGTGCGCCAAGTTGAGGGTACGGGACGCTACGCGGTGGTTTGGCGTAAGCGAAGACGACAAGGCCGCTTTTTTGCGAATTGAGAAATCCATGGATAGAGAGCACGATGGCCCCGAAGTTTGGGAGAGAATCTTTGAGTGGGCACGGGAGGAACACCCAAGCTATGGAGTGCATTTGTGAGCCAGCCATAGGAATGAATACCCGGAGGAATACCCCATAGGAACACTACGAAATCAACCCCTTGTCAACCGGAGTCATAAGACCTGGACAAGGGGCCTGGATCACCTCCAAAACAAAACATATCACGACCCTGCAACAACAACCTGTTCGCAAAATGGTTTGTATTGTGGGGACGAGGTGTGGTGGAAATCAAGCTTGCATTGTCACAAGCTAGCTGAACGCCGTCCCTTTTGAGTCCCATGCATCAGACCGAACCCGAATTCCAAACCCAAATCTGACCTCGGTGCGCCAGCCCACAAACAAGCCCATCCCATCTGCTCACGCCTAGTAGTCGGCGGCGCTGGTCTGGGGGAACTCGAAGATGACACCACGGCCGGTGAGACGGCGGTAGACCTCCGAGTAGGTGTCGAGCCTGTAGTCGACACCGCCACGCTCCTTCTCGTCAAGGATGACCTTGAGGGTCTTGGAGCCGTCCTCCTTGGTGCGGAGGCGCTTGCCGACGATCTCGACGGGGAAGACGAGGTCGGTCAGGATGGCGTCGTGCACCGCAGTGAGGGTACGCGAACGGGGGCGCTTCTGCTTGAGGGTGTTGCGCGAGCGGCTGGAGCGCTTGGGGCGCGGCAGAATGCGGCGCGAAGCGAGGATCAGGACATGGCGGTCCGAGAACTTCTTCTCGAGCTCGCGGGTGAGGCTGCACGTTGTCAGGATCGGCTGCCGCTCGCGGCCACAGAAAAAACTTACCGCTGCTGGACACGGTGGAAGCCTTGCAGCGAAGGGACGGGGACAAAGATGACAATAGCCTTCTTGCCGTGGCCAACTTCGATCTGTTCCAGATCCAAGTCAGCATGCGAGCTCCAGGATGACACTGCAATCCATGGACCGCTCCCGTCCTATTCCGCGTGCTGTATGGTTTTTTGATGTTATGGCTGCCGAGCAGGACGGGTCGGCACCCGAGGCCACCGCCCGCCTGCCCGCCTTCCCATGTGTGATCAATCTTCCAATGCGACGACGCCCGACGCGCGGCGATGTCTCAATCGCTCGCCAGTCGGTGGAACAGGACCCGGGCGTGGTTCGGATGTCGCAGGTGCGGGTTCTTCACGGGCTGATTCTCACCTCACGGGCAGAGACGAACTGCAGAGGGCGGAGGGCGACCTTGAGGTCGGCAGTGTTGGTCTCGAGGTCGTACAGAGCGGTGGCGATGCCCTGCTCGAGCTCCGAGGGGTTCTGACGGCTCGGGCTGTTAGCCGCAATCTTGTTCAGGGACGGCGAGCTCATGTTGGCGGTTGTCGACGGTACCGGTGGTTGACTTCGAGGCGATTCCGAGAGTTGAGAAGAGCTGCGCAAAAAGTCGACCAGTTGAATTGGGCGGTTAGGGTTTGCAGCCCTCAAAGTTTTGGTGGGCCCAAGTCAGGTGCACGGGCGGTGTGGGCTGGCGGAATGCGGGGCATCTGCAACCCTGCGCTCCAGGGGTGTGTCTCTGCACGGTCTTCGGCTCTGCACCAATTCCACGAACGCGTCGCGAAGACCAGTTCGTCTGTTCCCATCCAACCCAAAGACGGCGACAACGAACACAAGATGGCCTCCTCAACTCCAGCAACCGGAACGGCCGGCTTTACATTGCCCCTGCTCTACCGCTTGTTCTTCCTGCTCATTGAGCCCATCGCGACCCTCGCTGGCGCGTACTACGCTTTCTTCGATCAGCGAACCTACCTCGATCTCACCCATGCCGTCTCCGCACCGTCACCCATTCCCCTGGGCACCTCCATCGCCATGTCGCAGCTGGCCAACCTCTACTTTGCGTTTGCCCTCAGCGAGGCCATAGTCCTACGGTCCACCTCTGACCTCCGCGTCTGGAAGGCCGTGCTCTTTTGCTTGCTTGTCGCGGACCTGGGCCACCTCTACACGGTTAGCGTTCTAGGTCCTCAGATCTACTGGAGTGTCTTCGAGTGGAACGCCATTGACTGGGGGAATATCGGTTTTGTCTATCTTGGAGCCTCGATGCGGATTGCGTTCCTGACCGGGATCGGTTTTGCCGGCAAGGGCAAGCTCGTCAAAGCAGCTTAAGCAGACGATTTGCGTATGGGTGTGGAAGAGCCGGGGCCGTTATCTGCACGGCGTCTTCACTTGACTGGCCGCCGCCGCGGGTATAGGCTCTGCGGCTCTCCGCCTCGATATCGTTATCATGATAAGCCCCTTGCTGAGAAATGAGCGCCTTGCTGGCTTGGGCTCGTGTTCTTATACTAGTAGTAGCACATGCGCCTTGGGGGTGGGGAATTCCAAAAGCCATCGAGAGGCGGATGTTCCCCCGAGAAAAACCGACGCCGGTGTTGGCGGTTAAAAACGTTCGAAGCAACGGCGTCTTGCTTGTCAAGTCCCTCTCCAGTTAGAACCCACTTATCCAGAGCATTACCGGGCCGGGAAGTGTGTGCAGCTGGGATCTGCATAAACACCCGCGTCTTCCCGACCCAACCTCCAAGCATCTTCCACCCGCTTAGTGCCGCTTCACCTTGTACATACCTGACTCTAGACATGGAACTACGAGGCCACCCACTCACCTTTGACCTCCACACCGTGACCTCCCGCGGCCCGCCCATGCCGATTTCCCTGCGGCTCTGGGGGACGGACGGCAAGCGCTCTGATTTGTGGGAAAACCCGGCCCAAACCCGGCACAAGCTATCTCCAGAGTTCGCCCGGTCCCGCACGCTGTTCGCCCCTGACACATGGCGGGGTACAGCGGGGTGAGCGGAGGACAGCAGCATCGCCGTCCTGGCGGAAGGCGGGTTCCCCAAAACGAGAACCCCAGCTGTGGCCATTCACCCAATTAGGCCGTTGAATGATTCCTGGATAATATCACGATGCCCCAACCTCAAGTGGGGGACGCGGGGTGCCCCTGCTCGCTGGAATCTTGAACGGGGTCTTTTAAAGCGCGGGGCCCAGGTCGTGTTTAACCCGAAGTGAACCTGTCATACTTTTCTGTCTCTCCTCTCTCGCTGCTGCCGGTTGAACCCGAAGACTCAATCACCGTTGATACTTGTCACATCACCAGCTGAATCACCATGCCGTACCCTGAGAAGTTCACCGGGTTCCAGGTCAACGGGCCGGACACCTGGCTGGAGTTCAACAAGAACGAGTTCCAACCGAAGCCGTTTGGCGACTATGACGTCGACGTCAAGATCGAGGCTTGCGGCGTCTGCGGCAGTGACCTCCACACCATCAGCGGCGGCTGGGGCGAGCAGAAGTTCCCCCTGGCTGTCGGGCATGGTAGGACTTAGCCCTTTCTGTTCACGACGACCAGTTCGGCCACTAACAAAGCGCAGAGATCGTGGGGACGGCGGTCCGGGTGGGACCCAAGGTGACGCTGATCAAGGAGGGGCAGCGCGTGGGCGTGGGCGCGCAGAGCTACTCCTGCCTCGACTGCCGCCAGTGCAAGAACGACAACGAGACGTACTGCACGAAGCAGCTCGACACGTACGGCGCCGTGTGGCCCGACACGGGCATCGTCTCGCAGGGCGGCTACTCCTCGCACGTTCGGACACACCAGCACTGGTTAGTCCGCCATTTTGCTTCTTCTCCCTCGCCAACTTCCATCTCCCCCCAAACCACCATCCCTTCCCACCCCCCAGCACGCGTTGCTAACCTAACTGTACCACCAGGGTCTTCCCCATCCCCGACGGCCTCCCGAGCACGGTGGCGGCCCCCATGCTCTGCGCCGGTTTGACGGCCTACTCGCCCCTAGTACGGAACGGGTGCGGGCCCGGGAAGAAGGTGGGCATCGTGGGGCTAGGCGGCATCGGGCACTTGGGTGTCCTCTTCGCAAAGGCGCTCGGGGCCGAGGTGTGGGCGATCAGCCGGACGCACGCCAAGGAGGAGGACGCGCGCAAGCTCGGGGCGGACGGGTTCCTGGCGACGGCGGACAAGGACTGGAACGTCCCGCACGCCATGACGTTCGACCTGATCATCAACACGGCCAACAGCTTCGACGGCTTCGACCTCGACGCCTACCTGAGCCTGCTGGACGTGCACGCCAAGTGGGTCAGCGTGGGCCTGCCCGAGGACGACGGCATCAAGATCCGCAACCAGACCTTCCTCAGCAACGGCTGCTTCTTCGGCAGCTCGCATCTCGGCAGCCGGAAGGAAACGCTCGACATGCTGCAGCTCGCGGCCGACAAGGGGATCAACACGTGGGTGGAGGAGGTGCCCATCAACGAGAAGAACTTGGCCGACATCATGCAGCGGCTGCACAAGAACGACGTCAAGTACCGGTTCTGCTTGACCAACTACCAGGAACAGTTCGGGGCCTGATAGGCGGTAGATGGCGGGGGTGGTGGGTGTTTTAAATACTGTATTAGAGAAGAAGAAAACAATCCTCAACGGAGCCTACCAGGAAGTGCGAGAACATGCCATGCCATGCAAACATGATTCTTGGGGTATCTCAATTTTTCTCTAGCCATACGTAACCTCCCTAGTTTCCATCTCCTACGGCCGGATCCTCCCCAGCCCCAACACACACCAGTACGCCAGCTCGCGCTTCTCCCTTGCCTCCCTGTCCCTAGTAGCAACAGACCCGACCTCGTCCCCACCTGCCTCGCCCTCCCACTCGACGCGCACAAACATGGGTATCTCGAGCACATCCTCGTCCTCGCCCAGCGGCGCGTCCCCATCCTCAAGGCGCAGCGACGCCGGCACCACCTCGACGACGATGCTGACCCAGTTCCGGCCGCGCTCCCAGATCTTGCCCACCTCCAGCTGGTTCTGGTGGTTGATGTTGCTCTGGCTGCCGCCGGCCCCGTCCTCGCCCCGCCGACGCCGCTTGTCCCGCTCCCCAGCACCACCACCGCCGCCGCCGCCCTGGTTGAGCGCCTCGTCCCACACGTCCGTGTTGGCGTCGATCTCAAAATCCGGGCACAGCACCGTCACCTTGCTGGCGAGGCGGCCCGGGGTCTTGGCCGGGGCGCCCAGGGTGACCTTGATGGTCTCGAAGATGGGGTTCTTGAAGGTCAGCAGGTAGTGCGCCGGGCGCAGCGGCTCGAGCAGGGCGCCCGGGACGGCGGGCCCGGAGGCCGAGGTGCCGCTGCCGCTGGAGAGGGATAAGGGCCGAATAGCGATACTGGGGATGTAGCTGCCCGCGACCAGGCGGATGCGGAAGCGCGTGGTCTGGACCTTGGCCTCGGGCTTGCTGATGATGTGCCGACAGACGGGGCAGCGCTTGGAGCGCTTGGTGCGCAGGAGGTAGGGGATCGGGCGGAGCTCTGAGTTGAAGCGGCCGCGGCCGTGGAGGTGCTCCTCGCCGAGGTTGGGGGGCTGGTCGGCGAGCTGGGCGGCCGACGCGGTGCCGCCGTGGCCTTCGGATCGCAGCGCTTCGATGGCGGCCGACTCGTCGAGCTTGGCCAACTGGAGGCCCTCGTTGGCGTCCAACGCTTCCCGCATGGCACCAAGCCGCGACTTGGCCTTCTTATCCTGCAAGCTGCCGCCGGTGTAGATGCTCATGATGCGCGAGAGCGAGGTGGGCGAGGAGAAGCCGAGGTCGCCCAGGGCGCTGAGCCCGGTGTCGGCCGTGTTGGGGTCCACGAGCTGGCCCTGGTGGAATGCTTTCAGGTGGGCAAACTGGGTCTCGAGGTCTAGATCCTCCGTCTCGTCCGGTCCACCTTGGCCCTCCGTTGTCGGCTGGGAGCGGAATGACGGATCCTTACGCCGCTCCTTCCGCTCCTTGGCCGTCAACCTTGTCGCGCCCCCGTTCCGCAGCTTTGCCAGCTGGGCGTGTATGCTGTTCGGCTTTTCAAACTGGATACCGACCTCAGCCGAGTTCCAGGCGCAGTAGGAGCAAGTTAGAGCGTACGGGCCGGAGTGTGGCGCGCCGGCATTGTCCGGGGCGGCCAGCAGGCTCGGGTCGGGTTTCGTCTCGACGCTCGTGACGGCAAGGGGGCCGATGCATACCGGACATTGAAAGCAGCTGCGGGTGCATCTGAAAGGCGGCGCGTCAGTTGGCAGGCGAACGGTGAGGGGGACGACGGGACCAACCTGTTCCCCTCGCTCTTGAGGTTGCTGCTCGGCACCTCAAACAGGCAGTTTGGACAGTAGTAGGTCACGATCTCCTCGGCGATACAGCGGGGGCATCGGATCTGGTGACAGTCTTCGCAGTACAGCAGGTACTCGAGTGGGTAAAGGCTGTAGTTTGCGCGCGGGGCACGGGGGTCAAAGGTGCGGTCGTCGTCATCATCGGCCTCGGGACCTGTCGGCGAGTTGGGGTCTGATGGCCGGCCGAGCGTCGAGAAATCCGAGCATGGGCATTGGATATACGTGTATGGAGTCAGCGCGGCCATCGCGACGCTACATTGTGGGGATTTGTACAAACGAGGGCGGCGGTGGTCGAGAGCGTGGGAGAGCTTGCTTGACGCGTCAAGTACGAATACCTAATTTAACGCGCTCTCCCCACTGCCACTTCATCGACCCTAACCCTTGCCTACTCTAATCGCTGGCCAACCTCGGCAAACAATGCTGTGAAGTTGTCCGCGACGAGGAATAGGGGCGGGACAGTCTTCTCGTGTCATCATGCCATCTAATTGGGGTTTTGCTAACTGTGTAGGTATCAAACCCTGCTGAAAAATGTAAAGAAGGATGTGCTCTACCCGATATGAACATTCCAGATGCTCCAATCCTAATCCCATGACCCCCCACGATCTCATCCATGACCATTCCAAAACTCCTTTTTTTTAACCGTGACCCACCCCGCGCCCTACTTCCTTCCGGCCCTCCCATACCGACCTTGTCGGTACCTACTATCCATAGGCACGTAGATATTCACTTCCATGAGGCTCCATCATGGTCCTTCCCCCAATCTCCCAAGGGCCCGCCTACCAAGCCTATAATGTGCTGTCCTTCATCTTGTACGTGACTTGAAGCCCCGTCTCCTCCCCCGGTGACAGCGATCCCCCGTTGATGTACACCTTGAAGTTGACATTATTGCCCGCGCAGTCCGCGGCAAGCTCGACGAGGCAAGGAGGGGTCCTCTGAAATACCTCCTCGAGGAGGGTTACACCGTGATTGTTCCATACCAGGCGGCACACCTCAACCATGGTCTTTCGTTGAATTATAGCCTCTGCTGCTTCGAAGATGTAGAGGCCGACCGTTCCATCGTTTTTCTTGATGAAGTCGTCTACCTGCAAAGTGCGGCGTGGTGGCTGGGCCACCGGCAAGCTCTGTCCCTATGACATCCCGGTTAGTTAAGAATACAATTTGCCGAGGCAGGCAATGCCAGTTGGGTGGTGTTATTGGGTCTCACCTTGGTGACGAGCTGGCGGACCGGGGAAGGCGCGCCAGGATCGAGGCCGTAACTGAGTCGAGCCACTCGGGAAGCGACCGAGACGGAGCGTTGGATGGGCTGGCCCAAATCATGATGCTCACAACCGTTCTTGTACGCGTGCGTAGCACAGCCCATGGAGACAACCCCCCGGCTTCAAACCTGTCAGGCCACTGGCTGGTGGGATGGGTCACGGTACAAGTGTGGCAATTCAGGGATGCACTCACCTATGCACCTCTGGGGAGAACTCGAGGTTGGTTGGGCTCTCCGGCTTGAACTTCTTGTTCAAGCGTTCGATCTCCTCCTTTAACTTGGTACGCAGATACCGGTTTCCGCTAAAGCCACCACAGACAATAACACACTACATGTGGGCACACGGCAGTTAGCTGCTTTGTCATTCCACGACGTCAATACTCCCGGCTTGTGGGCATACATACCTTGGGCAATTTGGTGCGTTCTTTTGCCACAGCTTCCACTTGATGCCGAACCAAACCCACAATCTTGTTCACTGTCGGGTCAAGGCGTTCCAGCAGCTCGTCTCTACAGAATCTGTCAGCCATCATTCTCTTACCCAAAGACAAAAGCATTACCGCGTGAATCCGACTACTTTAACAGCCGAGCGGAGACCAGGCCGTTTACCCTGCTGTGCCGTCAAATGAGCGGGGATCTGTTCTGTCCAGCTGCTAGTTGTATCGGACCCGTCAAAGCGGCGCTTGATGTGAGATTCCCACAGGTTGGAGTAGAGACGCCGAATGTCGGCTGCGGTGACCGAGTCAGGTGTATTTGCCGCCTGCCGCAACTTGTGTTCGATCCTGCTCCTGAAGATGCCATCTAGCAGGACAGGCCCGCAGAAGCGCGCCGTTCCAGACACGCATTCCTCCAGCTCAAAAGGCTCTGTTGATGTGATCTCGTACGAGGCAGCGTCCTATGAGGGGGCTCATGGATTAGTTACCAGAAAATGGCAGGGTATCAGAGCCAGAGCTGGGGGTAGTCGTTGGAAACGGTGTAATGACGGGGGAATGAGGGAATGATGCGAAGGAGAATGGCTTACCGCGGTCCCTCCACCACAGTCGCAAACAGTGATGATGTCGCCGCTCTAACTCGACACGTCAGCTATCGCCTCCTGCTGTCGAGAGTGGACTCCGACTAGGGGGGAAGACCAACATACCGTTAGGTTCTGCGACACCAGGCGATGCTCCACGAGAGCAACGGCGGCGGCCTCCGGCTCGACGCAAACGTAAAGTTTTGAGTCTGAATTATAATAGCCAGGGATGCCGGCAGATTCTGCCGCCCCTCGAAGTCGGCTCACCGTATCGTATTTGGAGTTGGCTGGGGTACCAATGGCAACGTGTATCTCCGACCGCCTGATCACGTCCTCGGGAAGCATGAGATAAGAAGCGATCTCCTCGATGACGTGGTTCCAAACAGACCTGAGGTAAACGATAGTCACCCCCTTCGCTGATGTGTGGTGCTCTGCACGCAAAACCACAGCCTTGTCCAACTCAGCTGAGTCCCGCATATCGCCGTGTAGCTCGCCCAAATCGTCTTCGGTAATGTCGTCCAGGTGCACAAGCCCCAACTTAAACCATTGAAATGAAGCCTCATCGTCGGATGTCATGAGACCCCAGCGAACTGGCTGGCTGGGCACGCCGGGGTGTTTCACCCACCCGTCCGTCGCGAGCCGTGTGGGTATCTTTAGTTGGTCGCTGTTGGCCGACTGATAATCTGTACCAGCTCCCTCGGGCCAGTTACCAACGGCTAGGTCGGCCCTCGAAGCGGCCGATCCGCTAAACTTGACGTATACCCCCGTGGATCTGCCTCGGCCAAAATCGGTTAGCAAAACTAGGGCCAGGAGGCCAATGTAGCGGAGAGGGAAAAGAAGGTGCTCACGTCGCGCCAAAATCCATGCCGATGGCAAGCCGCAGACGCCCATGGGCCTCCGATGTTCGATCAAAAATCGAAGCCATCGTGAAGGTGCTGGCGTGTAAGCTATGGGAAGGGTTCGTGACGAAGAGACTTCAGGGATAGGAGGAAAGGTAGGGTGTGCAAAACCATGCCTGTGCTTGCTACCAGAGCAGTTCTTACTTGGGAACGAGGAAACTGGGACTCAATCCAAGATGGCCAGACCATTCACACCAAGACTCCGGCTCCGGATGTGAAGAAAGAGTATGGGTGGCAGGGAAACGGTGGAGGCAAACAGAAGTTGCCAGGGCTGTCTGCGCTGGCCATCTCCGTTTGCTTTGAGTGCAAAAGGACTCATTCCATTGGCCAGTAGCGCTCAGGTTGCCGTGATTTCTTTGCGGGCGGGGGATCCCTTTGTTTGTCCTGATTCAACGGGCGACTACCTCTTAGGCACACCCCGCCCCATTGCTGCCCTGGCCCTTGTCCCCCTCTTTTACTAACTTGCAGGCTCCCGCGTTAATCTGCGGTCTGCGTGTGCCCTCCGCTTTTGCTCTCTTTTTGCTCTCGTCTTCGCTCTCCGAAACCCCATAGTCATGCCGCGACGTTCCAGCAAGGTCACTAGGGCCCCGGGCCCGACTCTCGCCAACGCACCCCCAAACGGACCGACAATACCCAAGAAGGCTAAAAAGCCCAGTAAATCTAAAAGCCCCATGAAACGGGAAAGCGATGGCCCGAGTCGCCGCACCCGGTCGGCCAAGCACGAGGCGTCATCCCCGACGAAGACACAGCATCTCAAAGCGCTGGTAGGGCAGTTGGACACCTCTCTCCCTGGTGCCGTGCCCGACATAGCCGTTAGTAACGAGGGCGCTATCTTGGAGGGCTCCTCTTCCCGACCTAATACCACCACGCCACCTAGTGCTACCGCACCGTTAAGTACCGCGCCTAGTACGGCCGGCAACAAGGACATTACCACCGGAGGACCCCCTCATCGACCCGTTGCCGCGCCAGAGGTTGCCGCACCTGATATTGCCGCGCCAGAGGTTGCCGCACCTGATGTCGCCGCACCTGATGTCGCCGCACCTGATGTCGCCGCACCTGATGTCGCCGCACCTGATGTCGCCGCAGCTGAGGCTGTCGCACCCGAGGCTGTCGCACCTGATGCCCTCAGCCCCAGCGAAGCCAACGGCAATGACCCTACCGCCCTAGATAATTTGGAAGACAAAAAGCTCGGGGGCGGCAAGAACCAGGACAAGGAAACGGCCCGGACTCGCCTCCAGTGGACCGATGGTCTGCTGACCGGCTTCCTCGGCTATGAGAACCAGGATTGTGTCGATGGGGGCTTCGACAACTTGCGTGATTGCATTTTCAACTTTGCCAGATCCATGGCCGAGACTGTAGATTGGGCGTCGCTCGACGTTGAGACCCAACAGATGCTCAGGACCTGGGCGCCAAAAGCCAAGGGATACCTCGAGACTCCGCAAGGAGCAAGAGGTAAGTCCAAGTTCCCAACGTGGCTTGATTGGGTGCGGGAGCTGACGAACAAGCGTGTTCCAGTTATTTTTCAGGGGTGGCTGTGGCGTATCGTAGTTGACGATATCTTCGGTGGGCCGGGCGACCAACCACACTGGAAGTCATATAACGAGCTCCTGCGCGTAACAGAGCGTGAGTGCAAATTTCTTTTCCATCTCCCGCTTGCCGCCGAGGCCGTTTTTGACTCACGGATGCACTTCCTCAGCTCTCGCCGACTTGACGCCCGACGTCCTGAGAGCGGACCAGAGGGAGACCAACATTGCGGATCCCTTTTGGCGAACGGTGGTGGCAGACCGTCTCAGGAGCCGACGCTTGCTCTGGCGCGCCCTGACGGTGGAGCTGCTGAGGTCGGCTCGCGGCGGCACAAAGTCTCGCTATAACCTCGAATCGGTGGTTGGGCTTCTCCGCGAGAAGCTCGGCCGCTGGCTCCAGCCCGTCAAGAATGGAGAGCCATGGACGACGCTCGACCAGGACGTTAACGAGCTGGCTGAAGCGGCCATCCATCTGGACTGGTATGTTGGCTTCCCGGCGTCCGCGAGGAGGACTCGTGGCTGACACAGCGGTAGGTACATACATTGTAACCAAAAAATCTGTGGATTTAGCTTCACGGACCCGGAGACGGGCCGGGCACACGACTTTCTTTACAAGAAGCGCCTAGAAGTCGAGCCGCACTTTATCAGTCCCGATCCGAACTACCAAGAAGGCTACCCGGTGGACCTCGTTGTGACCCCGTCTTTTCACATCTGGGGCCACATCAACCAGCCGGTTGGGCATTGGGGCCCACCCCACCTCAAAGCACCCATGGAAGTGGCGATTGACATGCTGCCCGACAAAGAGGAGGAAGAAGACACGGCGGACAGCGGTGAGAACTCGGGGAGGGCTGGCGCGAATGGAGTCAAAGACGCGGTTCAAGACTTGGGGAATAAGGTGGTTTCTGGACTCGCGAACTGATCAAAGCGAGACTTGATATGATGGAGTCTTTGAACGGTTGGCTCTGGTTGTGTGATGATGTTGTCAGATGCAAGTGACAACCTGAATGGCGTGACGTGCTAAAAGAGGAAGCTAAAAGAGGAAGATGGGTACGTACACGTAGGATACCTGGCACCCAATGTACTTCCTCTCTCGCTGCCGTACACAAGGGCCTACGGAATAGTACATGGCTTCAGTTTTGTTTCTTTGCCGGGTTTGTTCCTTGCGTCAACCCCGTGATGATTTCTCCTCCCATGCCGAAGACCATGAAGACCAGAGGGGCGACGATCCAGGCACCACTGTACCATCTTAGCTTAAGGCCCTACCAAAATTGGTATGAACCGTTTCAGCCACAAACAACTCGGGACTTACTTTGGGATGATCCACAGAAACAGGAGCGTCCAGGCGTCGTTCTGGCCGATATTGTCGAACCCCGAGCAGTATTCGAGCAGCCCTACGTGAATAGCCACCTTGAGTCAGCCCTGCGCTGCCACACACCAACAAAGACAAACCCACAATACAACACCGTCTTGCTAACCGTCATGACCGCGGCGCTAAACCCCAGCAGCACCGCGAGGGCACCAACCCGCCCACCGACCGCGCGGCGCGCCCCGGGAGCCGGCTTCCCACCATAGACATACCACAGCCCCAGGTAGGCCAGGTACAGCAGCGTCTCGGCGAGATTCATCAGGCTCTGGGTGGCGGCGAAGGGGTTGCGGGCGTCCCACTGCTTGGCGCCGTACATGTGGTCGACCTCGCCGTACAGCGCGTAGGGCACCCACAGCGGCTTGTGCAGCGAGCCGCCGGGCATCGTGTGCGGCCGCAGCAGCATGTAGGCCGTGTCCCACGCGACGAGCGGCAGCGACACGCCCATCCAGAGGAGGATGGCCGTCGACGGGGTGTGCGACCAGCCCGCCGGGGAGGAGGAGGCGGAGGAAGCGGGGCTTTTGCGCGGGGCCATGGTGATGGTTGCGCTCGCGACTTGCAGCTTGTCGGAGGGTGGTGATCGACTGAGCGTGAGTACGTAGGCGGTTATTGGCGTTCTGGGTTGTAAATGCAATTTGTCGTCACTGGTAAAGCTACTACGATGTGTGTATCTCTCCTAAAATTATGAAGACCGGGGCAAAGTACGATGTCGGGAGGTTTTATCATGTCCAGACTTGGCCGGCCATGTGCCAGCTTCGATGGGGCTGCCACACCTTCAAGCTGGATGGTGACACTAAGCCCCGCTTCATCGGCGTTGAATTGGTGGTTATTGGTCGAAAGTCGAGATCACAACCCCTGTCCTCGCTCGGGAACGACTACCCGTGCTGAGCCGTGCCCGAGCGCTGCGGATTGCACGAATCAGGTCAAAAGTTCCGGGCTTTTTGTAGTCAAGGGCATTTGGGGATTGTCCAAGACGATTGACATCTGTCAGTGAGACGCAACGTTCGCCAATGGTATCGTTGATGGGACTAGAGATCCCCCGTGCTTAAGCTCGCCAGAAAAGCCCAGCGATGCCGCCGAGGCCATCATCCGAGGAGGAGACACTGTTGTGGCGTTGGTTGTGGCAGCAGGGCAATTGTGGCTCTGGAGAGCCTGGATTCGGCATCTTCTTTACCCGGCGCTTTGGGAATCGAAACGCCAAGCCAGATCTGCCCACGCCATGTGAGCATCGCGTGGACGACAGCACACAGCCGATTAGCCCGCGGCCATACGTTACTTGGAGGCTGCAACGATCGAAAACGAAGGCCCATGCGCCAGGGAACGGGAAAGACCTCGCCGTATCAGGGGTTGCACATCGCGTATTCGGTTCCTTGCAGCTCTCATGGCCACGATTGGGACAACGTAGACCCGAATGCGGTGGAATGAAAACACAAAGACTGTGGTAGTGTCACACGAGCCAGCAAACGTGCTGCCACACACGGGAGACGCGCCTGCAAGTTCCCAAAAGACGGTGAAGTGTGCGAATCGGAGTGGAGTAGTTGGGACTGAAATCCGAGGAGCATGCTGTGTGTACCGTCCTTCTGCGAGGATAAACCGCAAAACGGCCTGCCCAACCGTAATGTCTACCAACGCCAGACTCCTTCCCACTGCTGACGAAACCCGGGCATGGAGTTTTCTCTCTCACGGTACCCTCGTCTTTAGCTGAACACCATGCCACTCCTTCAGCAGGTCTCCCAGCGCCGCATTGACTAACCGCTGCTGCTTGAGCATATTCAAGCCGCGGAACTTCTCGGAGCAGACCTCGATGCCATACATGGACCCGCAGCCTCCAGAGATGTCCTGTACCACGAGCTGCGTGGGCGCAAACTCGGCCAGCAATATGTCCCAGATCTGAGATTCGCCTTCGGAGAGATAAGTCGGCTTTTCTGGGGTGCTAGCGGAGGCGGCGGCAGGTTCTTGTGGTTGTGCGGCGGCGGAGGCAACGGGGTTTGACGTGGAAAAGGGCTGGCATTTGGCGCGCTGTTGGGGAAGATTGGCCCAAGAGATGCGAGATGCTACCGCTATGAGCTGCGGGCTCGGGGCAGCTGTTGAGAGCGACCGTCTTTGCGTTGTGCGCAATAATCCTGGCCCGAGAAGAGCTTCGGAAGGGAGGACGCTCCGGGCGCTCTGGGCGCGCAGACAGGCTCGGCAGATCATGGCCGGGGCAACTAGGTGCAATTCACAAATCTATCGGCGCTGCGCGTTAGTGGCCAGTTGCACGGGTACATGATGGAATTGGGAAGCAACCCAGCTCTTACAGGACGAAAAAAAGGTGCGAGTTCGGCTTTGGCGATGCTTGAATTGAACTGTCGATGGCCCAAGCTCAAACAAATCCAAGCCAGCACAAAAGCCGGAAGCCGGGGTTGCAATTAGGGCGCCGGCGATTGGCTCAGTAGCGCCACTTTGTGGGGAAACCCACATCACCGCCAATCTCTTGGCTCATGCCATCCCGAGCATGCGGCCAAACCCGCCAAACAAGCTCGTGCGGTGTAAAGGCCAAATCTGATCTCCGAAATCCACGTCGACAAACTCGCAGCAACACCTAGCTCGACTCAGGAGACGGGCAGGATTTCGGTCCTAGCTCGTGTGTTAGCGCCTGGGGTAATTGCCATGGAGCGCAACATACGTGCAGCTTCGAACATGCGACCCGTGTTCCCCTCAACGCATGGGGCACTGAAAATATTAGTTATCGTTAGTTTCGAGCCCAGCTACGCTACCTTAGGTAGGTGTAGGTAAATACTTTGTACCTACCTCCCCTTTCTGGCATTGGGCTTGTGGGAGAGCCCGACCGACCCGCCGGATGCTGTACCAATGCGCCCGGGGTTTCTCGTGGAACCTCCCAACGGCTGGCGGCTTGCAAAGGACTCTACGTGGACTGATCACGAGATGAGAAATCTCCCTGATACGGCTGCAACACGCGGAGAGCCGTGGCCGGAAGGATTTTTATGTGCTCTGCTGCATCGGCGGACAGCAGCAACGGCAGCTACAATTTAGGCGCTGCAGCGTGGAAATAACCACAAAGTTTGGTGTCGGCATTTTGCGGCCGGTTGATGAGGAACACGGCATCCGCTGCCGAGCCGGTCTCTCGGCCCAGGCTTTAGACTACGATGTGTGCCGAAGTCTTCAGTTGCACTACAGAGCATATGCGCCGCGCGAATCGTGTGGTTACCTCACTCGGCGTTACTCGACCGCCGTTCCGCACCAGATCAAGCGCTCGTCCTTTTCTCACTGTCGCACAACCAGAGCGGCGCTTGAGCTTTGGAAGCATGGCACCCTAGGGTGAGCCCTGGAGCCAGGCCATCGGTTGATGGCGATCAACCAAGGAGAGGGGCGGTGCGGGGAGCCCTCAGCCAGGAAGGTGACATTCCCCTGCAGGAACACGCCCATGGCCATCTAGTACCCTGCAAGGCACCCGAAGCGCACGACGAGATGCGAGCTGCCTGGTCTGCTTCCAAGACCACAAAGGTGCGATCCAGGACATTTGACTACTACTGTGTAGTTAATCTGTAACTATGTAGAGACTCAGAGGGTTTACTTTGTGAACTGCCTCACCGTCTCCGACGCCATCCCGATTCGGCCGTCGGCACTCGCCCCGGTCCGGCTTGCTCGGCTGGAGACGCGCCGTCGGCTCTTGAATGACAGGGGTTCGCGGTGGTTGTCGGTGTTCTGCACAGATTAACTAATCTGTACATGCAGAATGCTCACTGCGCCGTTCCCGTCCAGCACCACGGGCAGAGGCCAATGTAAACTGTAACTATGCACAAGAAGGGGCCCAAGCAGGACAAGCTCTCTCACGATATGAGTTCGGCTCCTTCCCTCTTGCGAGAGCAGTCAACGTCCACGTTCAAGGGCATCTCTCCCAAAGGGAACTCAGTGACGGGACCTGCCAAGCTCAGCCTAATTCGGATCATCCAAGCGCAGGGGGTTCAGCCCGCCCGCTTTGCGCATCGCCATCTGTGGTACCGCATTGTCTCTTGCGATTGCGGTTCTACGACAGGTACCGTAGGCCACGGCTACACAAATTGAACGGCTCTTGGCGAGAGATCTCATGCCCAACGAGGTCGCATTCCACGGTTGCGACATGGCCGACCTGCCTTGTCGAGCAAGGCCGCTGTGGGACAATCTGCTTTACTCGGCCCAATGGCGAACCTCAATGGCTCCGGTGATAAGAATTTGGGTAAATTCGGCCGCAACATCGCCCTGACGTGCTGGCTGGCGCGTGGGGAAGCGAGACACCCCCTGAACCCTCCCGCTCCCGCGAGCAAACACGGCGACATATAAGTGCCATGATGGCGCCGGATCGGCCTCGCCAAATCTTGGCTGAGTTACGGACAGTGTCGAGTGTTGAGTGCCTTTCTTTTCACTCGCCAGCTGCGTAGGTCCTCGTCACTCACTTCGGCCCCGCCCCGCTCCGCTCCGCTCCTCATCTCCCCCGAGCCCGACTCCCGCGCGGCAGCCAGGCACCATGGTCCGGCTCAACGTGGCCACCGTGCTTCTGGCCGTCACGGCCGTTGCCCGGGCCGTCACTCCGGACACCCCCTCCATCGTCCCAGGCGCCTACATTGTCGAGTACGAAGAGGATCAGGTGGGTAACTGCTGGCGTCTCTTCATGTCTCCCGCACAGTACTGACCAAACTTGCCAGGACTCCAATGCCTTCGTCAACAACCTGGGAGCAGGCAAAGCGTCCCTCCGCAAGGACCTCCGCTTCAAGCTGTTCAAGGGCGCGTCCATCCAGTTCAAGGACACCAAGAATGCCGACAAGATGATCGCCAAGGTGGCCACCATGCCAAAGATCAAGGCCGTCTACCCTGTCCGGCGCTATCCCGTCCCGCACCACGTCGTCCATTCCACGGGCGACGCCGTCGAGTCTGTCCTGTCTAAGCGCCAGGAGGGTAGCGACACCTTCAGCACTCACCTGATGACACAGGTGAACAGGTTCAAGGACAAGGCTATCACCGGGAAGGGCATCAAGATCGGCATTATTGACACTGGTGTAAGTCAGGCTAGGCGAGGTGGCGCATTCCAGCGCGTCCCAAACATGTCACTGACGGGAACAGACGGACTACCTCCACCCTGCCCTTGGTGGCTGCTTCGGAGAGGGCTGCCTGGTCTCATACGGCACCGACCTGGTCGGCGACGAGTTCAACGGCGCCAACACCCCTGTCCCTGACGCGGACCCGCTTGACGAATGCAACGGCCACGGCACGCACGTCGCCGGCATCATCGCGGCCCAGTCCAACAACCCGTACGGTATCGTCGGAGCGGCAGAGGGCGTCACCCTAGGCTCGTACCGCGTCTTCGGCTGCAGCGGCGACGTCGGCAATGACATCCTGATCGCCGCCTACAACATGGCTTACGAGGCCGGCAGCGACATTATCACGGCTTCGATCGGCGGCGCGTCCGGCTGGAGCGAGGACCCGTGGGCTGCGGTGGTTTCTCGCATCGTCGAGAACGGTGTGCCCTGCGTGGTCTCGGCCGGCAACGACGGCGCGGCAGGTATTTTCTACGCGTCTACCGCTGCCAACGGCAAGAAGGTCACCGCCATTGCGTCTGTCGACAACACCGTCACGCCCGCGCTCCTCAGCAACGCCTCGTACACGATCAACGGGACATCGGACTTCTTTGGCTTTACCGCCGGTGAGCCGGGGGCTTGGGATGATGTCACCCTCCCCCTCTGGTCCGTCGGCTTCAACACAACCGACCCGGCGAACGGATGCGAGCCCTACCCCGACTCGACCCCTGATCTGTCCGGCTACATTGTGTTGGTACGCCGCGGCACCTGCGCATTCGTGGACAAGGCGGCCAATGCTGTGGCCAAGGGAGCCAAGTATGTCATCTTTTACAACAACGTGGATGGGACCGTCAGCGTGTCGGCATCGGTGGAGGGCATTGTCGGCGTCGCCATGGTCACGCCTGAGCAGGGCGAGACCTGGGTACGCGCACTCGAGGCCGGATCGAAGGTCGTGGTCCACATCACGGATCCTCTCAAGGCCGGCACGTTCCTCAGCACCTCTGAGAACACCGTCACAGGCGGATTCCTGAGCGACTTCACGAGTTGGGGCCCCACGTACGAACTCGAGGTGAAGCCTCAGTTCTCGACCCCCGGCGGTCTGATCTTGTCGACCTATCCTCGGGCTCTCGGTTCGTACGGCGTGCTGTCTGGGACCTCGATGGCGTGCCCAATGGCCGCGGCCATCTACGCGTTGCTGATGACCGCGCGGAACACCAAGGACCCCAAAATTCTCGAGAATGTCTTGTCTTCTACGGCACGCCCCAACGTTTTCCGCCTGCAAGGTAAGTCTTTGCCTGTGCTCGCCCCTGTGGCACAACAGGGAGCCGGCTTGCTCCAGGCCTGGGATGCCGCCAGGGCGACGACCCTGCTCAGTGTGTCCAGCCTCTCGTTCAACGATACGGACAACTTCAACCCCGTGCAGAAGTTCACCATCTCCAACACGGGCACGACCGCAGTTGCTTACTCGTTGAGCAACATCGGTGCCGCGACTGCCTACACGTTCAACGACGAGAAGTCGATCAGCCCCGCCGCGTTTCCGAACGAGCTCACAGGCGACTTCGCCTCGCTCACCTTCAGCCCGAACAACTTCACGATTCCCGCCGGCCAGCGCAAGATCATCACTGTGACCGCGACCCCGCCCAAGGACGTCAACGTGAAGCGCCTACCAGTTTACTCGGGCTACATCGCCATCAACGGATCCGACAGCTCCGCTCTCTCGCTCCCCTACCTCGGCGTAGCGGGCAGCATGCGCTCCGTCGTGGTCCTCGACTCCCAAGGCGCCCTCGTCAGCAGCGCCCGCGACCAGGGCAACACGCCCGTGCCCGCCGGCGTCACCTTCGTGCTCCCGCCCGCCGGCTTCTCCAACGACTCGTCCTACTCCAACCGCACCGAGCGGCCCAAGCTAGTCGTCAGCCTCGCCATGGGCTCCGCCGTGCTGCGCGCCGACATCGTGCCAGTCAGCAACTGCACCACGGTCGCGCGCACGGCGGGCATTGTGTTCGGCACCAAGACGATCGGCCAGCCTGAGGGCCTGCCCGCGCTGTGGAACCCGCGCGGCCGGTTCGAGTACAAGTGGGACGGCAAGCTCGACGACGGAACCTACGCCCCCGCCGGGCGGTACAAGTTTGCTGTCAAGGCCCTGCGCATCTTTGGGGATCGCGAGGAGGCTGCCGACTACGACGCCGCTGAGACGGTCGACTTCAGGATTCGCTACTTGCCTGCGCCGTCGGCCAAGTTCAGGAGGCAGGAGGAGGGATGCGAGTAACAAACTAGCTCAGAAGAAGGAAAAGTGTTGAGACTGCCCGATGGCACGGTGCCAGGGCATCGGGGGTTATTTGTGGAGTGGGCAGATCATAGATGGCAATACAGCGAGATACGAGCACTTGGCGTGTTTTGGCGGTGACTCTTTTGACATGTTTGTTGGTTGATCCCGATTTCTTCGAATTCTCCAGGGGCACGCCCACCATGCAACCGGATGACCCGCGACTCGCCTCGCTTGAGAGGATGAGAGCCACGTGAAATGAAGTTGGCAGTGTTGGACATTTCCGCAGCGCCGAAAAGGGGTTGCCATGCACAAACTGGCAGAGCCGAAAACCCCGACATCCGCCGGCGAGAAGATCTGCAGTGGTTGGGTACTAAACCCCCAAACCCAGAGCCTTGGGTTTCCGCTTTTGGTAATCCTAGTCGCTGTCACCTGAACCAGACGGCGACTCGTGAAAACAAGGAAAACCTTGCATCTAGCCCGCAAGATCTTGAACCAAAGGCAGCTGTCAACAGTGATCGGAGCTCAATGGTGTGGAGAAAGGGGCAAATGACAACACTTCCTTTTCACTTTGCAACTATCACTTGTCAGCGTGAGACATTGCTTTTCGACCAAGTCTAGACCAACGCCCCTTGATAACCACGTTGGCTGGCTTGGGCTGAGATAACGGCCCATCTCGGGGAAAATATTTCTCGGCGGGTTGGCAAGAGCGGAGCGAAGCGATTCCAGGTCGATGAGGGTTTGCTTTTTGTTTGACACCGGCCCTCAGCCGCATGCAAGGGCACGCGTTTGTGGTGCGCAGGTGTGTGCCCCGACCCGAGCCGTTGCGTGGTGGCTTGCATCTGGTTCCTGTGTTGGACTGTCGATCACGATTGGAGACCCTTGGCAAACCCCTTTCCCTATGTACAGAGATATTTCTGTTTGCGTTGCACGAGCACAACGGTTGGTGTTGAGCCTGCCAGCGGCCCTGCATGTTTCACAACCAACGACATAACCTTGGCCAGGGGGTGAATGACAGCGGAAGTTGCCATATCAGGCCTCCACACCCCAGGGTTCCAGGCACAAGAGTGCCGAAGCTTAAGCATGATCGGCGCCAACTACTGCCCTTGGCACTGGGCACATTTGACTCCTCAGATAAGCTGCTGCTAGCTTCGTGACGAGCCATCTCCTGGCGGTGAGATGAGGGCTGTGCGCTGGCGGCGGTGAAAATGAAAAAAAAGATGTTGATTAGTTAGTTGTTGGTGTCAAACCGACGTCGTTCGCTTTTGCCAATGCAGGGACAACGCCACAGGCCGCGTCCAGGCCGGCATCAAGCCCAGTCCAACGGCGGTGCAACCAGGTTACCGCTTCGAGTCATAGGGCTGGCGATCACCCGGGTGCGTGGAACCCGGCTTGGGCTATTGGGATCTGCGTGCAACACCATGCTCAGAGCGGAGAGAACATCCCGGATACATTGGAGGGGCAATGTTGGATGTGCCTGGACGGCGAACAACGCTCCCCGGCAATGCACGCCGGCCCCGGCCAAGCGGAGATGGGTGGGCGTCCATCACCATGCAGCCATGCCTGGGAGGACCGTGAGGGCTGGAGCAGGTATGCCATCGACGAGTATTAATACTCTCCGTTCTCCCTTCGTTGGAACATTCCTCTCACCACCACTCTCAGCATCATCCAGCCAGTCCTTCATTTACTCCTACAACTTACTACTTAATCAACAGACCTTAGTCACTCTTTTAGACTACCTTTTAATTCTCCAACCATCAAAATGAAGTTCTTCGCCACCGCTCTCGCCGCCTTCGCCGTTGGCTCGGCCGTCGCCGCTCCCGTCCTTGAGGCCCGCACTGTTCCTGCTCCTTGCCCGTGCAGCGGCACCGACAAGACTGGCGTCGACGTTCCCAACGTTGATGTTCCCAGCACCTGCGGCCCCGGCCCCATCAAGACCCCCATCAAGAACCACCCCTCGCCCGGTGGCGATGTTGTCAACGTCGGTGCCGGCGTTGTCGTGGTCGTCGATACCGTTGTCAAGGCCGTCGTCGAGGTCGAGGCCAAGATCGAGGCTCACCTTGAGCTGATCGGTATGTCTTCGTAACCAGCTATCTAGCTTGTCACCATTTTACTAACACTTGCCAGCTGCCATTGTGGCCAAGGCCGACATCGACGCCCAGGCCCTCGTCAAGGTCATCGCCGAGCTTGAGGTTGACCTCGACATCCTCAAGGGCTGCGCTCCTGAGCTTGACGGTCTCGTCATTGACGCCGGTGTCCTCGTGGAGGCCGACCTCAAGATCGTCCTTGACCTCCTCGTCCGCGTCCAGGCCCTCATCGCCAAGGTCGAGGTCTGCCTCAAGGCCCTCGTTGTCCTCGATGCTGGTAAGTCGCAGCCGTTCAGGCCAGCCACGCCAAATGCTAACAGAGTCAGAAATCCTCGCTGTCATTGGTATCGACCTCAAGGCCTGCCTCGACCTGATCGTCGTCATCACCGGCCCCATTGTCAAGTTCGCCCTCGCCATCGTTGCCAAGCTCAGCGTCGTTGTCGAGCTCCAGGTCATTGTTGGCCAGATCAAGGACTGCGCTGGCCAGATCACCAACACCTGCGACGGCATCACTGGCATCCTCAGCCCCGTCTTCAAGCTCCTCCACCTGTAAGCGTTGAGGCGAGATGAAAAAGGTGTGCGCAGCGTCCGGGGGGCCTGCGCAGGACAACAGAAAAAGGGGTGTATCGTTCTATTGTATCTAGTTAGTGTCTAATGTCAAGCCGTTCGCGGGTTTGCAACATACTCACGGTGCAATGATATGGTTCACCCACAACATTCTCACTCCGAGCACTGAAGTCTTCGGCTCTCCAACGTGAAACCCATGCAATGTAGCCCTTATAATGCGGCCCTGACAAGTGATTGATTTTCCCAGTGGCCATCTAACGCCTGAGCGGCATGAACAAATCACTGCCGTCCCCATCCTCGCTTCTAATTCAACCCGACCGATGTGCACGGGATTCGCCCTAATGTAAACCACCCAACTTGAAGCACTTTGTCGCGTGCCACATTGATGACAGCTTTGAAAAATATTCTGTGTCTAAACCAAAACAGGGCTCCCACTCGATGCCATCAAGTTGATGGTAATCAAACTGCCACTGGCACCCAGGTAAACCACGTAAGATCAATTTCTATTCCCAGCTCCTGACTTGCAGAAACCCGAGAACCGTTATTTTTCCTATCCACCTTCGCCGCAAATCAAATCCGTTGCAGATGCTCTAATCTCCTAGAACTTCAGTCATGCCAAATGGTACACACCAAAAGACTTGCCTAGCTGTCTTCGTCGGCGGCCTAATTACCACAACAAATTCAAAGTTAGTAATAGGGCAAAGACTCAAGACCACCGGGCCGTGCCCAGCGAGATACGAAATACAACTAGATAGGAATAATTGTCATACTTCAGCCAATACTTGATGTCGTCCGCCGTCAGGAAACTGTTGTGTATTTACCTGAGGTGGATAGGTAGGTATCTACGTTTAGCAATCTCATGTGGAAAAAGTCAAAGCAACTCGCTAACTACTTACTTAATTCGTATGAGCGGCCTATCAAGTCCACGTCCCACAACTCACATGAATTGGCAAACTTCGTCGAACCGGTTCGAGTTCCGACATGACATCGCTACAGGTAGGCTTAGACGAAGACACCAGGACACCCATGATTTCCCTCCTTCTCGAGAAGGCAAGACTTTTGTTCATCCGGATTCCTGAACTAGCACCTGCCCTCAAGATACTACAAGTGTGCTTCGCCACCGATCTTTTCCACACCTTTGTGATACATTTCAAACCTTCATACTGTCATCTGCGTTCTCTGTTCAAGTTGTCACCCTGTTTTCATTCGTATACGCACTGAGAAGAACCTCTATTATCTCAGCTTACACAGTACAGTGTCTGTACAGCCACATTGGAGATTTAGGGCTCAATGTTTCTGCATTTTGTTTGGCCATCAGGGGCATCCGCAGGATCTTTCGCTGGCCAACCGCAATGGTGCAAGGGAATGTCAACGTCATAAAACACGAGGTATTTGGGCGGATCACTGCTAGAACCGGGCATACATGTTCAAGCGGCCCGGGCTTGCCAGTCACACGGTACAATGTCACCCCGTTCACCACGCAGTGGGTTATTTTAGGCATGGCTGATCCTGCATTGGTCGGGAATACGAGAACCGCCAAGCCACTCGACACAATCCTGCCCGAGTTGCTGGCATCGCCTCCGGAACCGTGGGAAAACGTTAAAAGTATAAATGACCAGAGAGATGCCGCTGGTGGAAGAAGTCATGTTAGCCATCAACAAGTCCAATAACCTACTTCCAGCCAACATAACTACAAACAACGTACAACCAACATGAAGACCTTCTCCTCCGCTGTCCTCTTTCTCGCCGGTCTGGCCGCTGCCAGCCCCGTGCAGCAGCAGACCCGGCAGTCCGTCGGGCCTTATGAGATCGCTGCCTTCAGCGCGGCCAAGACGCACAATAGCGGATACTGCCGGTGAGTTGCCCAAATCTATCTCCCCGGTCAATCCATGCTTAACCGTTGCCTTTCCAGCTTCGACTTCGACGTCTCGGCACCCGGCCTGGAAGGAGACGTGCACTGCAATGCGTACCTAGACGCGGGCTTCTCCGGCGCCACGTGGCTGGCCAACGTCTACGAGGGCGCCGGCAAGTGCAACAACGACGCCGTCAGCTGGACCTTCTTCCAGTCCTCCGCGGCGGGCAGCGGCGCCTCCCTGAACGTGACCGTCAACGGCGTCAAGGGTCTGTACGCGATCCCTCCCTCGGACATCACCGTCAACCTGAACAACGAGTCGAACCCGTTCGACAACGACGTCGCGTACTCGGGGCCGAAGGAGTTTCAGATCACCAACTTTGAGGAGACCGACTAGGGTGGTGAAACGGGTTGATTCACTTTGTCGTTAGATATAGACAACGGTATAGAGGGTCAAGGGAGGCGATACCAGGTCTTGATTCACAACCAATTTGATTACATAACAATGTACCTATCTATCTACCTATTCTACCCTTCCCAAGTTAACTTGCTTCTGTCTTCTGAACCCCGTTAGCCTGACTCTGCTCACCAAACTCCGCCCCTTTCTCCGTCTCCGTCTCCGTCCCCCTCTCGTCCCGCTTCTCCCCTAGCTTCTGCTTGCCCTCATACTCCTCCACCCGACAAGCATACGCAAACACCTGCGGCACGTCTCCAACATAATAATACGACACGCGCTCCCCATCCTCTCCCCTTCCGGCGCTCATCCAGTTCCACTTATACAGCAACGGCGTCTCCATAACCTCCACCTCGTCCCCATCCCAATCCCCATCACAACGATACACTGCCACCGGACTGGCCCCAGCGGCGCCACCATACAAGAAATCCCGGACCCCGCGCACCAGATCGGTCTTGCGCACCCCGCCCGCACGCTCCAGCGCGATGCTCGGTTCGACGTCGGGCATCAAGCACGGGCAGCACATGCCGTGCTGGTGGTCGAAGATGTTGACGTGGAAGCTCTCGGTGGGCGGCCGCGTCAGCTGGTCGGGGATGGTCGGATCGGCTGCCACGGACGAGAGGAGCTGCGTGAAGACGTCGTGCCAGTAGCGGCGGAACGCGTCGTGGTTGTTGTTGTTGTTGTTGTTGTTGTTGTCTTCTGAGCTGCGGTTTGGGTCCGGGGACGATTCGGGACTGGGACCGCGCGGGCTGGCGGGGAAGGCGGCTAGCGTGGCTGCGCTGATGGCCTGCACGGTGGGCATCCACTTTTCGATGAATTGGCCGTCGTTTTGGTCGTCGAGGTCTTGGTCGGAGTTGTATTGCTCGGCACTGTCGGGCTGGCCGAGGTTGCCATCCTCTCCCTGGTTGATTTGTGGTTGTTGCTGTTCCATCTCGGATGTGTCGTGGTTGTCTGTGGGTGACATTATTGATAAGATGTGCAGCACAGATTTATATGCCTGCTCACACAGTATCTAACATGGGTTTTACCGTATTAAGTTCAATGTTGTGGGTAAGTTTTAAGGACTGCAAAAAGAAGTTGGCTCATTGTCTGTTTTGTGCGCCAAGTCGCCGTCCTCAAGTTCCAACCAGATTGAAACAGCCAATTAGCACTAACTGTGCCATGAGGACGTGGCGAAGGATGCGAGCGAATCCCTTTGAGGACGGAATAGGCATGGCTGATAGCAAACCTTAGACAGAACTTAAAAGCCTGGAAGTATGAATAGGTGCTAATGACTGAACAGCCTGGGTAATGGTGTCTGTATAGTAACTAGACCTGGTTATACTATTCACATGCAGATCTGTTTGCTAGGAACGTAGAGACTTCGTGTCGACCGTAATGGCCTCTGGGGAACAGCCATACCTAGTCTTGATACCATGTACGCAGAACCAACATTACTTGGCTGAGTTTGAGTTCAAGTTCTCAACCTACTGGCCCCAGCACCGACCAGAAACGGGTTGGCTTAGCTTTCTAGCTTCTATAGGTACCTAAGAATAGTTTACGTCGTACCCAAATCTCAACGTGCGCCGACGCCAAGGATTGAGCCTTTGCTGGCCTGACTAACTGGTTGATTAGTCGTACACAGAATGAATAATCAACCACTGCTCCCAAGGGCGGGACCGGAATTTGGCGTTGCCGCACGTTGCTGAAACGCACCCGGTACACCGAACACCGAACACGGCGGCCGGCGTTGATGCAGTGTTCGCCAGTGATTATTTATGATTCATTGTGGGGAGTGGAGCACTGGCCCTACTACATCTCCGGCCAGTCGGCCCACCACTACCTTTTAGGGTAGGTATCCAAGGTGAACAGACATGGACCTTGAGTATAAGTATGACTGGTTCCTTCATACCGATAGTTCCCAGAAACCATCCAGATCCTACCCATCCATCTCCAAGAAGATCAGAGAAACCATGGCCGTTATCATCCCTCACCTCACCAAAACCGTCCATTCGACTGTATACCCGGCCATTGACCCAACCAACCCCAAGCTTTCTGCATCTGGAAAGACGGTCATCATCTCTGGAGGCACCGGCGGCATTGGATATGCCATCTCGCAGGGATTCTGCATCGCAGGCGCGGCGCGGGTGGTGATTCTTGCCCGCCGCCAGGAAGCCTTGGATGCGGCAGCGGCGAAACTCGAGGCCGAGAATCTGGCAGCTGGACGTGCAACCGAAGTCTGGACCTTTTTGCTCGACATCCGGAGCACATCCGCTACCAACGCCGTCTTCGAGGCCCTCCGGGAGCGCTTGAACCAGACGACGCGAGCCGGCGCGATCGATGCCGACATCCTGGTCACTAACGCGGCAAGCCTGCTGCAAGGCAAGACGGCGCTCGAGTTTGGCCCCGAGGGCTACAGCGAGGTCTTCGAAACCAACGTCAACGGCAACCTGAACCTCGTGCGCGCCTTCCTCGGCCCCGAGATCCCCATCATCCCGTACACCACGTTCGACGGCATCGTCAAGGACACGTCGACCGTCCCCGCACCGCCCACCCGGCAAAAGGTCATCCTCGACGTGTCTTCGTCTGCGACCTACCTGTCCCTGCTGGGCCAGGCGCCGTACGCGGCTTCCAAGTTGGCCTTCACGCAGGTCATGCGGACGCTCCAGGGCGAGCTGGATGGGCTCCCGGGCCGGCCGGTCCGCGTTCATTCCTTCAACCCGGGCACCATCTTCACGCCGGGCGCCGCCAAGACGTTGGACGAGGAGAAGGCGAAAGCGGCGTTCAGGTGGGACGACGAGAGCCTGCCACGGGGATTCGCTGTGTGGCTGGCAAGCCCTGAGGCGGCGTTTCTGAAGGGCCGGTTCGTCATGTCGAACTGGGATGTTGACGAGCTGGTCGCGCTGAAGGACAAGTACGCCAAGGATCCCAACTTCGGGACCATCACGCTTCGTATGTAGAGGGGAGGGGGTGCTTTAGGTAGCTGGCTTGGTTCGGTTAGTTATGCGGAGGGCCCGCAGCTAGGTCAATAGACGATACAATTCTCGAAATGAGGTGCATGTGATTTTATATAATCATGTCCCCGTGGGCCACCAGTTAGTTCCCAGCCAAAGGAAATCTCAGGGTCCGCGCTGGCCCACAGCATTCACTAAGTAGACAGTTAGTCGAATAAGTGTAGTTCGTCCAGGGCAAAGGCCAGAAAAAAGGAAAAGAAAAACAACTGAAAAGGAATGAGCTTGCCTTCAGCCATGATCATCATGCCGTACTCGTCGGCCTCGGCAAGCCACAGCTCGCTCCGAGGATCCAACGGGCCGTCGGGGTTGATGTGGAAGAACTCCATCATCCGGTAGAAGCCGCCTTTCCACTGAGCCAACCAGTCAACATACAGGCGGCGCCACCGCGACTCGTCGTCGGCCTCCTGCCAGAGATAGCGCGGTGGGGCTGCCGGCAAAGGGGCCAGCTCGAAGCAGGTTAGCACGGGGTACCCGTGGAGGACGGACCATGCCCACTCGACGTGGTGGAACGAGTGGATGGTCTTGCGCTTGGCGGCCACCAGGACCCACTGCTTCCAGGAGGGCGGGACCGTGTGCGCTACTTCCTGGTCGAGGAGGAGTCCTGTTCGGGACAGCTGCTCTTTTACATCCCACATGCGGACGAGGAGCTGGGCGTCGGCGGGATGGGCGAGTGCACCGCCGGACGGACCCGTCATGCCGAACAAGAGCATAATGAGCATGATGAGAAGGGATTGTGTGGCCGCCAGGAGATCGTCTTCCTTGTACGTGGTGTACTGGTTTTTAAAGTCAGCATACCTGGAGTACTTTACCTCTTTTCTCTATGTCTTCTGGTGGGTAGGTGGATGGATATATGTGCAGGTACTGTACGTGCATACCTTGCCAAACAACCGCTGCATCTCCTGAAGTATGGTGTTCTTCACCAGCTCACGACTCCCGTCCGTATGTTCGCTCCACATCTTGGTTAAAGCGTAACAATTTGCCAGCGGGGTCGGAACGCCGTCCGCAAGCTGGAGCCTGTGGATCGGAGGCGGGAGCTGAGCGGTGTGGTGGGCAGCCATCATGCGTGGCCAGGATCTCAGCACACGGATCACGAAGTGCATTGTGTGGCGGACGACAAGATCATTGCTCGGGGCATTGGGTGCCTTGCCGAGCATGATCTGGCGCCGTTCCTGGGAAACTACTAGTTCGGGCGGGATTCCCTCCGGCGTGCTGGAAAGAGGGGTTCCATGGGGGTCGGTGTCCGGGGCCGACAGCGGGGTGTTGCTGTTGTCAGTGGCGGCGCGAGTTGAGGGGCCGTCTTCGTCCCATGCCGTGAGAGAGGATCCAGCAGTGCCAGCCTGCCCGTCGTCGTTTTCGGGGTGGGAGCCGTCGTCGCTGGTCGCTGGTAATGGTACGGGTGTGTGCGGCGGCACGGCCGAAGCGTTCTTCGGCGCACTGGCAAACTCGCACCCATGGGACTTCGCCAAACACCGGCCGCAAGCTGGATGCTGCAGGTCACACCGCACCTTTGCGCTTGTGCATTGGCGGCATGCTTTTTGCCTGGACGGCGCTTTCAGCCCCGCAACGCACCGCTTTCGATGCCTCACCAAGGATGACCCTAGAGCAGTGGGAGACACGTTAACCGTAATCCCGTTTCGCAGAATGGAAACTCAGCGGGGCTTACTTTGGGTAAAACGCTTGGAACAGCGCGTGCAAGTGAGTGATTGCTCCGATGGTGCCATGGTTCCAGAATACGGGGTTGCAAGTGCGGCCTGTCCAAGTCGCTGGCGGAATGCGAGCGCGTTTTCGGCCTATTGAAGGGGCGATGGCATGATTGACATCTGCTTCTGGTTAACGGTGGATTGGTAATGGCCTGGATCTCCGGCGCCCGGGGTTCCGGGTTGTGCGTGGTGAGCCCTTGTCCGGCCTTAGTGTTACCCAGCCGGTGCTGCCCGGTGCAGAACTACGAAAAGAAGGCTGGTCACAAAATAGTGCCAAGCCGGAGGATGCGGGCACGACTGACAGAGCAGCACGACCTTTCATCTTTAATTGATACCTACCTAGGTAGGTGCGAATAGATAGGTATTTAGGGAGGTGCGAAGTAAAGTTGTGGTTGTGGAAAGAGGCGATGGTTGCGGTGAACGCGAGAGACGCGACCGCGTTGAACTAAGTGGGGAAATGAGTGAACTTATTTCTTAACCCTCGTTTTCAATACCTCTAACAATCTAACTAAGGTACGCAGCATCCTGGACTTCAGTGCCAGCAACACTTTCCACGAAACGTGTCCCGAACATGCCTGCCGGCGTCTGGAATCCTGCCACCATTTCCCCTCCCAGGACTCGCTTTACAGCTTCAACCGACGCTTGCGAGGTAAATGTGTAACCGTTCACAGTATGCAGCACCGCACGCTTGACAGCCCCGTCCTCGCTGGTGACGACCACACCGGCATGATACGGATTGGCAAGTCTCTCTTGCGCGGTTGGGCCTTCGGGTAGGTTTGCAGGATCACCAGCAGCCAGGGCATCTCCCGAGGCGTGGACAAACGTCCGGATATTGGGCACCTCGGTCGCCTTCCAGATCGTGATGAGATCGGGCAGCGTCACTGGGAAACACGCAACTTGGCCCTTGCCGTCGCCGAAGTCGAAGTCGCTCGTGCCGGCGCCACCATCTTGCTTCTGGACTAGGGTCCCCCGGACGCGCTCGAGACACCGAGTCGCCAAACCGCCTTCCGCTGTACTGACCACCGAACCACGCGACATGGGTCCTGCGACACACAGAGCGAGATTGATGGAAACCGGGCGCTCAAGGCCGTCCAGCGCATGGCCGGCGAGACAGCCGAGCATCGCGACGCTGCCGCCGCATCCCGGCATGAGCATGACCTTGGCTTCCCTTGCTTTCCAGTCAAGCTTGTCCGCCAGGTGATAGCTGTCGAGCTCCGCGGCCACGTCGAGGTAGTGGGTTTCGTTTCGGATGCAGCCCTCCATGAGCGGGCCAGCTGTGCGCGCAAAAGGGCCGGCGCAATTGAGGAGGACCGAGACGTTTTTGAGGGATGCATCGATGAGCAGAGCGTCGCCGAGGTCGAAGACACGATAGCGCACCTCGAGCCGAGCGGCAAGAGCCCGTACCCGGTCCTCTGAGCGGCCGGCTACGATGAAGCCGAGCCCAAGTGACTTTGCGTACTCGGCCACAAGGCGGCCGGTGTACCCAGTACATCCGTAGAGCATGAAGTCCGGCATGTCGGCATGTGTGTGAGTCGCGGTTGGCGAAGAGATGAAGAGAGGTGTTTGTGTGAGCCATCAAGGTAGAGCTTCAATGTTGGAATATATGGGTATCCCCTCGTTTGCATCCTGTTTCGAGACTGACGGTTTACGGTTGGCACTTGGATCATTACTGTATCTCGAAGGCCCGACGAACAGGGACTCGGAGTTCCGGGTTCCGCGTCGTGCCACCCTGATGCAAACCAAGGGATCGGGAGATCACTCCTCACTATTATCAAGCAACGCTGAGTAACGCGCTCTAGGCACCAGGCGAGCCCGAAATTGCATAGGTACATAAGCGTCCTGCCTCTGGTTCAGACCCCCCGTTCACTGTTGGTCTTCGATCCTCCTCCTTCACGCAGAGCCGACATTCCCACACGAATCCATGGCCCCCTTTATCTGGCTCATAACCGGCGCGACGTCAGGCCTCGGAGAAGCCTTGGTGTCCCGTGCATTAGCAGCGGGTGACAGAGTTGTTGCAACGGGTCGACGGGCGGAGGAAAGGCTTGCCCATCTCAGATCCGATAGCGTCGCCGTCATCGACCTTGATGTATCGGAGAGCCGAGAGCGTATCGAGGCCCAGGTGAAGAAGGCGTGGGAATCCTTTGGGCGGGTTGATATCTTGGTGAACAACGCGGGGTATTCTGCCCCGAAGGCTATCGAGGAAGCGAGGTATGTGAATCCGGTCCAAGCCTGTTGAGCAGAGCCAAGCTCACCACCAGTCAACCCCGTTTGAAGCGATGGATTTATGCAGCACATATTTGACGTTAATGTCTTCGGCCCGATTCGTGTCACCCAAGCCATCCTCCCCTACTTCCGATCCCAAGGGCGCGGGTCAGTAGCCTTCATCGGGGCGGGAGTCGCCTGGGCTCCAATCCCTTTCCTCGCCCACTATTCCGCCTCCAAGGCGGCGCTAGACAGGTTTGCTGAGGGGCTGCGAAAAGAGCTTCGCGGCCAGGGCATCTGCTGCACAGTCTTCGAACCCGGTGGATTTGCCTCGCAGCTCGGGCGCCCCCGGGAAGGCTCCGACGAGGGCTTTGGGCGATACCAGCCGACGATCTCCGACTACGCTGGGTTGTTTGCCGAGACGATGGGGGTGTTTGCCAACGAAGTCGCCCCCAATATTCCGGGGGACGTGGTGAGGTTGGCTGACACCGTTGTGGACTTGGTACGGTCGTCCGAGGGGATGGTAGGGCAGCTGCCGGTACGAGTGGTGTTGGGCAGTGACTCCCTAGCGCTCGTGAGACAGAAGTGCAAGGAGCAGTTGGAATTGGTTGACGGGTTTGAGCATGTTTCTCGAAAGACGGACCGGGCAAATGCCGACGCTCTCTGTTACGACGGCATGCTAGGGTTGACGTCCCTGCTTTCATAGGTATGTATGTATGTACATACCTAGCTGGACCAAAGAGGAGAATGCTTACCCTGGGCTCACCCAGCTCACCCCCATTGGTGTGTGAACTGGTGCCATATGGGCGAGAGTGACATATTCCCTTCAGGTACCAAGAGATGGCCACTCATAGCATCCATCAACACTGTAGGCCAGCCGCCCTTCATGCGTTCGGGAGTGGACTGGTGCCTTCCTTATAGCCATGAACGTCCCGCCGATGCAACTGTCTCCTGAAAAAGGCCGAGTGCGGGTACGGTTCGTCAAAGAAGACGGCGTCACACCGGTCGCAGTGCTGGGGAACCTGCCACCAAGGTCGCGGATTTAGTCAACGCACAAGCAATGCTCCGATTCTGCGACGCTAGGAAAGCAAAAGGGGTGACGGACTTTGGTGCGGTCGAGCAACTCCTGGGGGGTGTACCACCCCCGGATTTCGTACGTGTACACCACATACAGCCCCATGCGGCCCTCGTCGGGAATCCCGTGCTCATCCGGGACGGTATCACGGAAGGAGAGGATATCCTGCCTGAGCTCTTCAAACCCAGGGGGAAGATCGGCCGGCAAATCCTCCTCCATGGCCAGCTCGCGGTGAGCGAAGATAGTCACCCAAGTGTACGTGACATAGGCGACCTCCGACTCTGAAAATGCTTCCCGGGAGGGGATCATGACGCGGAACCTGTTCTTGTCTGCATCCTTGTCTTCCCTGACAATTTTGGCGTATAGCAATGCTGAGATGGGGTCATTGTCCGGATGGTGCTGGTAGAAGGGCGGCGTGCCGTATGTCTCGTCGACCTTGTTGGCGGCGAGGAAGGCATCGAGGACAGCGGTGGAGACTCTGAAGCCGCGAAGGATGGTGGTTGAGCCCATTGTGGGTTGTGTAGTTGAGTTAAAGCTTTGGGGAGATGGATGATATGGAACTTTTGTGGCTTGCTGGGGGATTTATACACTCGGTGACCGGTGGACGGCTAGGCAGGCAGCCTGTGAATGGGATGACGACCCAATGGCGTGTGTGCAGAGTGGTGGGGGCCGCAAGAGTTCATACGGGAGTTAAATCCAGGCACGACGTCGGCGGGATGTTCATGGAACTCAAGATCTTGGTATTTTGTTGATAATAATACGATGCTCTTTTCCAACGAATGTGCCAAAGACGCTCGCCAAATCTTGACCTCACTCGACGCAACCGTTCCAGCCTAACAACGCGAAAAGAAAACCCGTTCACACGGCGTTTACAGGACCGCCGCCCCAATTAGAAGCATCACTGCGGTGACGGCGAGACTCCCAATCGGCAGGCTACTGCCCGGCACCACCAGGGAAGGCGCTGCGCTCCCCGAGGTGGACTGGGAAGGACCCGGGCTGGTTGTGGTTGACGCGTCTAGGAGGGCAGTGAGGTTCGGGTCATCGCTGAAGTCGGCGGTCACGGATCCGTTGTTGCAAGAGCTGGGGGAAGCGTTGGCACCCGAGACGAAGTTGACAGCAGCGCACTGGGATGATTAGCAAGAATGACAAACGAAAGGGGGTATGATAACTGACCTGGAAGAGAAGACCATCCGGGGCGCCGCAAGCAACGCTGATGATGCCCTTCTTGCCCGCCCACGCCTTCGGGGCCGTGACGGCGGGCTGGCAGTACTCGCCGCGGCCGTTCTGCTGGATGATGGGGTACATCTCGGTCCAGTTGCCGGCGGCTTTGGAGTCGAGGGTGCCGCGGATGAGCCACTTGGCCTGGGGGTGGCCCAGAAACCAGCTAACGGCGTCGCCATCGACGTGGAAATCAACAACCTTGTTCGTGCTGAGGTCGGCGACGCCACCACCGCAGGGCGCGTTGGGTTCGAGGTCCTCGTTCATGTTGTCGCCCTCGAGCGAGGGCGGTTGGCGGAGATCGAAGTGGGCATTCGCGGACGAGAGGAAGAGCAAGCCGGCTGCGAACAAAGAGCGTAGGGGCGCCATGGCGACGGTCGGGTGAGTGGATGGAAGGTAGATGACGGCGTTTACGTGTTTGTAAGTGTGATGGCCACAAGAACGTAGCCGTTGAACTGTTCGGATGAGATAGAGGGGCGGGACAAGATGGAGAAGATGGGATGGTGAAGCAGAGACAAGGGCGATGTCCGGCGAGCGCGATGCCAGGGCCAATGGTTTTATAAGTTGCCGGTTGGGTTCCTACCTTAGCTCGGTCTGTTCATTGACGCATGGAACTCCGGTTCGGCTAGGTAAGGTACATTACCTGGTTAGGCAACTCAGCTTGGGGGGCGAGCAACTTTCCGGATGGGTTCCAGGTTGATGATCCACATCCACTGCGGGTTGGTCTTGCCGGTCCAGGGTCTTTCCGGGCCCTTTGCTGGCTTTTCCGTGCCGACTTGCCCAACTTTTGGTGCATGTGTAATGTCAGTAGCTTGCATGCCCATCCATTACCAGGCACCTGCATGATGTCAGTATACATGAGGTATTCCCCGGGGATTGCCAACCCAGGTTTGCGGATTTGGCGGCCATGCTCGGGCATTCAACCTCTCGCGATGCCGTGTGCAACCCTGCGAGCACGGTTACATAGATTTGCAAGGTTCCCTCTGGCAGCTCCCCACCCACCCCGCACTATCCCGCGACAAGCAACGCCAAGCTTTGCTGCCAAGGGGGCCAGGGCTCGCGTGTTCTTGTGATGCGACGGCATTGCAGACGAGCTCGAAAAGCCAAGTTCGCCCTCAAGCCATCGAGAATTCGCCATCAGGAACATCTCAGGTCGATAGCCTCGAGTCGGACCGTCCATGAGCCACCACTCAGACTGAATCGAAACCACGCGCGTCGAGAATCCGCGCATGGCGCCATGGGATTTGCGGCCGAACGGCTAACCGCATGCGGTATCGTTCCTGGTTGTGCGAGAGCGGGTTTGAGCAAATTGTCGCCGCCGCACCGAACTTTTTGTTCCCGCCAGCCAGTCACAAACCCGCGCTCGCCTCCAACGTGCTCGAAACCGGCTCGTCGGAAGCCGCAGTGGGTTGGAGGTACTTCGTTCGTAGCTGGGGTGCATGTTGCCCTCGCGAGCCCCCCAAGTACCCGTGTGGCAGCTTCGGTGGATGAGCTGGGTTTGCAAAGGACTCGTTTTGAGCAAGATGCGTCTTGTCCCCACGGGATGACTGTAGGTTACGGGCGGTCACCACTCCTGCCCGCCCTGCGGCTCCATTTAGCCCCGGTCGGCTTGCATTGCAGTGTATATCACTCATCTCTCCCATGCCGCATGCTTTATCCGCCACGGCTAGACTTCCTCGACTGCTGACTGTCAACTCGCAACACAGGCAAAGACGGCACACTGGGTTGGACTCTGGCAAGTTCCGACTCATCTTTGGATTCATCCTACCGGACATTGAGCATCAGAGAATCGTCGTTGCGTTGTGCCGCCAAGAACACGGCCCGTGGCCGTAGCACCGTATTTCCCGTCTCGGCCGGAGGATGACGTGGAGCCGATCGTGTCGGCCCCCGAGTTGACACCGGCCCCTCGGCGGCGCTATCGTGATTCGACCGACATCGCAGTCCCGCGTCGCGCCTTTAGGCTCACCATTCGAAGCTGCTGCAGCAGCCCCACGCCGGCAATATGGACCACATGAACCATGGGACGAGCATGTTCTCCCCGTTCAATACTGACCTGGCCCGCCGATACTGGTACACCGTGGTCGGGTTCGTAGGGGCGTTTATGCTGATTCGAGGGGTCAACTTCTACAAATCGCAGCGACGGTCGGTGCCACCTAGTGAACTACTGTCGAGCCTCGAGGTCTTTGCTGACCAAAAATAGGCTTCGGAGAAAGGCGTCAAACTCGATCGAATCTCCCACCAAGCCGAGCAATCGCTTCCTAGAGTTATGGGCCACCTTGACCGCCGTCGTCCGCGAGGCAAGCGCGCCGCAACTCCACATCCCAACCCGCGGGCTCTCATGGCTGACGCCGCCGCCGCTGGGTCGGGTCATCGCCCTGTTGGTATACTGGATCCTCATCATCTACATGATGTCCACCGATGTCGTCGTGAAAGACGCCTTCTTCTGGGAGCGCATCGGCTACCGCAACGCCTGGGTCACCGTCACGCAGGTGCCGCTCCTCTACCTCCTCGCGTCCAAATGCAGCATCGTCGGCTTCCTGATCGGGACGAGCCACGAGCGGCTCAACTGGCTGCACCGATGGGTAGGACGCACCATGTTCGTGACAGCCTCCGTCCACGGCTGGCACTTTTACACCGACTGGGTGCGCGCCGACGCTGTCGAGTACCAGATCAAGATGATGCCCTCCATCAAGTACGGGCTCGGCGCCTGGGCCGTCCTGCTCTGGACGCAAATCTCGGGCCTGGCGCCTTTCCGGCGGATGGCCTACGAGGTTTTCGTGCTGCAGCATCTCCTCAGCGCCATATTCTTCCTCTGGCTGATCTCCGTCCACGTCCCGCCGAGCGCGCAGTACAACGTATGGTTCGCCGTCGCCGCCCTCTCCTTTGACCGCGTCTGCCGCATTGCCCTGCTCCTCTGGCAAAACGTCAAGGTGTTCCCCGACAAGTCGAAATGCCGCGGGGGCCAGCGCATCGGGCACCAGGCTCAGGTGAAGGCGGTGGGCGACTCCATCACCGTCGTCACCATCAAGGACGTCCATTTCAAGTGGCGGGCCGGCCAGCACCTCTACCTCTGGGTCCCCCGCGTCGGCCTGGCCGAAGCCCACCCGTACACGATTGCGTGCGCCCACCAGTTGCCGGACACATGCATCTGCAACAGCATCCAGCTGGTCGTGCGCAAGCACGGCGGGTTCTCACGCCGGCTCCATGATTTTGCGACAAAAGTAGGGCGGAAAGAGCAGTCAACTGTCTTCGTCTCGGGGCCGTATGGCGCGCCGCCTCGGTGGGACATCTACGAAACCATCATCTTAATCTCAGCGTCGACCGGCGCCTCCTTTACGCTGCCAATCCTGGAGAGTTTGCTGCAGTCGAAAGCCACGAAATGTGTCAAGCGGGTCGACTTCTTGCTCGCGGCGAGGCAGGGGGAGGAAATCGACTTTTACGTGTCTCGCCTCCACGAGCTGATTGAGCGCGCCAAGGAGGTCGGCATCGAGCTCAGCGTGCACATCGCCGTTACGCAAGGGCCCTCTCCGTTCGCCAAAGGCTCTGGGGCTGACGTCCAGACCGTCGATGCCGCGTCTGCGTCCTCCTCCGGTAGCAACGTGGGAAAGCAGATGGGCGAGAAGGTCAGCGCATCGCCGGACGACATCGAGCAGCCCGCCCGCACGGCCCGGAAGAGATCGAGCCACGCGAGTACTGATTCCCACGTGTTCCACTCGTCGGTCAGGCCGGATGTGGACGCGTTCATCAGGGGCCCGGTCGAGGAGACGGGCGGGGAGACGAGTGTGGTCGTCTGCGGCGGTCCGTCTTTGGTCGCGAGGGTGAGGAATAGTGTGGCATCTTTGTCGGACGAGAGAGCGGTGCACAAAGGGACGGGGGCGCAAGGGATACACCTGTTTGCCGAAGAGTACAGTTTTTAGTAGTCAAATAACTACAATCCAGCTTGACGTTGAAACAGTCGAGAAATTGAAACCGGATTTGCGAAGTCCACAGCAAAGTTGAAATGAGCGTGAATCCCTGCGCGCCCATGGTTTGATAACCCCACCAAAGACAGCCCGCGTTTCTTTCGCTGTCATTGGCCAGACCTGAGCTCTTGCCCCGCCCCCTCGAATTTTTGGTCGGGCATTTTCTGAGTCAACAATGAAGCCGCCTGAACGGTGCCGTCGTGTGCCGCAGTTCCCAACGGGTCGAGTTGTCATTGAGCTGTCAGGATCGAATTGTGACTCAGTAAAAGACGGATTTGGTCGAGGCAAGCCTCCCCATGTCGCTTTGCCCGGCAATCAACCCTCGCTTCTTCTCTTCTCTTCGAACCTCTGTTTTATCAACGACTTGTAGACCATTCTCTCGGACTCGACGTCCTCAATTCCTTCCCCACCCCGCGTACCCCTCCACTCCCGCTTTCGATTTTGCCATCCCACACGGCCGGGCCGTTTCCCAGACAAACACCCCAAGCTTCCAGACTCGTGCATTCGCGACCCAGATATCCTTCTCCCCGATGGAGCAGCTCGCCCAAAAGGTCGAAGGCATGAGCCTCGAGGCCATCGCCGACGCCTACCCCAACTGCCACCCCGAACTCAACCCCTTCGACTTCTACCGCGCCCACATCGCCAGCATACTGTCTGGCATATCGGGGGTCGAGCCCAAGATCATCTTTTCTGCGCTGTCCTGGACAACGAGTCTCGACAAGGGCGACCTCATACTGGCTGCCCCCGCCCTGCGTGTCAAGGGACAGAAGCCCGACGAGCTGGCCAAGCAGTGGAGCGAGAAGGTGGGTGGACGAGCTCGCATCACATGTGCACTGTTCGCTACGCTGCATGAGACTGACCGCGCGGCCTGCAGTTCCCCGACAATGACCCCCTCTTCGAGAAGCCGACCGTGGTCAACTACTTCATGGCCTTCTTCCTCAAGCCCGCCCCGGTCGTCGAGACCGTTATTCCCCTGATCCAAAAGCACGGTGCCCAGTTCGGCAACAACAAGTTCAACGGCCTCAAGGACCCCAAGGACCCCAGCAAGGGTCAGAAGCGCATGATCGTCGAGTTCAGCTCCCCGAATATCGCCAAGCCGTTCCACGCCGGCCACTTGCGCAGCACAATTATTGGTGGTTTCCTAGCGAACCTGTACCAGGGTGCAGGATGGGACGTGATCAGGATAAACTACCTCGGCGACTGGGGTAAGCAGTACGGCCTTCTGGCCCTGGCCTTTGAGAAGTACGGCGACGAGGAGGCGCTCACAAAGGACCCGATCAACCATCTCTTCCAGCTGTACGTGCGCATCAACAGCGAGATGACGGCCGAGAAGGAGCAGATCGAGAGGAGGAAACAAGACGGCGAGGACGTGACCGAGCTGGAGGCCAACAGCCTCGACGAGCAAGCTCGCCGCTACTTCAGGAGGATGACTGACAGGGACCCGGTGGCGCTGGCCCAGTGGAAGCGCTTCCGTGACCTCAGCATCACCCGCTACCAGGACACCTACGCCCGCTTGAACATCAAGTTTGACGAGTACAGCGGCGAGAGCCAGGTCTCGGAGGACATGATGGAGAGGATCGGCCAGGAGATGCAGGACAAGGGTATCTCCAAGGAGGACAAGGGCGCCATGATCGTCGACTTCCAGGCGCTCGTGCCGGGCAAGGAGGGCAAGCGCCTCGAGAAGCCCATCGTCAAGAAGCGGGACGGAACCGCGCTGTACCTGACGCGCGACATTAGTGAGCTGCTCGGCCGCCACGAGAAGTACAAGTTCGACCACATGATCTACGTCGTCGCGTCCGCCCAAGACCTGCACCTGAAGCAGCTGTTCAAGATCATCGAGCTGCTGGGGCACAACGAGATCGCCGCCAAGTGCCAGCACATCAACTTTGGCTTGGTCCTCGGCATGAGCACCCGCAAGGGTACCGTCAAGTTTCTCGACGACATCCTGCGCGACGTGGCCGACAAGATGCACGAGACGATGAAGAAGAACGAGACCAAGTACAACCAGGTCGAGAACCCCGACGCCACGGCCGACACGCTCGGCATCAGCAGTGTCATGGTGCAGGACATGACGGGCAAGAGGTATGATCTATTAGGTTGTCACTCAGCCCCCGACTAACCCTGGCAGGATTAACAACTACACCTTCAACATGGACGCCATGACCTCGTTCGAGGGCGACACCGGCCCGTATCTGCAGTACGCCCACGCCCGCGTGTCCTCCATCCGCCGCCGTGCCGGGCTCAGCGACGAGGAGCTCGCCAGCGCCGACCTTTCGCTCCTCACCGAGGCCCACGCCGTCAACATCGTCCGCCTGCTCGCCCTGTGGCCCGACACGGTCCAGAACACGCTGCGGACGTTGGAGCCGACGACGGTGCTGACCTACCTGTTCAAGATGACCCATGCCCTGAGCAGCAGCTACGACCACCTCCAGGTCGTCGGCAGCGAGCGGGAGCTGATGAAGGCCCGCATGGCCCTGTACGACGCCGCCCACACCGTGTTGGGTAATGGCATGAGGTTGCTGGGGTTGAGCCCTGTTGAGCGGTAAGTTGATCCGTCTACCTTGCGTGGATTGCGTGGCGCTGACGGCTGTAGGATGTGAATGAATGTGGTTGTAGCCGGGCAGCGCAAGGTGCGCTCGGACGTCGGTTTATAGCCAGCGCAATAGACCAGGCCAGCCACGGCCTCCGTGGAATGAATCAAATGAGACCATGTGCTGAAGCAGACTGATCTAAGTTCACTGAACCACCGTATACAGATGCATCTTCGCATCTCGAGCCGTATTCTTGTCCCCACCGCCTGGGGTTGAATTGCGTGGAGCCCGGGTGAGGTTGGGTACTCCGCCCCCCTGGCCAAAGATCAGCCGGACGCGGAGGGGTGTTCCGCAACCCCCTTGGCTTAATTACTGTGTAAGTGTCGACGGCCTCGCTGGGACTGAATATTTGATGGTTTGACATCTGGTGGCCCTGAACTTTGCCACCGCTTGAGATACATATCCAGGTAACGTCCGCTAGAGTGCACGGCGTTGACCTCAAATAGTACATACACAAGACAGAATCATTTGGTGGTGCCATCGTGGTTACCCGACTACAAATCCCCATAGTCCTCAGTGGTGGGCGAGGAGAGCGTTACCGAGGCCGGAATGGCGTTCCGGACTAGATTCTCAACCCCTTTGGTTGGTTATCGCGTGAACCTAACCCCGTGGACGACCATGTGTGCGCACGGGTTCAAAGCGGATCCCAAAGTTAAAACTGAGGCTTAGACTTCTGGGTGATGTGACCTGAGCCTGTCTTTCTGTTCTCTTTTCCACTCGACGACGGTGTCGTGGCTAGACAGGGTATTCGGGATATTCGGCCTCGGTTGGCTTGGTTAGTCCTCAAAATGATTGTGGCGGTCCTCTTTCTTGCCGCTGGCGGCATTGCCGTCCTAGTGGTAAAATATCTCGAACGGCGAAGGATTCCAAAAGGAACGCGGCGACTCCCGGGCCCGACCGGTACGTGCACCACCCATACTTTGATCCCATCAATGTGTTAGTGACTCGCCTAGGTATCCCTTTCATCGGACCCTTTTTCTTAGTTCCGACCAAGACTTCCTGGACGAAGCTGTATGAGTGGAGCAAAGAGTATGGCCCGATTTATGAGTTTGAAGTTTTCGGAACGCGTCATGTCTGGATCAACACAGAGCAGATCGCTCGCGATCTTCTCGCCAGGAGAGCCCCGATATACTCGGACCGCCCTCTGATCCCCAGTCTCCCAGACAACCGCACCAGCGGCGACTATCTCGCCCTTATGGGACGGTCAGGTAAGTGATGCACCCCGATCCGAGCGTCAGAGGCAGGCTGGGTACTCACATGCCAAGAAAGACATGTGGAAGCGCCAGAGGAAGCTCTGCAATAACTTGATGAACACAAGCGCCCGCGAGCACCTCCATTCGTACCCGACCATCGAGCGGAACCGGTTCCTGTACCAGCTGTACCGCGAGCCGTGGAACTACATTGAATGGATCGAGCAGTTCACCGCCCGCACCGTCGCGCGCCTCTGCTGGGGCACCGCCCAGCCGGCCCAGGTCCTGCGGCACACCACCTTTGGCCTGCTCGAGACCATCAGCCCGGCCGGGTCCCTGCCCAACCTGATGAGCTTCCTCCGCTTCTTGCCTACCGACTTTAGTCCTTGGCAGAAGAAGGAGATGGCGCGGCACAAGATGGAGGACAGGCTGTACGCGGACAACGTCGCCTTTGTGCGGGAAAGCCTGGCCCGCAACGCGTGGCGGCCCAGCTTCATCAGTGCTTTCTACCAGAGGCAGAGCGCAGCCGCCGAGGGCTCGCGGAGCTCCTGGGGTAGCGAGGCCGAGGCCAGCCACGTCGTCGGCTTAATGGCCATCGCCGGAGCGCTGACCATCGGCAGCCCGATCCAGAGTTTTTTGCTGGCCATGGTCCATCACCCAGAGTGGCAGCGCAAAGTGCAGGACGAGATTGACGCCCTGGGAGGTAGATGCCCCGAGTGGGAGGACCAGGAGAGGCTGCCGCTGCTGCGCGCGGTAATAAAGGAGGTGATTCGCTGGCGCCCGCCGGTGCCAACAGGTGAGCGACTGATCAGTCCACGATACCCATCGCGTTTGGTTGATAACATGATCACAGGCATCCCCCACGCGAGCGAAGCGGACGACATCTACGACGGGTACTTTATCCCGGCGGGAACCACGATCCACGCGCTCGAGTGGTAACTATTACCCCAACCCCCTTTTCCGTATCTTGCATCGCCACACAAAATATGCTAACCAACCCAGGGGCATCACGCGCCAAGAAGAGTTCTACCCTGACCCGAACGCGTTCAACCCGGGGCGGTGGCTCGACCCGAGCTCGCCCGTGTACCGCGAGCCGCTGAGCCAACATCCCGGCCTGGGCGGCTTCTCGCAGTTTGGCTTCGGGCGGCGGACGTGCCAGGGCATCCCGATCGTGGAGCAGGACCTGTTCCTGACCATGGCGGGCATGGCCTGGGCGTTCGAGATCCGCAAGTCGCGCAACCCGACCACGGGCACCGAGACCTGCGTCCATTGGAACGACTACACCCCGCTGCTCATCTCCAAACCCAGGTGGTTTGCCTTCGACGCCGTACCGCGGGACCGGGACAAGGTCGCCTCCATACGCGAGATGCACGTAAAGGCGAGGCACTACCTCGAGGCGGAGCAGGCGATGGGCGATATGGACGTCAGCCAGTATGAGAAAGAGCTGGGGGACATGATCTATTTTGAAGATGTTTCGGATGAGGAGGCGTTGGAGGATACCATGTCCGAGGAGGATTCCCGGGAGTCTAGATATGAGGATGATTCCTGGGACAACGTGGGTGACGGGGGTTGCTTTGAGGATGAAGATGAGCCCCTCTGGGAATATCTCTGGGCAAGAAGACGGTACTTTTGGGAAGATAGGGATTGGACTTGGCATGGCGAATCATGGACGGATGAAGATCTCAAGCTGTGGGCGTACCTCAGGTGGAAGAGAAGGGATGATAACTCCTGGGAGGAGTCTTGGGAAAATAGAGGTGAGGAGAGCCCCTGGGAGGAGGACCCCTACCAAAATAGACACGAAGCCCTCTGGAAGTACCTGCGAGGAAAGAGAGAAGAGGATCGCCCCCCAGTGTTTATAAAGGAAGCTTGTGGGGATAAAGATGAGGAGTTCCTCTATCAGGGGGAGGAAGGCGCTTGCCAGGAGGAGGAGGAGGAGGGTGTTTGGGTGGAGGTAGAGGAGGGGGAGGAGGAGGGCGAGGGGGTTTGGGTGGGGGGGGAAGAGGAGGAGGAGGAGGGGGAGGAGGGGGAGGGAATTTGGGTGGAGGAGGAAGAGGAGGAGGACGGCTCTTATGGGGAGGATGGCCCTCGTGAGGAGGAGGGCCACTATAAGGAAGATATCCCTTGCGGAAGCCCTTGGGATAGCGATTATCCCTGGATACCGCGGGGCCCTTGGTATGATTGGGACGAGGAGCTGGAGGAGGTGGACCCCTGTAAGGAGGTATCCTATGATCCGGCCTACTGGGAGTATCTCTGCGAGCATAGAGAGGAGGAGCCCTATGCTACAGCCTATTGGGAATGTCTCTGGGTAAATAGAGAGGAGGACTCTTCAGAGGACGAGGGTGCTTGGGAAGAGTCGGAAGGCGCTTGGCAGGAGGAGGGCCCCTGGGAGGAGGAGCCCTACCATAAGGCCTCCTCGGAGACCCGCTGTCAGCAGGATACCTGTGACAGTGAGAATCAGGAGAATTCCTGGAATAACGAGAGTCGGGATGACACCTGGGACAACGGGAGCCAGCAGTATACCCAGGACACCATGAACCAGCAAGGCTCCCGGGATAACGGGAATCAGGAGGACTCCTGGGATGAGGACCATCGGGAGCACCTTGGGGCGAATGAAGAGGAGTACGACCACTGCGAGGTTGAAGGGGACTCCTCGCAGCACGGCAATCAAGATGATGGTTGGGAGAAGGTAGATCAAGAGGACTCCTTGGAAACCCCGCATCAGGAGGACTCCTGTGAGTGTGCGGATGAGGATTCATGCGAGGTTATAGAAGATTGCTTGGAGGCCACAGACGATACATACTCCTTGCTGATTGTAGACGAGGCAGGCTCTGGCAAGAGATGGGCTTGGGTTAAGGGGTTGGGTGTCTCCGCCAGCAAGGATGGGGAGGCGTCAGCGTGGAGTATGGAGACTGTGTTGGGCTCGGTTTCGGACAATGATGACGGCTGGGAGATCGAGACCCTCACCTCTGGCGGCTTGGGGGGTGGAGCGGATCTCACCTCTGGGGGACCGGACGTGGGGGCCGCGGGACAGTGCAGTGGTTCGTGTATGCGATCAAGGAAGAAGATAACCGGGTGGATAGGCGATCAGCGGGTAACGATCTACAACCCACGGGTACTGTTTGCGGACAATGAGCTGGGAATCCAGGTATTCAAGGGGTGCGTGGAGGCACTCGAGGGGGCCGTGACCCAGATGTCCACGGAGGAGGAATCAATCATCTCCGAGGGCCTACAAGAGTGGCTGGATGCGGTGAGGGTGTTGCCCAAAGGTACAGCGATAACGACTGTCCCAATCCCAGTTGGCTTGGAGGAATGGAGGGGGTTTATGGGGCCCAAGACTAGAGAAGGGAGTTAGGTCTCGTACCAAGGAGATGTACCACAAGGGCCGCTCAATTTGAGTTTTTAGCGGGAGTCGCGGGTAAAACCTTTGGGGAGTTGGGAAGTGAGTCGTGTTTCCAAGAATATGCCGCGGCCGTGGTTCAGCTGCGAGGGGTAGGGAGTAGTCGATAAACTGGGAAGAGAGGTAGGTTCCATGGTGGTGAGACGACATTGAGTTTAGTTAGCTTTGAACAGAGTGAGGATGTCCTTGAAGTTGGTGGCACAAACCCCTGACGGCAAACAGTTTCGTTATTGCTCGTCCTATTGCTGACCGCCTTTACCGCGATGCTAGGCACCGTCACATGGATGTGCCTCGGTACGCCGTTGGTGTGATCTCAGTACCACGGAGAAGTACCTAGTTGCTCCTGGTTCCGTGTCAGGGGTCGTGTTTGCTTTGTACTCTCTGTGCTCTTCTCTCCCGAGAGGATAAGGGCCAATTGGCCGAACTGTAGGGACGGGCACAGATGTAACGGAGCCTCCGTTGCAGATTGTACTCTTGTGTTGCTTTGCGGGATTTTGTGGAGAGGCCGTCATGGAAGGGTACTAGGCCGGAGGTATTCCTGGGTTGTCCCGACCATCCCCTAGCATCCCCCTGACTCCTGATCATCGACAATATCCAGTATGGGCACCGCTCACAGTGCACTGCAACAATGCATCGAGGGGGTTGGAAACGGCAGGGCTGACTTTGCAGGCTTTCCCAGCAGCCCACTCACCTACCAGCCGCTCTGGGTACGCCCATATAACCTTGACATCTCCGTCACTCCCGCAGGAGTTGTTCGCCCGCAGACTGCCGCCGATGTATCTGGCATCATCAAGTGTGCTGCCGCACATAACGTCAAGGTGCAGGCCAGGTCTGGTGGACACTCGTATGGGTTAGCACACCCGATCCATGTTTTTGAGATATTGGTCCTGACGATGGTAGGAACTATGGCCTGGGTGGCGCGGACGGAGCCCTCGTCATTGACCTGGTCAATTTCCAGCAGTTCAGTATGGACAACAGCACTTGGCAGGCCACTGTCGGCGCGGGTACTAGACTGGGCGCAATGTCGGAGAGCCTGCACAAGGCGGGCGGGCGGGCTATTACCCACGCTGTTTGCCCTGGCGTTGGCGTCGGCGGGCATGCTACTATCGTAGAGTTTCCTGGGGTTTCGTGGTGGAGAGCCTTTTCGCTGACTACCTACCAACAGGGAGGACTCGGCCCTACGTCTCGCATGTGGGGATCCACGCTGGACCATGTCGTCGAGGTCGAGGTGGTGACGGCGGACGGTGAGATCCGACGGGCAAACAGCTCTCAGAACTCAGATCTCTTCTGGGTACGCACCAGGGTGCCGGGATCTGTCTGCTAGGATTCTGAGCTGACGGGAACAGGCACTCCGAGGCGCCGCGTCAGGGTTTGGTGTTATCACCGAGTTCGTCTTCAAGACGCATCCAGAACCAGGCGACATTATCCAATACGAGTACAACACCAAGTTCGGAAGCCCGGTCGAGATCGCCCCCTTCTACTCGAAATGGCAAGACATGATCGCCGACCCGGAACTCGACCGCAGGCTCGGCACCATCTTCATTCTGCTCCCGTTCGGCGCCATCATCACGGCGGACTTCTACGGCACCAAAGAGGAGTTCGAAGCCACTGGTATCTTGGATAGGCTACCACAGCCCTCGGAGAGCAGTCTTGTGGTGAACAGCTGGTTAGGAGCGCTCGCAAACAGCGCCCAGAAGGAAAACCTGTACCTATCCGACCTTCCCGTCCCCTTCTACTCCAAGAGCATCGGCTTCAAGAGGGAGGACTTGCCGACGGCCGACAAGGTCCAAAACCTATTCCAGTGGGTGAACGACCAGGACAAAGGGACAGTCGCCTGGGCCATTATTTTCGATGCTACCGGCGGTGCTGTGGGCGATGTGCCGACCAACGCGACATCTTTTGTGCACCGCGACAAGATTCTCTACTATCAGTCGTATGCCGTCGGGCTTCCGCTCTCTCAGAAATCCAAGGACTTCATCACCAACTTTCATAACGAGGTCTTGGGTAAGTGTTCGCCGGAGGCTTACGGGACATACCCCGGTTACGTCGACCCGGCGCTGTTGAGCGCACAGCAGCAGTACTGGGAGTCAAACCTGCCCCGGCTTCGCGAGGTCAAGGCCGTTTGGGACCCGACTGACTTGTTTCACAACCCACAAAGCGTCAACGGAGTGGAATGAATGCTTGTTGCTGGCGGGGTATTGCTTCTGGGGCTATTTTAGTTGTTATTTTGATTGTCAAGTGCGAGACCCCCCACGGGGTTCTATGGTAGCTGTATGAGCCTTGGTATCTCCACGCCCCTCATTGAACTGGCAAAGCCGCTATTTCAGGACCACCCCGAGCCTCACTCAATGATCCTCCACATCCTCGTCCCGCCCCGGATACATAATGTCTTGCACAACAACAGCGCGCACGTGGTGGTACAGCACAAACAGGTACGTTAACAATAGCACAATCGACATGGCCGTCGCGAACCACAGAATAGGTTCGTTGTGGAAGGCCGTGCCTAACGAGATGGTGGCGAGCGTGAAGCCCGTGTTTGGGAAGACAGCCGCCCACCAGCCGAGGTGGAAGTAGCGAGGCGGGCTCTGGACGACGGCCAAGAGGGCGATTCCAAACCACCAGAAGCTCAGCGCCCACAGGAACCCGGCCCCAATCAGGCCCATAGTCTCGATGGTGGCGGCGTCGGTGAGACCGTCCATGTCGTGGTCGAAGCTTTCGGGTAGCGACCTCGCCATGCCGAGAAAGGCCAGCGCGGTGAAGGCCGGCGGGCCGACGCACATGAACAGCCCCGTCCTATGCTCCCGGTTCGGCAAACCCGACTGCATCAGCCGGCCGACCATGTGCGAATACATCATGAACGCAACCGCGATGCCCAACCCCTGGCACGTCAAGCCGGCTGTGGCGATGGACACCCCTGATGTCTCCGGCTGCGTTTCGGAGATGACGGACGCGATGGTGCCGGACAGCATGATGGGGAAGATGGGCAGGATCCACGTCGGCATCATGGTCTGCAGTCCAAAGCTGTGCGTCGAGAACACGTACGAATACTGGCCGACGGCCACGCTCGTGGTCAAGACGACGTAGACCCAAAAGGCAATCTGGATGGCCCACATCAGGCTCCTGGACGTGGCACGCGCGACCTCGGGGTCATCGGGCACGCAGTACCGCTGAGTACAAGTGATGAGCGTGGCGATAGACAGAAAGAAGGTTGGAAAGAAGAAGCCCTCGCGTGGGTGTGTGACGGACCGCAAGAACGTCCCCGGGAATAGGCAGAAGCGAGCGACGAGCGCTGAAGTGACCAGCACGAACAGCGCGATGTTGATAATGAAGACAGCTAGGCCAATCTGATGTAGTCCGGGGAATTGGTGCGGTTGCGAGCGGATGAGCAGCGCAAGACCGCCAGTCGACATGGTCAGCGTGTACCACGCCCATGTGAAGTGGGCGAGGCGCTGGCGGATGCCTAGCTTGGGCCGTGATTCTTCATCGGGTGATTCGTCGGCGGCCGACTTCACCTCCACACATTGCGGCTCAGAGCTCTTGTCATGGTGACCCCGTGTGATAGATTGTAAGACCTTGAGCCTAAGCGAAGGAATGGTATGGATTGGGAGACTCTTTTCGATGTCATCGAGGTGGCGGTCACTGTACTCGGTCGACGACCGGCTAGAGGAACTTGGTGTTTCCCTGAAGGATGACTGGCTGGACAGGAATTCGGGCTCCCCGTCTTGGGGACGCGATGGGTGATTGTGTAGCCCTGACCGCGGGCCGTTCTGCTGATCGAAAGGATCGGGATCGGAGCGATGGTAGATAGAATCGCCCGGTAGCGGTGTTGACATACTATTGACCGTTGAAAAGACTGACCAGCAGCTGAGAAGATTGAACGAGTGAGGAACGGAAGGACACAAAGGGAGGTAAGTGGCTTAACTAAACCCGAAGTTCAAAGAAGACCGAGTTCAACGTTGGCTATAAAAGATGGCTTGTTCCGAATCCCCTCGCCCGAACGGGTCTAGATGGCCGGCTCGACGACACCACTTGGGATGCTCTCCACTCGGCGTTTCAGTGAAAGACAGTGTGGCGAGCGACACGGAAGGGATATCCACCGCTCCTTGGTTGCGGCTCAACTGTTTGAGAGTTGCCACGGCGCCGTTGGCCCTGAAGAGTCGAGTCAGGTTCGCCTTGATAGCGCCGAGTTCCACCCGCCGAGGGGCTGGTCCAAGGTTTGATGATGGCCACAGCGGTGCAGGAGTACGTTTCCCACCCCACCGGGCAAACACAGCCTTCTGGGGTTGTGCCCAAGCTCACAAAACATGTCGCAGTGCCGTCAGAAGGTCGGCCAAGGAATATCCTGGCGACGTGGTAGGGCTGGAGCGTGAAGATATCTCTTCTCCACAGCTGACTCGCGAATCACTGCGTAGGGGTCTGTTGGGGCACAGGCCAATACACCAACCATTCCTATCTCGATGTAACATTGTAAAGTTTCCGGGCTGGAATGCTGTAAGATTATTTGTTGAGATATCATTAGGTATCTTGATGTATGTACAGAACCTCGAACCTCCCAATGTGCACCTGCCATGGCCTCCTTGACACCGAACGCCAACCTCGACAGGAGGTTCTTCTCCGTAGCCTTGAAACGAAAACTCAAAACAAAACACTGACCTAAAAATGGAATCTAGGGCAGAAAATATCACACCCGGTATCAGATCATGCTCTCACCCCACTCGCTCTCCACGCGCCTCGCGGTCTCGGCGCATTTGTTGCACCAAAGTTGTGGAGCCGCTCACCGATCAGATAGGCCTCATCGCGGATCCGTACCTGCCAGCGGTGGCACATGCCCACGGCGCTCCACAGAGCGAAGAAGCTGCCGATGAGGAGCGCGACCACGGGGAAGCTCATGCGGTAGACCAGGACCGCACACGCGTGGTATAGCGCTCGATCGGGCGGGCCATGGGCCGGCAGCATGCCGTGTTCTCTCATGACGGCGTCCGCAAACCCGTTTGCGATGGCGAGCTTGGCGACCAGCAGGGGCGTCACCACGGCGACTAGCCATATCGCCAGGCTAGGAACGACAAACGCGCGGGTGAGGATCGAGGCATCGGGATCCAGCCACCCGCGGCGTAGGACCGCTCTCGCCGCGTTAGACACTCGTGAGCCCCGGAACCAGGTGTTGACGATGCGCGTCCCTAGCTTGAGGTAGAGTAGGCCGATGGTCCAAGTCTGGACGACCCGGATCGTGTGTGTCTGAGTTGCCGCTTTGGCAGTGCCGGCGGCGAGGGCTTTTGCAAAGTCTGGCTTGAGCACAACACCGTACATGAGTTCGTTGAGGGGCACTAGGGCATACAACTCCATCAATGACGCCACGAACAGCGGGGCCACCAGCAGCACAAAGAAGTAGGTGTATATGATTCGGGCGGCGCGGGCGATAGCATCCCGGGTTCGCCAGAACACGTCGTGACCGCCGTTAGCGACGATAGCAGCCGCAACGTATGCTTTGGCTGTCCGGTAGGCTGCTGGCACATGGGACAGCGCATAGACGGCCGAGCCAAGGACGTAGATGCCGATGCTGAACGCGTAGATGTCGTTGGCGCGGACGTGTTGCGGGATCATTCTTCTAAACATCCACCGCCCGAACACCAGCGGCACGATGGTGATGGTGACGCCAGTAGCAGCGGCAAAGATCCAGATAAACAGGATGAAGAGGAAGATGCGGAGGCCAAAGTCCGGAGGCAAGTAGACGAGCTGGTACTGGTCGGTCGAATAAATGTCGCCCTCGGGCCGGTCCGACGCCCCATCTCGCCTCGTGTTGTTCTCGTTGACGTCCAGGAAAACACCGGTGCCCTTGGGGATTTTGACCTGGTCGGAAGCCGGCGTCCGGACGAACCGCCCATCGGTGACGAGCTGGCCGGACTGGACCAGGTGCTCCTTCTTGACGTTGAACATGGCCATGTGTTCCGCCCTCATAGCCGGACGCTTGGCCGCACCGCCTTCCAGGATCCCACGCCACGACTTAACCACGACGCGGCCGCTGGCGTCCACCTCGAGGAACCACTGCCTCCAGGCTGGGAGATTACGGTCGGGTGAGCCGGGCGCCAGCTCGAGCCGGCCCTCCTCGTCGAGGCGCCGCTCGCCAAAGAGGAACCAGGTGATGCGTAGGGCGCGTGCACAGCGGCGGAACCACCACCTGTACATGGCATGCAGCCAGAGGCTCGGCTGGAATAACTTGACGGCATATGGCATCAGAAAATTGTAGAACAGCAGGTCGATGGGGAACTCGAGCACCGGCTCGTTGGACGAGTTGTGGATGGGTAGCACAGGGAGGGACAGGGACAACCCCCAGACGACACCACCGAGGCACACGACGACCAGGGCGCCGTAGACAAAGGCCGAAAACAAGATCTTGCGCAGCTGGGTCGTCACGCTGCGCTCCAGCACGTCTCGGATAGGGTGGAAGTCCGGGTCGTCCGGGTCGCGGATGAAGTAGAGGACGCCCTTGCGCATGATCTTGCGGCACATGGACACGAACAGCGCAAAGTGGAACATGTACCCGGTGCCGATGAACCAGTGCACAAAGATGGACGTGACCGGGTAGTGGAGCGTGAAGAGGACCCGGGACTTGAGCGTCGTGTGCTCAAAGAGCGGGAGCAGGGCGACATCGAGGAGCATGCCGCAGTAGAGCGGAAAGACGAGCATCTCGATGCTGATGATCAGGAGGACCTTCATGACGCCGCTGGCCTGGTTGAGCCCGTCCATGAGCGAGTTTTCCCACTGCTGCCCCGCCTGGGTGGTGGAGAAGGGAATACCGCGGCGCAGGTAGAGGGCGGCCATCAGAAACATGGCGACGTAGCCCGTGAGGATAGCCCAGAACCTGTCGGCGCCGCCCCAGTACGCAAGTTCTGCGTCCACCACGACCGTAGCCACGGGAAGATTTAGGTCGAGAACCCAAGAACTCGGAGTGAGAACAGCCACGGGAAAGGCTTTTACATACTGCCAGACGACCGGGAACGTGGCTGCGGCTACGGCGGATGCTTCTGCGCCCTTAGTGGCATAGTCACCGCCGAAGACAAAGTCGAAAAGGCTCCAAAGACCGGAGAAACCCGCTGCGACGTAACCCTTGAGCGTGAAGAGGGCGGCGTGGCTGATGGCGGAGAAGTTGCGCACCTCGGATGCCGAAACAAAAGGCAGTTCGGTCACAAAACTGCCGCCGATTCGGTTTGCTGCGCCGACGGCCATGATCCACGACGTGTTGGCAACGCCCATGGAATGCTCGGCGACGGACGGCAGCATCAGTGCGCGGCTCAGCAGGTGGACAACCTCAGACAGGGCCGAGGATGCCAGCCCCAGGGCAAGCAATCCGCAGTCCTGGACCAACTTGGAGGCGCTGAAGAGAATGCGCGCGATGCGCATGGGATTCGCCAGGGCCCAGATGCTGACGCGGCCGATGTTGTACGGGATGAAGACGGCGAGGAAGACGGTGAAGGTGACGAGACACGCGCAGAATATCGCGTTCTGGAATAGGCCGATAACAGGGCCGCGCATACCGATGAGCTCTAGGATGCCTTCGAGGTCTTCGGCATCTTCCAGTGCCTCGGCGTCTAGCCCTGCCGCGACCGCCGCCTCGGCACCTTCTCCGCCGTGCCCTGCCGGGTTAGGCGGCACATTTCCATGGCCGTCCTCGGGATCATCCTCGGCGAAGTCGCCTCGGAAGTTGACAGGAGCCAGGTCAGCCTCCTCGATAGCGTCGACTCGCCGCCACATAAAGTCGGCAATCCGGCCAGCGACGCCTGCGGGGGCTCGCCGGACCGGGGCCGGGGCCGGGGCCAGGGCCGGGACCGGAGGTGGGGGTGTTTCTTCTCGGCCCCCGAGGTCAGCATCAGCCTCCAACGGCGCTGGGGGACCCTGAACGGACGCCGCACGGCTCGGGGGCCTGGGGGCGCCATTCGGAGGCTCGGGAGCAGGCCAGACCGGCCTATCCAGCTCCGCGACCGGAGTATCTTGCTGGGTGGGAAGGGGTGGGAAGTTTCCTTCATAGGCCCAATTGTCAACGCCTACGGGGTTGAATTCGTTTTCGACCGGGATGCCCACGGTATTTGCTCTTCGCCGGATGAGGCGGGGGGGCGGCTGGGGGGTAGCAGGGCCAGCTTGATTTCCGTCAACGGCTTCGTTCTCCTGCTGGCGAGCTATCATGGACGTGGTCAGCTGGACCCAGTAGTCCAACCTATCTTCTAGGCCACGCTCCTGAGCGATTCTCAGGATCTCTTCGGGATCGCCGCCGGCCTCCCGGTACACGTCGAGATACTCGTGCACCGTCGCCCTGTCATATCCCTGGCCAGCCTCCCCTTGGCCCCTCGGTGGGAGAGGCGCGATGAAGGGGACGGCCAGTTGTCTGGGTGGTGGCAAGCGAAAAGCCGGCTCCTCATCAGCCGTCTCGCTAGCCGAATCGTCCAAGTCGTCTACCTCCTGATCCGGAATATCGTCGGGTTGAACCTCGGCCGCGGCATGGGCTGGCTCCATTGGGCCCGGCTGGGGTTGGTTCTCGGCAGCGGCCAACGCGGCACGCATGTTGATCTCGGGCTGCTGCTGTACAACGTAATCTCTAACTAAAATTATTAGAATAAAGCACACAATGACTAGCACCGTGATGATCTGGCCCTCGAGGACGTCGATCACGACCCGGTTGAAGTAGGCATGGCGCGTGAGGTTCCGGAGGAAGCTGACTCCGCCAAGCAGGGACTGAGGCGTTGCGTCTAGTAACGGAGAGGAGACGGTCGCGTTCGCGGCGGGAGGCTTGTCGACGAGGCCCGGGCCGCCAAAGAGGAGCCGGAGGATGGTGGAATAGATGGGGTCGCTCGAGGTCAGGTTGATGCCGTATAGGCCCTTGACCAACTGGGCCGACGCCGGGGGGAGGTTATCTATGGCGACGGTCGTGGTCGCTGCGAAGAGCGGGCTCGACGGGCAGACGTTGGTGCCGTATACTGCCCCTGAAATGTCGAACGCGTCCCCGGCTGTGGCCAGGGCGGCGGACCTACTGCCCAGCCCTTCGTCGCTAATCCAGAACAGAAAGGCCCACACGGTGCGCATGAGATACGGTAGCCAAAACAACCAGACATTCGCAACCAGGGCGGCCCTTGCCCAGGTGAGCAGATAGCGGAACACGTATTTGGTGGTGTGGCTGACGAAGACATGAGGCGGTAGGGCCGTGGGCATGTTGGGGTCGTAGAGCTTGGTGAAGCGGAACGGCGTCTTGCACAGCTCGCAGTGCTTCTTTTGCGAGTGTGACAGCCACTCCATCAAGCAGTCCTGGTGGACATACTTGATGCTGCCGCTGCACTTGCACGGGAAGAAGAGCGGCTCGTCGGCGGAGCCCTCCCCGCGGCATATTCGGCAGGTGTCGGCCTCGGGCACGAGGGGCTCTGGGGGTTCTACCCAGCGGCTGCTCGTCGCCGAGGATTTGCGGCGGCGGTTGTTGGGATAGACGGCAGGGTCGGGGGCTGGAAAGGGTTCGGGTTCCGCAAATCGGTCGGGGGGTAGGCCGCCCATCACGGCGTCGAGCGTCGGGTCGGGCGGCTGCTGAATAGGCACGCCATTTGACGTCATGACGAGGGGAATCTAGTTCCCATCAGAGGGATGGCTTTGGTGACTAGGCGGTCGAGTGGTCGAGTGGTTTAAGCGGTCTAGTGATTGAATGGTTGGGTGGTCGAGTGGTCGAGTGATCGGGCAATCGAGTGGCCAACGGTTCGAGATGAACTCTGGGAGGGAGCTGAGTTAATGTCGGGAATTGCGGAGGTGGGTTGTCATGAACACGTCGACACCGTTTTGCTTTGTCGTGTTTTGTTTGGACAGTCGGAGCCGCAAAGAGGGGTTCTAGGTTGGGCAAGCACTATGGAAGCGTGGGAATGGACTGGCCTTGTCGATGGCGAATCGAAAAAGAGTCGCTGTTGACGAACTTGACTGACTTGATTGAAGTTGCCCCACAAGGCGTGGGAGTTCATCTCCAATCAAATCCAATGATCAACGGCAGAGTGGGTGGCGCACGTGCCTTCAACAACCTCAAGGACAACAAGGTGCCCGACAGAGTTGCCATGGCCTGCCGCAAGACTTCCATGGTGCCACAGGGCAAATATCAGAACAGCCAGTGACACCGTTTGGGCCTGCATGTCAGCATGTGTCGAAACAGTCCGCATCTTCGATCGTCGGGAATTGATATGATGCAGCCTGCTGATACGTCTGGGGCTTGCTCAGTACCTCGCTCGTACATGAAAACAAGGAACCGCCAGAAAACAGTGTTGAAGTACAGTACATTGTCCTCTCGGTTCAGCTTCCCTCTCGAAGCCAAGAACAGCCGCAGCGGACGAGATTGGTCCGCGGGTGTGGATGACGTTTGTCGTCGATGCGTGGGGCTGCTGCGTCACGCTAACACCGAAAACCAAGCTTTGGCCTGGTTGAGGTCGAAGGACAAAGCGGATATCAAAACCATGTATGTCCTTGGGAACTTCGTTTGGAAATAAACCCCCTCGTTCGGCAATCCTATGTATATAACATCAACGTTGCATTCACACCGTGGATTCCTCTGACCATTGTTTCGTGTCTTCATTCCCGCCCTCCAGGGCCGACCCCCGTGTTCTTGGCGCCAGATAAGCAGGCAGCTCCAGCAGCAATTCTCGGGCTTCTTTTTTTTCTCGAATCGACCATCCCATCTCTCCTCAGCACCAAGCCACCCGGCCATCGCGCGACGACAAATCCGACCGTTCCGTCCCCCGGGGCGTGACTGAGCTTCAGAGACCGAGCAGACACAGCTCTCCCGCCCGACGCATTGGCGCGGCTTCCGGTTGTCAGCCTGGCGCTGAACACGCCGCATCCCCATCATGGACGACGCGAACGGTACCCTAAAGGCCAAGGCATCGCGGGCGGCAAATGGCATCAATGGCGCCATTAAGTCCCCGATAAACGGCCACGCGATAGGCCCCAAGACGAAGGAGAAGCTCCGCGGGCCCGGCACGCTTGCTAGAACCTTTAGCATCGCTGCACGGTAAGTTCTCTGGTTCTTTTGACTGCACGCCGACTGACCTTTTTGCCCACAGACTATTGACGTGGTACTCCATCTTGTCGATCCTTTTCCGGTGCCCGGCCACCCGCGACGCCTGCGACGACACATCTCCGCGCATCTGCAAGCCCTACTTTCAGCTCAAACATGCCGTCGTGCCCCGCGTCGAGCCGTACTACGACACCTACGCGGCACCGTACGTCGAGCTAGTGCGGCCATACTACAACACAGTTGACCAGACCGTCATTACACCCACATGGAGCTATGCGAAGCAGTACGGCGGCCCGCGTGTGCAGCAAATTCAGGCCTTGGGCACCGCCCAGTGGGAGAAGAGCGTCCAGCCCCAGGTTGAAAAGTACCAGGGCCTCGCCTGGGCGCAGTACGACGAGAAGCTAGCACCGCACATCGACCGCGTCTCGGCCGCCTTCGGGCCGTATTACGACATTGCGCGGACCAACACTCTGCAAACTTACCACGAGCTGCTAGTGCCGGCGTACCTATACCTGCAGCCGCATCTGCACGAAGGTTACCGCGCAACCTCGGCGTTCACGAGCGACACCGTGGTGCCGGCATTTGTCTGGACTTGGAATAAGACTTATGCCTTCTTGGACGGCACCGTGGGCCCGCAGATCAGAGCTGTCTATGTGGAAAATGTCGAGCCCCAGCTTGTTAAGATCGGCAAGCGGCTAGGCCGCTACAGCAGCGGCGGCAAGAAGTCCGTCCCGAAGCCGCCGGTCGACTCCTCGACGAGCGCCTCGACCAAAACAACCTCGTCGTTCACCAAGCCTGCCGTCTCGGTCACGGCGACCCCCACCCCTGCGTCGTCCGTCAGTGCTGCCGAGGCGGAAAAGGAGCGTCCCTCCCCCGAATCTGCCCGTTCTAGGTCAACGATGGAGCCGATTCCCCCGCCGGAAGTCGACGAGAATCTCGAAAAGGACGACCCCACACGCCGCGAGACCCGGGAAATCGTAGCGGCTGATCTCAAGGACTGGCAGGAGCGGTACGCCAAGGCCGCCGACGAGGCTGCCGCCGAGATTGACGATCGCGTGCAAGAAATCGCCACGAGGATGATCCAGCGGGACGCCAGGATTACGGGCAATTCGCACCTGGAACAGCTGCGGACCACGGCCGTCTCGGAGCTTGTCAACCTCCGCCGCGCCATTCAGGGGATCGTCGGGACCGTGAAGATGGGCGGCGCCACTGCCGAAGAGGGCCAGGAGCAAATCGTCAAGGTTGTCCGACGGGCGGGCATGGCGGTCAAGGAGAAGGGCCAGGCCGTGCGCACATGGCGCGAGCGGTATGAGATCGAGATGCAGAGTTCTGTCACGCAAGCCGCCGAGACACACTTTACCATCCTCGAGAACATCCGGGACCTGGCCCTCCAAAAGATCGGCATGAAGTGGGCGTGGACCGACGGGATCACGTACAAGGATTGGGCCAAGTACCACCTCCTCAAGAGCCGCTTCGACGAATGGAAGGGCGATCTCCAAAACCACGTCACCAGCCACCCGAGTCTCGAGGCTGCCCAAATCGAGGCCGCCGATATCGAAGACGAGGCGATGAGCGTTGCTTCGACGACCGCCAAGGAGCTCGCCCGCCTGAAGCAGGTCGCCAACTGGAAGCTGGCGGCTGGCGACGACACTGCGGAGTTCGATAGCACCCTGATGGAGCAAGCGGCCGAGGCCGCCGAGGCTGCGAGAGTCGCCGCCGCCAGTGCTCCCGAGGCGGCGACCAACGCGGCAGACGACGCGCAAGCCACGGTGGTGGAGCGAGCCGAGGAGGGCATCAGTCATGCCTCCGAGGCCACCCAGGCCATCTTGGAGTCGGGAGAATCCGAAGAACAGGATGTCGAGAGCAGCTCTGCTGCTTCTGGAACCTCGGACCCCTCATCCGAGCCCGTCGTTGAAGCCTCTCTCGTTATCGAAGACTCAGAGACAAGCCCGACCGACCCTGCCCGTGCCGAAGACGCACCCGAGCCGGAAGTGGAAGCAGAGGCCGAACCTGTGGCCGAAGCCTCAGAGGAGCTCTCCAGTGTGGTCGAGCCCACGTCCGAGCCGAGCCCTGACACCGGCGATCAAACCGAGATCGCGTCGAGCATGATCTTCGAGACTCCTGTGGTGGTTGGCAACGTCACCGAGCAGGTGGACGAAGACAAGGCCGCTCCCATTGAGTTGCCCGTCGAGGATTCGGCTGAGGATTCTGCCGAGCCTGAGCACGAGGACGTTCAGCCCGACGAGAGCGGTCTGCCCGTCTCCGACACCGCGACCGTGAAACCAGCGCTTTTCGGCGCGGCCGCTCAGGTTGTTCCCAACCGCAAGCCGATCCTCGACGACGACGACGATGAGGACACGCTGGGCGATGTTTCGGCGGCCATGGACTCGATGCGCGAGGACCTCAAATCAGCATACACGTCAGCCATGTCGCGTGCCAACGCTCAATACTCGCAAGCGCTGTCGATCGTGTCTGTTCAGATCCGGGGCACCCCGCAGCCGGCCCACGAGAAGTTGCTCTCGTCCGTCACGGCAGCATACAGCAACGCCATGGCCTCGGCCAGCACTCGACTCGACGACGCTATCAAGGCCGCGTCCAACCAGCTGTACGGCACGACAACGACCAAGACCGGCATACTCCCCACGACCCTCCCCGTCCCCCAGATTCCTGGTGTGGACTGGGCCCAGATCGAGGCGATCGCCTCTGAACGATTGCAGCAAGGCCGCGCGTGGGCTCTGGAGGAGTACGAGAGCGCCAAGACCGCCATTGGCCTCGCCACCGCAACTCCGTCTGTCCCGTCCGCGCCGGAGCGAGTAAGCAAGCTACTCGACAATGCGCGCTACAACTACTACGCTGGGATCGGCCTGGCACATGACCGGTACTCCGAGTTCCTCGCCGCCGCCAGCTCGGCCCTGAGCTCGGCGACCGCTGCCCCCACGCCCACGGACCTGGCCGGTTCCGCATCTTCCGCGGCCTCTGTGGTCAGCGAATCGGCAGCTTCCGCGGCCTCGGCCGTGAGCGACGGTGCCTCCTCTGCCCTGTCTGCTGCTGCCGAGGCCGGTTACGACACGGCTGCCGCTGCGGGGGACAAGGTCGCCGAGAGCTGGGACGTCGTTGTCTCCAAGATTAGCGTACAGGTCTACGGCGCCCCGGCACCCACCGGCTGGTACCCAAGCGTCCTGAGCGCTGCCGGCGAGGGCGGGGCATCCGTTACCAGCGCCGTCGACGCCTACGCCTCGGCGGGTTCCGAGGAGATTGCTAGGCAGTACTCGGCCGTGAGCAGCATCATGTCCGAAGTGCTCGTTGGCAAGGAGCCGTCCTTTTCCGAAAGCATCATCTCGCGCCTGGGCGCCGCCTACGCCACAGGCTTGTCCTCGGCGTCGAGTGTCGCGGACGCCGCCCAAGCCACTGCCGCCTCGGCCGCGAACCAGGCGGGTGAGGCCGTCCGGAGTGTCGGCGACAAGGTGGCCAGCGCCGCGAGCGATGCCACCGATGCCGTCAAGGACACGGCGGCCAGAATCAAGGATGAGCTGTGAGAGGACGTGGGAGAAGCGGATGATACGAGACATGACCACCATGATTCCGAGCGTTACTTGCTTCATTGGGCGACGCCGCCAGGGCGTGTTTGTGAGACGGAGCGGGGTGGTAATAAAAGTCAGGGGCGGCCAGGGTGGCAAACAAATTGTATTTGACTCTCCTTTGTTGTATCACTAGTATATACCCTCTCTTATGCGGTCTTGTTTCCTTTTCTGTCATGAAGTGTCGAATGGTGCTAGCATCTGGTCTCATAGTCGCGGCAATCAAGTCAGACGAGCGAAAGGCAGTTGAAGCAATTCGTATATACATGGTCGTGAATTATACAAAGCGTTACGTGAGGATGCATACACGCTAATTGCAAACAGATACAACGAAAAGAAACCTGTGGTATCAAGCAATCCACCTCATCATGACGTCCTGATCCGATAACTGCATCTCCTGAAAATCCTTGGGCAGCTCCACCTCGACGGCCTCGTCATAAGAATCGTCATCGTCATCGTTGCCCACCTCTCGCGCCAGCTGCTGTTGTTGTTGCTGTTGCTGTTGTTGCTGCGCCAGATACGACCCCCGCTGGCTGAACTGCGACCGCCGGCTCGACTGCCGCTTCTGGAGCGGCGAGACCAGGCTCGGCGTCGTCTGCTGGTGGTCGTCGTCCTCGTCGAGCTCCGACACCTGCTCCGACACCCGGCTGAGCCCGCTCATGCGGCTGAAGCGGCTCGACTGCGTCGACATGCGGCCCGGCACGTGGCTGCGGGCCGACTTGCGCGAGAAGATGACCTCGCCGCCGGGCAGGCGGATCTCGTTGGCCTCGAGCGTCTCGGCGATGTCCAGCATCAGCACGTCCATCGGGCAGATGTAGGCCACGCGCTTGCGCTCGCTCCACGCGAGGATGTGCCCGCACACGGCGCCCTGGTCGCGGTCCACCACCCACGCGCCGCTATCGCCGGGGATGCCCATGGGCAGGGCGGCCCGCCTGGGCACGGCGCTCTGTAGCGGCTTGGGCTGTGTGCCGGACACCTGGTAGATCTGGCTGGGCGAGACGCGCCCGTAGATCTTGACCGACGCCACCGCCTGCAGCACGAGCCCGCTCTGTAGACCGCTCGTACGCGCCATGCACTGTACCTCGAGGCCGGGCAAGCTGGATGAGGGCACGACTGAGGTGGGGTGGACAACGGCGTCGTCGGCGGGCTCGCTTTGCCACGAGAGACGCCTGATCTTTGTTGTTGGCGGGATGTTCGGGATGAGGTTGCCCTCGGGAGCCCGGTCGTCGTTAAACTCGAACAGCGCCCAGTCGATCTCGTGAAGCAGGCCGTTTTCTGTCCGCCGTCGGATCCCGCTAGAAGCGTATACCTCGCCCACGGTGTAGGTGTCGAGGTGGTCTTCGTCCTCGGTGTCGGCAGACGGGTAGAAGCCGTCGGGCACGTCGTCAAGCGCAGGCTGGGTGATGATGTATCCCTCCCCGCACCCAGGCTCGACACCGGGGATATCGCCTGGCTCAAACTGGTCGTCTTCGTCCTCCTCCTCGTCCGAGTAGTCGCTGGTGATGGCCGACTCGGAGAGGGTGTCGTCCGTCTCTGAATCCGAAAACTCGCAGGCGTAGTCTTCGCTGCCGCTGCTATCGGGGTCGTCGTCGCCATGCTGGTACTGCTCGGCATACCACGCCGCCAGGTCCGTCCTCGGCCCAGCCATGCTCCTCGGCGCGCCGTCTTTCCCCGCCGTTGCCGCCTGGTCCGGGTCATCCAGCATGTGGTGAACCGTCATCCCGTATTGTCTGTCGTCCACCGTGATGAGGCCGCCGAGGCTAACCGGAGGCAGATGGCGGTCGCCAATCCATGCTCCAATGCTCGCGCCGTTCTTTGGCCGTTCTTGAAAGTCCGGGTTGGCCGCCACCACCTCCTCCTGGCCGTCATCGACAGCTTTGGCCATGCTCCGGCTGGGCTGCTTCCGTGAGCGGAGGACCTGGCCCCTGCACACCTTGAGCGCGACACCTGCGGTTCCGTCAAAGAGGTCGCCCAGCTTTTTCTTCAGGATTGCCTTGACCTTGCCCACTGAGGTGCAGACAACGAGTACGGTCGGCTTGGTCCTCTGCGGGCTCTCGCCGATCGACTCGAGCGAGATCTCGACCGACTCGGGGTTCTTGCGGTAGAAGTGGCGCAGAGCACTGTTGATCTGGGGCATGAAGACCGTGTTCCACTTCTCGACGATATCAGGGGGGAGGGGTATTTGCGGGTAAAGCCGTGTCTTCCTGGTCTGTTTCGTGGATTCGTCGACTACCCCTGATGTCAGCCCAGCTCGGAAGGTACGCTGAATGACGGACTTACCCTGGCTATCGGCCCGGGCAACCTGGGCCGGAGCAGTGGTTTGCTCGGGCTTGCTCTCGGCTCGCGCTGCCCGGGCCTTGTCGGACTTGCGCATAGACGGACCCGCCGTGATCGGCGGCGCGGGTTCCGGTCGGGGCTCGCCGAGGTCGTCACCGAGCCGTTCCTCCAGGTTGCTGACGCCGTCGAGAATGCAGCAGGCCTCGAGGTAGCGGCTCGCCTTGAGCTGGGCGCGTGACACAATCTGCTCAGTCACAAGGCCGCCGGACATCTCCTGGTCGACGGCGTTCCAGCAGGTCTGCACCGCCTTCATGTACAGCGAGCCGCAGCGGATGGCGAGCGTTTCCAAGACCGACTCCGGCAGCGTGGGCGACTCCATATTGGGAACCAGGTTCTCGAGCTTGGTCCAGAGACCGACGGATAACAGGACCATGGCGAGGGAGTAGAGGTCGAAGGTTTTGGAGTCCGCATTGTTGGCCAGCGGCGATTGGGCGCTATTCCTGGGATCAAGAGGGTGCCGGTACAGAGAAAAGGATCTCGGGGTGTCTTGCGACAGCGGGTCGGAGAACAGGTCAAAAGAGGAGAGCAGGGGCCGCCTAATATCGACCTCGCCCTGGTTGATGCCGCTGACCTCGGGGTCGGTGCCGACGGCGTTGCAGAACGAAATGTTATCCCCCACGAGGTTTCCGTGCGTAATACCACGGGCGTGCATATCAAAGACGGTGTTGGCGAGGTTCGCGGCGAGCCGGAACTTGGCCTCGAGCTTGGGCTCGAAGTCTGGGCGGGCTAGCAGGTCGGCCAAGGAACACAGGTTGTAGAGCGGGTTCTGGGTGAGGTGCTCGAAGGTAACGGGGTTGAAGGTCCGCGGGAACTGGTAGACCAGGCCGAACCTCGCGTTCTCCATGTCCTCGAAATAACCCAACAGGCGCGGCAGACCTGTCCAGGACCCCGGCGACCGTTGCGGCTCCGACTGCAGGCCGGCCGACACCTTCTCGAAGCGCGCCATGGGCGGCGAGATGCCCGTCAGGGAGTAGATAGAGTCGAAGGCGGCGTACTCGAGGAGCAGCGGGGCATGCGGCTGCCTTACGCCCGCTGCGGTCTGGGTGAGCTCGGCGTAGGCTTGCTTGCTCATGAAGACGATCTCGCGGGAATGCGCCTGCTCGGCCCGCTCCGTCATGGGCTCGGCCTGCATGGAGCGCAGGTTGGTGAGCGACTGGGGGTCGATCTGCTGGGGCGTTTGGATCCGGGACGACTCGAACGGGCGCAGGTCCTCTGGGGCGGGGGACGGTGCGGACAAGGTCTGCCGGACAGCGGCCGAGGCCTGCGACGACCGCGTCCTGGAGAGGTCGTAGAGCGTGTCGATGGACGTGGTCAGGTCGCGGATCAGATCTTCGAACCGGTTCTTGTCCCAGACAACCATCCGGATCTTCTCCCCCCGCCTCGGTGCGGGCTCGGGCTCGACCCGCTCGCCCGCCAGGCGGCGCGAGCTGTTCCAGAGCGGCTCGGCCTCGGCGAGAATGTCCTTGATCGTCGACATGATGCTCCCGACGACCTCGCTCAGCCCGGCCTTGGAGAGCGACGAGTCGATCAGCACCTCGGCCGACTGGTTGGGGTCGGACCACTCGAGGCCCCATGTTACGAGGCGGTCCTTCTGGATGCGCAGCTTGCGGTGCAGCGACTTGATCTCAGGGTCGGCCTCGGCATGGTGGACGGGATCCTTGACAAAGTCGGACGACTTCTTGGTGTCGTTATACAGGCGGCTCAGCCTGCGCTGGAAGGCCGGCGGCCGGACGCCACCCATGGGTATAAAAGCGTCCATGGCGGGGATCAAGCGTGTACCTAGTAAATCTGGTGGTGGGTTGGCCGCGCCTGGGCGGCAGTCTCAATGTCGCCAAACCAGAGGGTAAATAATCTCAACTCATGAATTGCAAGGGGTAGGATGGGGTTTGGTGTGGTTCCCATTCGGTTGAGGCCTGTTCGACTCAAGGGAGGTGTGAGGCTTTGAGTCGAGAGGGGTCGTTCAAGACTGCACTCGTTCCCGTCTCGAAAGCGCGCAATGGTCTAGACAAAAGGCAAACTTGGGGCCAGGTTCTCCTGCAAGGGGCAATCAGCGGTGCCCCGGGCGACGCAGAGTTTTGGACCTTTTGCGAGCCATCACGACTGCTTGGTGAGGCGAATAGTGATCTCGTTATTTCGGTGCCTATCGTGCGCGCCAAAATTGCCCGCGCTTGGTGACACCCCACTCCTCCTTTGCTGGTTTTGGGTCCCCGAGATGCGAGGTGCAGGTCAGAATGCTGCTGCCTGGTTCCGCAGCCAATCCCCAGGCAGCTGTTCGACCCAAACGGGTCGTCGAAAACCGCTGCCTTGGTTTGGCCGTGGACATGCACGTGATACGAGTGCGAGATGCATCTTTGACAGGCCCGGAGATTTATGTGGGGACTCCGGCTCCTCCCGACTCCGGTAGACCCACCTCTCCGGGATCCGTGAGCGGCGGCTAAGAGAAGATCGAGAAGGCGGTGACAAACAATTAAGTTTGGTGTCTCGGTTGAATGATAAGTAAATCGGATTTGAGTGCGCTTCTGAACACTCCGATCTCAGGCGGTGGCTGCTAAAGATTAGTAATTAGCGTTGTAAATCTTCGGACTCCGGGAGGCAGACATTGGAGGACCAGAAGCGGGACAGTTGGCGAGCTGATGCCTATAGTCTACTTTCTTCATTGGGATATTTATGCCTGGCCGGGCCAACCATATTACCTTTTCATAACAAGACGAACTGCGAATACCATGTCCTTTTCCGTTTCCGTTTCTTAGTTGAAACCTTGCCGCGGGCAACCTGCTCAGGAGGAGCAGACAAGCGACTTAAACATCGTGAAGCGGCAAGAAACTGGAATGCACAATGTTGCGTCCCCTCATGCCGCAATTTTGCATTATCTGCTAATTGCGCCTCTCGGTCCCGCGCCCCACCTCGTCCGTCACCTTTGCGACTCCATACCACCCTGTCTCGTCCCATTCCACTTGAACTGAGCAACATGCCTCTCCCTAACCCCGCGTATTGTGCCTTTTCTCACGCCTGTTGTAATATCTTGCCACCACAAAACCGACGTATACCAGCCTGTTGTAATATCATGCCGCAAAACCGACGTACACCAGGCTGATGGATCCGCTTCTGCCATCATAGCCATCATCCTCCGTATCGCGAACAGAGTGCCCCGCGTAATGTGGGCGCCAGGGCTCAAAGGGTCGGTCCTGAAGGGGGCACTTGGATTCGTAGTATCGTAGGAATTTCCGTTTTGGTCCCATCCAACTTGCTCACGCGGAATGACGGGCGGCAGATCAACTATGACGTAGGGTCAGCAACGGACGTTCGAAAGCCAGCGGTATTACATACCGTCCAGCACGAACGGCTCACGCCGGGCGTTGATGTCAGACCGAGTCATGTTGACGTTGCAGGAAATCAGAGACAGGTCAACAGAACGTGGTTTTGAATTTGGTCGGTTAGTACATGGAGGCGATCCTTGTTGAATTACCGTGATGAATGGCGATTTGGGCGGATACTTAAGCTTCAACTGCTCCAGATAAATGATATGACGCGGTTTTTGAAGGGTTTTCGAGATTAGATGCGAGTTGCGATAATCTGCAATTATGGTTGAGTGGGAAGAGATGTCGAAGAGATGGAGTCGTTGATTTAATATGCACCCAACAGCGACAGGAAGGAAAGAAACCACACAAATTGTGATTTCAAAGTTGAGCGAAAAGTCCAGGTACTCCGTCCGTACCTTGCGTTAAACGGGAAGAGTCGCATGTTGGGCTTTTCAGAGCCAACTTCAAGATTGATTGGCCCGCGCCCTTATGAGAAAGCATGCTTCTTAGGATCAGCTCGATTCAGTATCGACTCGCTCTCACTTTGATTGTTCTTGTCGACTTCCAATATTCTTGGCGAGTTGGCAAAGAGGCTAGCATACGGGATAAACGGGATAACGAAGGATGAGGTTAACCATGATTATGCACATTTATTACTCGTATAATTTTGATCGTCACACGATAGCTAATAGCTATCATCCTTCCTTAGGGGAATGTAGCTGCCGCTCCCCCTCCGCTTCCACCACCAGAAGCCTGCACTAGTGAGGGACGGCAACAGGGAAGCCGCAGCACCAATGCCTACGTAGAACAGCGGGCCCGGTCCGGCCGGGAGATCCACCAGGTTTTGATTCGTTTTCACCGGATGTAGCATCATGTTTGGCGCATAGACAGACCCATTCTCGCTGCGCCAGAGGACGTACGGCACCTCGGCACTCGCATTCCCTCCCTGGGGGCCACCGGACAGCCAGGCATCGTAGATTTCGTCGGGGAAGGGCGACGAGTACCAGAACGACGAGGAAGTTGTGATGTAGGCGGACGGGGTAATTCGGTAAATGGCCTCACCATCAGCCATGCCGACCATGCCCGATTTCTGGTGTGACTCCACATCGCCGGGCCCGTTGTACAGCTCGTGCATCTTGTCGAGCGGCCACTGCGGGTTCTGGTACACGGGGTGCGGCGGTGCAACGAGCTTGAGACCGTGCCAGAGCGCAAACGACGATAGGGTGGCCTCAGAGTGCACCGCGAGGCCTTGTACGGCTTGGGCGTGGTGGGCGGCGTGCAACAGAGTCCTGCTCGCGCGACCCATTGCCGGCTGGCACATCCACCGCGGCGTCTTGGTGCCGGCCTTGAGTCCCTGGTACCAGTTCCGCCACGCCCAGTCCACCATGTACTGGACATGGGCACACGGCCCGACGGCGATAAAGTCGGCTTCTTCGCCCACGCCCCACTCAAAGTTGTCGTCCAAGGGGTCTTCGACGGGCGGTTGTGGCCCGAGGGGCTCAAAATCCTGGATTTTCATCCCCCAGCCCAGCCCGCCTCCTCCCTCCAGGGAGGCGTTGACGGCCGACAACAAGTCCGAGTAGCCGCCGTGGAACTCAGGCATGTAGAACCAGGTACTGCGCTCCATGGCCTGCTTGCGCGGCTGCTCGCGTGCAAAGTCGGACATGCCCGCGAGGTAGCGGCCGGCATGCCCCGTGAACCGAAGGTCCAGCTCCAGCTGCCAGTAGTGGTCGAACTCTGGGTAAAAATGGGCAAACAGCTGCAGCGGCTGCATGACCTGGTACGTGGTGATGTGCGTCTTGATGCTGGGATACCAGCTCTGGAGTAGAGCCTCGTCGAATAAGACTGCCATGCCTTGGAACTCGGCGGGTACCAACTCCTGGACCGCCCGTTTGTAGTTGTCCTCGCTGGCAAAAATCTCGCGGCCCTTGTCCTTGACGTTGACGAGGATGAAGACGCTGTACTCGCCGCTAAAGCGCAGGGCTGTCTCGGCGGTCGTGGCGCGCAGGTTCACGAGGTCCCCGGCGGTGTAATTGTAACCCTCAAAAGCGCGGAAGACGATGGCCGTCCGTGGCACATGCCCGGCCGGCTGCGGTTCGGCCACCGGGAGCCTCACTTCCTCGTCCGCCTCGCGCATACGGAAGCGGCGCTCGCCGGCGTGGATGGGTCTTGGCTCTTTGAATCTTCGAGCATTGCGTCCCAGGCATTGATTCTGGAGGGCCGCCCAATCTGTCGAGTCCCATGCCACCTTCGTCTTGCCATATCCCGGCTTGTCGTCACCCCAGCCGTACGGGCCATAGCGCTCAGCGGCTGTCATCCAGGTCTGGCTCAAGCCCATGCTCTCATGAGAGCCCACAAACGGGCGCGGGTATGCTGTCGGGAAATGTTAAAGGGGCCGAGGCCGAAGCCATTCAACGTGGGTAGACTTACGGATGTCAATGGCGTTCTCACGCGGGTTGTCGTCATTCTCCTCCTGGCCAAGGTCCAGCCCTCGCGGTCCTACACATGACACCCGCGGTGGCGCAAGGCTCCATTGTTTGATTTCTGTTTCGCGATCCGGGGCCGTTCTGATGCGTGGCCGGGGCCCAGCATTTGGCCGTCCATGGCCCGCAGGCAGACTTTCGAGACACGCTTCATCACGTATCAAGAATTGAATGCCCACGAGCCCGAGCTCCAGCGCAATGAGGACAAAGACCAGGATGCGGGTCCGAATGCCAAAATTAATCATAGTCGAGGGCGGGGTTGAGGCGCTCCCGACTTCTGCGGTCGTGTTATGTGGCGATCAGGTTAGCGAACAAAGTCAAGAGAACCGCGATTAGGGGTTTCAGTCGATCTTGACGGCTGGGGGGCCCACCCCTGTACCCCATCTCGACCGGTTGTTGGCTGTGCTGGTTCCTGGGCGTTGCGAAATGCTCGGGCCAGGCTGCGCCTCGTGACGGGGGCCAAAATCCAGTTACGGCAAGATCCGTCGGAAGGGTCGAAGCGGGCGAGGAACAGTGGAGGTTTGATGGCTTTTATTCTCCTCGGTCGTCGCGTCGTTGATTTCTCCCACGCGGAACGCGGAACGGGGAACGCGTTTTGAAGGAGCAACGAAGTAACCTCACGTCTCTGGGCAGCCACACATTGTGAATCCAGCCACGCTTAACGACAAATACAGTGGCGTCGAATCCTCATTTTTCGCCAGGAGCAAAAACTCCGGAGGGAGGGGCGCCTGGGACTTTGAACTGCCGCCGCGCTTGGCTCCCGCAAATCGCCTCGACCAGACGACGAATTTGTCACGGCGCAAATTCGTCTCGCACTCGCCATGTGCCTCTCTCCCGACCACGGTCCGACGATGCCGCCAACGACGGGCCCCCGTACCCTTAAACCGAGTCGCCGTATCCGCCCCTGAGACTCGCTGGGAACCCCAACATCATGTCCACCTCTGTGGATAACCTCGGTGCATTAGCGCCAGCGTCTTGCCAGGCGGGCCAAGTCGAGATCTCGGAGCGTGCGAGGCAGCGCGAAATTGCAGCGTGAGTCGGTCTTCTGGTCATCGTGTGCTCGCCACGTCCAGCTGAACTCAAATGCACATTATTGCTAACCCATGTCCTCTCTTTAGCTACCTCTCCGCTGCCTCGTTCCCGCCAGGCCTGCCGACTGCCTTCCAGGAGACGGCGTTGCTCTGCACCGATCCCACCCTCAATGCCCTCACCCAGCTTGGTGCCCTCCGCCTCAACGTTGACCGCGCGTTCGTCTCGCTCATCGACCGCCAATACCAGTATGTCATCTCCGAGGTTACCAAAACGCACTCGTTCGTCGGCATGAAGTGTGCCCCCGGCGACACCGTGGCGATAGGCGTTTGCAAGCTCCGCAACTGCGACGGCGTCTGCCCCGCCACCATGATGGCCTTCATGGATGAGACGGGGGAGTGGGTGAGGACCGGCCCGGATGTTATCGCCAACAGGACGCGCTACATCATCAACGATTTCCGGACCCACCCCGACTACAAGGACCGACCGTACGTGACGGGCTATCCGCATTTCACATCCTATCTCGAAGTCCCGCTTGTCTCTCCGCTGGGTTATTTGTTGGGAAGCTACTGCGTCGTCGACAGCAAGCAAAACGATTTTGACAAGGACGAGCTGGTCGAGGTAATGAACGAGATTGCCGCCACCATCATGGCCCACCTCGAAAATGTGAGGATCAAGCAGAGCCGAGACAGGTCTGAGCAACTGATCCAGGCCCTCGGCGGTTTTATCCGACAAGTGCCGCCCATCGACCCCGGATCGACTCCAGGGGCCGCCGCACCCGAGGGGACGGAGTCAGCGTTGGACTTCCGTGACTCGACCGCTTCGAGTAAGCCATACCAGGGCGGCCCTACCGACACGGCATCGCCCCAGGACCTAGAGGCTTTCGATCAGCGGCCGAGGATGGCCTCGTTGCTCTCTCAGGAGTCTACGATGTCCGCCTTGTCGCTCGCTTCTCCACGACAAGGCCGTTCTGAGACGCCTCCGACTACCCCTCGAGATGACCTCGGGGACAACCCCATGGAACAACAACTCCAGGCGGCAATCTCTCGGGCAGAGGCGGAAGCCACCGCACCACGGCCGCCGAGCGCCCTGTCCGAGGACTCGGAGCCGCACGGCTTCATCGGCTCGGCCAACATCAAGACCACTTTCTTCCGGGCGGCGGCCACGATGCGGCGTTCCATGGACATGGATGGCCTCATGTTTCTTGATGCGGTGCCCAGCTCCTATCTCGATCGGCCAGGCCAGCCATCGCTCGACTCGAGAGAACCGCCACTAGGCCAGGCCGAGGGACCCTTCTGCGCAGCAATCGTCAAGTCCGTCGCCGGCCAGGGAGCCGAGACCGTGACCCATTCAACCGATATCCCGCTTCCCGAGGCTTCGCTGCAAAGATTCATCCGAGCCTACCCCAACGGCCACGTGTTCACCGCCGACGAGCTCGGTCCCATCGATGACAGTTACGGCGTCGGAAAGTATTTCGAGTCTTGGCGAGAGGCAGACCAAGAGGGCTTGCGCCTCCGAAACGACATCGCCGCGCTCTTCCGCATGCTGCCTGCCGCCAAGTACGTCATCTTTTTGCCCCTATGGCACTTTCAGCGGGAGTGTTGGTATGCTGCCACGCTCGGCTGGGTCGAGGATCCCACGCGGGCGCTCAACATCGGCGATGTCGGCCTGGTCTCGGCGTTTGGGGACTCGGTCATGGCCGAGGTCTCGCGCCTCGAAGCGCTGGCTGCGAGCCGCGCCAAATCCGACTTCGTGTCGTCGCTCAGCCACGAGCTGCGGAGCCCGCTTCACGGTATTATGGCGAGCAGCGAGCTGGTTCGCGAGGGCATCTCGGACTGCCCGCTCCTGGCGACCTTGGACATGCTCGACTCATGCGCCACAACACTCCTCGATACCTTCAACAACCTGCTCGACCACGCCGTCGTGACGCATTCTGGGCAAAGCGGCGGCTCCGGGGCACCCGCAATTTCGGAAATCCAGGACGCGGACTTGGGGATCCTGGTCGAGGATGTTGTCGACGTCGTTCGCGTCGGCCACCTCTCCGGAAATGCCCTACAAATGCAGGCTTCGCCCACCCGCCACAAGCTCACCAACGCCGAACAAGGCTTCCTGGAACACCCGATTCTCATAACCGTCCATATCGCACGGCGCCCATGGAAGCTGCCCATCAACGTAGGCGCCTGGAAACGGATTGTTATGAACATATTCGGAAATGCGATCAAGTACACCAGCACCGGCCGCATCGAGGTCGGGCTCAAGGTCGTCAGGCGGACAGACAAGGCAGGAAATGCCGCCGACTACGTCGCCTTTACCGTAGAAGACACGGGCGCTGGCATGAGTTCCGACTATATCAAGTACCGCTTGTTTACGCCGTTTTCGCAGGAGGATAGCCATGCTCCCGGTATGGGCTTGGGCCTCAGTATTGTGCGGCAACTCGTCAGCGACCTCGGCGGCACCGTCAACATCAAGAGCTCGCTGGGCATTGGCACCCTCGTCGAGGTTTTGGTTCCATTCGGCGAACATGCTCCAACCATTACCGATCAACACCCCGCCGACCAGGAGATATCGGAGCTCCAGGGGCGGACTGTGTGTTTTGTCGCAGCCGACGCCTGCGCAGCCGTGTCCGAGGCCGAGTTTAGGGTTGGCGACAAGGCCCGAGACTGGTCAAACATCGTTGAGAACACCATTAGAGCCAACGCAGGCGGCTTCCTCGGGATGCAGGTAGTGGTCGGGACCGAGGATCGCCCGGCACCGAGCGCAGACGTCTACATTTTGGACAGCAGCATGTTCACCCAAGAAACGAAGGAGTGCCGGGATAGGATCCTGCAGGCATGGCATACGCGCGCCACACCGCTTGTGGTGCTCTGCTCAGGGTCGTCATCCTGTTTCAAACAGCAACTCACGCACGGCCATGACCATGGCCTCCACTTGCATCATCCCATCGGCCCGAGGAAGCTCGCCGCTGTTTTCCGGTCGGCGTTACAGGCCAGGCCCGATGTTATAGTTAATGCCCGGGTCGAAGACCAAGTACATAACTCGCTAATCGACCAGACCTCTTTGGCATCACGGGGCAAAGGGCAAGTTTCGTCGGCGCCTGACGCGCCGTTGCTTTCCATACCACCGCCTAATACATCGGCCGAGAACGTGAACAAGCCGGATCCCACAGAAACGAGCGCTTCACAACCTCAACCGACAACCGCCCTCCATCTTCTCCTCGTCGACGACAACCCTATCAATCTTAAACTCCTAACACAACTCGTTCGCAAATTGAAACACACATTTGCAACCGCAAACAACGGCCTCGAGGCCGTGCAGCTATACAAGAAGTCCCTCGAGGGGCAGGCGAGTCGGTTCGACCTAATCTTCATGGACATCAGCATGCCCGTGATGAACGGGTTCGAGGCTACTCGAGAGATACGTCAGCTTGAGATAGCTGTCGGGGCGGGCCGATGCAAAATCATCGCCCTAACGGGCCTCCGCAGCGACGTCAACGGTGCGGAGGCGACGGCGAGTGGCTTGGACTTGTTCTTGACGAAGCCTGTCAAGCTGAATACCATTAGACAGCTGTTGGATGAGATGCGGACGGGAAGCGAAGGTAGGTAGGCGTCGCTTAGATGGCTGGTTGGATAACTCGGTGGAGCGGTCGTCAGTCATGGGCGAGCAGCGAACATCGGGAGGAAGTCCTAACGCGCAATGGTGAGTGACGAGACGTAGTATCACGCACACTTGGCCCTCCATGCGGCCACTACTAGTAGGTATATGGAACTCTAATTATACTTGAAGCCTCACAGTGTACTAACCTTGATTACGCGTTATCCCGACGCCGCGCTCCGGGTACCGCGCCCGTCTCGACCTGGGTCCTGTTCAAACATCAGTGTAAACCAACATCTTGGGTTCATCCTCCTGCCACACTAGCCACGCCCAGACGGCCGAGGTCGTATAGCTAGTTGTGGTGGAGTACGGGCGGCCGTAGTCGGCGCGCTCAAACACCGTCGGATCCGACTCCTTCATGTGCGCGATGTTCCGTCGCTCAGCAACGGCGAGGAAGCGGTCGCGCTCCAGCCCCCAGTTCAAGGCGCTGGCTGTGTCAGTGCCTACGGGGTTTGGTTTTCTCGGGCACGACATACAGAGCATTTCCGAATATCCCGTGGCACAGGCTCGGCTCCTTTTTGAGCAGCCCCCGATCCTCGATGCACTCCCTGGCCCTCTCGATGGCGTCGTCGAAGCGGTTGCGCAGGTCTGGGAAGTGAGGCCGCAGCGCAATCAGGGAGAAGACAAAGCCCGGAGCGCCGTGGCAGAATTGCACCAGCCGCCCGCCCGCGCCGCTTTCTTCGGAGCTCGGCCAGTTACCGTCGTCCTGCTGCATGTTGAGCAGCTGTCGGAGGGCGGGCTGCAGGCGGGGGGCTAGCGATGGCGTCGTCAGTACCAGCTGGGTGATGATGCCGATCTCGCCGTGGACGGCACCCAGGTAGCGGCGGTCGTGCCACTTCCAAGGCGGGCCGCGGTTGAGGATGGTGTTTGAAATCTCGTAGATGGCCGGCTCGACCAGTCTGTTGCTGCCAGTTACCCAATGACGCACCAAGCGCAGCAGGTACAGTGTACCGGCGCGGCCGTAGAGCATCTCGTCCGGGTAGTCTTCGACGGGCATGATTTGGGCCACGGACGAGACGAACTGGCGCACGTCGGCCAAGTCCCCGGTCACGGCACAGGTCACGGCCTCGTAAGCCAGCTTCTCGTCGGCGATGCCACAGCCGTGTGGGCCAAGGCGGAGGGTGTGCCCGCGCGAGCCCCGCGCGAGGTACTCACGTGCCCAGTAGATTGCCGGGTGGTCGTAAATAGACAGATTCGGGTGGTGGACCGACACTCGCAGCAGCAGGTAGGCGATGCCCGTGGGGCCGCTCCACAGCCCATGGAGGGCGTCTTGAGTATAGTGACTGCGGGGGGGGGTACTTAGTGACAATCTTATCCAATGCGGCCCTGAGCTCGTAGCCGGCGTCGGCGATGGTAGGCAATTTGGGCGAGCCCATGGTGAGATATGGCTGGTCCATGTTGGTTGAAATTGGGGAGGGGACTGAGCGGTGGTGGCAACTGACGATCAAGAGGAGCGAACGAAAGTAGTCGGAGCTTGGTTTAACTCGAAATGTATGAGTTTGGCTGGCATTCAAGGGCGATGCTTACCTCATCAATGCAACAGTAATTGGATAGAAAGAATCGTGGTTGAGCTCGGGACCTAGCATGTGACTCGGAGCTCGCATCATCGTTACGTCACCGGCTGGAAGCTCGCGTCATGGCTTATGAATGCATGTGTTATAGGCGGAGCGTATTCGGAAAGTTTGGTTTGGAGTCGAAGTCCTTAGCAGTATGCTGGTTTAATGAGAGGTTGGCAAACTACCTAGGGATGGGCGATGAGGCCCGTGATATGACCATAACCATTGCACTTTTGATATTGCGCGGGCGTTTTTCAGGTTAAAGATGGAGGGAGCATTTTCAAACCATAGCCCTAGTCCTCCACGGAGCATACCACGGAAGGTAAGCTAAAAAAAAAAGAAAGGAAAATAAGAAAAAGAAGAAAGAGGGAGGGAGGTGTACTTACCGCCACCGCAAACATGTGTGGCAACTCCAGCTCGAGTCAAAAGCAACAGACCTACCACGTTCAGATAGACTCAGGGCCGCAACTACCTGGAGGATGGCTTGCCGTTCGTGGTCTGATTACATCCTGGCTTCTATGCCTCAATGCCTTACCCGTTCAGGCTGCGGTCGCCATCGAGACTGCCGTCTTGACAATCAGCATGGTCGTTGCTCGACTTGAGAACATCCATACGTGTATTCCGAGGACGAGACAATCAACGACCCCCTCCTGCCCTTTGCGCTGCGCCACGACGACCGCGACCAGCCCTTGCTAGCCTCCCAACATTATGAACTGGCCCATGGGGTGTGCAACGCCCGCGGGCTCAATGAAGGTAGCTTCTCTTTAACATGGCTCGCCTAGCGACCTCGTGAACCGCGGTCTCTGCGACATTCCCGAGCTTCACATGTCGCGTATCTTCCACCGCCACGATGAGAACGAGCCCTGGAATCCATTTTAGACGGCTGGCGGCCCCGGTGAGGTGAGCGAGATACAATGGCTGGGCTAAGGTACGCTACAAAAAGCCATCCAATGTCGGCCAGGCATAATTAGAAGAACGCCGCGAGACGACGCCGGAAGGTTATCACTAGGTCGTGAAACGGCTTTTGAAACGAATATGCATAGGGGGACCCCCAGGTAGTTGGCACTGAGCTGGAGAATATAGCCCGATTCGTGAATATATTCAACGACGATCTGCCTGACCACAAATGGGGTGTAGATACAATGACTGATACTCTTGGTTGTAACCAAGGCACCCTGCTCCCTCTTTCCCGTCATTGAGCTTGTCTTGGTTGTGTCTTCCACGTTTCTGTACCCCAATCCCCAACACCGTGACCCCGATCCTAACCACCCTGGCGAGTGTTCACGCATCCTGCCTCCCAAAAGCAACGATCCCTCAGCGCCCGGGTCATGCACGACCCCCCTCTGCGCCGCCTTGTTACATACAGCCTTCCTACTGTTCCCGGTCTCGACAGAGCGGAGGGTACCTCGAGGGCCCAGCCAGTCTCGGCTGTCTAAAGATACATATCTGACGCACACTTTTTTACCTTTTTATCGTAGCCGGTTCTAGAGTCGGTAATGACAGCAAAACACCACTCGAAAAATCAGAACGCCATCCGTAAGCCGAAAGAAATCCTGTTTAGTGGGCGCCGTAAACGAAAAAAGGTCTAGCGGGCGCTGTATTTTATCGTAAAAAGAAAGGGAATCTTGTTTAGCAAGGAAAGTTCCTTTCGTCAGCCCGGGCCTTGAGCACGGCGCGGGTGGCGAGACGAGCGAGCTCGGCGACAAAGTCGTCGACCATCTTCATGTGGGTCATCTCGTCGCGGGCGAGGCGGCGGAGGCGCATCTCTTGGATGAGCTGCGGGGCCGAGTTGAGCAGATCGAGGTCGGCGTCGGCGAGGGGCTGGAGCGGGTTGTGGATAATGTTACAGAAGATGGTCCAGATGGCGGAGATGGGGTAGAAGACGGCCATCCTACAGTGGGTTAGCGAGGCAGCGGAAGCGGCCAGGGGACGGAACATACCAAAAGACCTCGCCCATGAGGTGGTGGACGTTGGCACGGAGGTAGACCATGGTGGAACGGCTAGCCTCGACGGCGAGGGCGAGGCTGGAGCGGACGCCTTCCATGCTCTGCTGGGCGGTCCAGGAGCGGCAGCGGCCGGTGGCCTCGTGAATGGTGGCGACGAGGTGATGGTACTCGACGTGAATCATGAAGCGCTCCATGCGACGCGGCTCGGACAGGTCAGGCCGGGGCAGCTCCTCGCGCAGGGAGAGCGACGGGCGGAAGCGCGCGGGCACCGAGAGGCGCCAGGCTTCGAGCTCGTCGTCGAGCTGGCGGATATCGCGGATGACCTCGGCATCGGACTTGCGCATGGCCTTGGCCGAGTACAGCAGGGTGTAGGTGCGGGACTTGATGATGTCGAGGCGCACGTCGCCGGGGAGCAGGGGGGCGGCGGTGTCGTCCAGCAGCAGGTGCTCAAACTCGGGCATGTCATCGACATACTTGAAGTCGAGGTACCCCTGAGGGAGGGTTAGGTCGCAGTCGTCGTCGTTGATAGACGGGGGCTGGCCGGTGCGCAGCGAGATCTCCTTGTCGTTGCAGTACACCATCCAGAAGAGCTTGCGCAGCTGGTTCTTGACACGCCAGTCGTGGCCGGCAAGGGACGACCAGGGCGGGACGACGATGGTGTTGGCACCGAGCGTGAACATCATGCGGCAGGCCACTGAGTGGAAGACGGCAGCCTTCTGCAGCTGTCCGAGCAGGAGGTGGTACAGGGCCTGAGAGGGTTAGCAACACTCTGCGCGCACTCCGGGTGGGCGGCTTACCAGCATGAAGCATGTCTGCAGCCCGTCGAGGGAGGTTTCGTGGAGCACCTGGGGCAGCAGATGCTGGGCCTGCACGGCGCACTCTTCGCTATCGAGCGTGGGCATGGATTTGGGATACATGTGGTGCAGTGACAGCAGGCCGAGGAACGAAAAAATGCAGGCGCGGGCGGCGACGGCCTCGAGAGAACAGCGGCCGGCGCCATTGTCGTAGGCGGCGTCGATGGTCTGGCGGAAGAGGATGCCGTCTACGGCGGGCCAGATGCGCTTGAACGGGTTGGAGGTGAACATTTCCAGTGCCTCCTCAACGACGTGGCGGTCGGGGAGTGCCATGCCTTCGCTGTGGACCGTGTTGGCGCACCAGAAAGCCGGGTGGACGCCGTGACGGCGGGGTGGGGCCACGGAGAGGGATTGGAGCGGAGCGCTCTCGCCGGTCCGGGAGGCGATCCACTTCTGCCCCTCGCTCGACAGGAAGGGGATGCCGTTGTGGAGACTAATGTCGCCGAGATGCCGGCCGGCGAAGTGGAGCTTACCAAACGCAGGCCCCCCCTGCACGGATGCGGGGGACTCGGCGCGGATCGGCGATTCCGCAAAGTGCTCCGAGAGCTGGTAGCTGGGCGAGGTTACGAGACTGGAGTTGGGGGAGCCGTAGGTTGAGGGGTTGGTGTCGGCCGTGGATGACGGCGTAAAAGGTGCGCTCCAGTTCACAGGCGCATCCGGCAGGCTTAGGGGCGAGGGGACGGAGTCAAAGGCCACCGGCACGGGCACGGGCACGGGCGGCCCCGGGTCTTCCATCTCCATCTCCATCTCGGGCTGCTCAACCTCGACCCGGTTTACCGTATTCGCGGTCCTACCAATGTCAGTCTCGCCCAACACTTTTACTAAAATCCCTGGCTACACACTTCTTTGCCTTGCCCCTCCGCCTCGTCGATATTGGGCGGTTAAAGGTGCAGGGCAGATCGTGATGGCGACACCAGTCGCAGCGCGGGCTGGCGGCATCGCATTGGATCTCCAGAGACGGTCAGTGTTTGATTTGATTTTTGATTGAAATTAGGGCGGGAATAAGGTGGGCGTGAGGGCATACCTTGCGCTGGTAGCAAGAGTCGCAGGCCCGCTTCCTCATCCTGGTCTTGGGCGTCTATGCACGAGATATGCTGTCTGTGGTGTTCACTAATTTCGATGGGGTCCGCGACCAACGAGATTTGAATTGCTCGCCTTGATCAGCAGCGGTGGTGGGCCGCGTTATGGCTGAAACGTGTCGCTCGCGTCTACCAGGTGCCGGCTTGCTGCGCCAGGCTTTGTCAGCGGAGAGTAGACGAGCCGTCTTTATGCCGCCGCAAACACGCAGGTGATGACGCAGCTCGCTTCATGAGCTTACTCTGACAACCCGACGGCCCTCTCTCGGCCGAGACAGGGGTGAGACGGACATAAGGACGGGAAATTCATTGTTCTCGGGTATCACAGCCACCAAACCCCGTCGGGTAAGTTGTAACTGCCCAATCATGCCCGCAGCCATTATGTCAGCGGCATTTCGAAAAACAGCCACTCGGCTTCGCCTAGGTATACCGTATGTCCGTCCCGAACGGGATGACAGAGGCGAGTGACGGGAGTCCGTCTTCTCAGGAGCAAATGAGTGCGTGCTAAATACAACACTTCCCCGATTCCTCGCAGCGGCTCTCTCTCTCCTACGAAATGTACTCTGTAAGCTGTTCTCATCCGCCAAGATCCAAACATGCCGAGATCAAGCGCCAGTATGACGGCGTCCGAAGGGGACCAGCCGTGGGTCCTCCAGACCCCCCCTAAGGCCGACCACCTCCCCGACTTCCAGCCACGACGCCTTGGCATCACCTGGAAGGGCCTCACCGTCAAGGCCGTGGCTGCTGATGCCACCATCCATGACAACTTCATGTCTCAGTACAATGTAGCCCAGAAGCTGCGCGACGCCCGGAAGAAGGCCCCGCTCAAGACCATCCTCGACAGCAGCCATGGGTGCGTAAAGCCCGGCGAGATGCTTCTAGTGCTCGGCCGTCCGGGGTCCGGGTGCACAACACTACTCAGCACGCTGGCGAACCGGCGCCGGGGCTACTCCAGCGTCGAGGGTGATGTCTACTACGGCTCTATACCCGCTGCCGACGCCGCACAGTACCGCAGCCAGATCGTCATGAACACCGAAGAAGAGCTCTTCTTCCCGTCCCTGACCGTCGACCAGACCATGGACTTCGCAACCCGCCTCAAGCTTCCGGTTGACACCTCCCGGGATGCGTCCTCACGCGAGAAGGCGCGCAAGGAGACGCGTGATTACCTGCTCGAGTCCATGGGCATCAGTCACACGCACAGCACCAAGCTCGGCAACGAATTCATTCGTGGTGTCTCGGGCGGTGAGCGCAAGCGTGTGTCCATCGTTGAGTGCATGGCCACACGGGGGTCCGTGTTCTGTTGGGACAATAGCACACGCGGGCTCGACGCCAGCAAGTAAGTCCTCTTTGATGTTCTCTCTTCCAGGTCCCCGCTAAAAGTTCAGCGCTCTCGAGTGGGCCAAGTCAGTCCGGGCCATGACCGACACCCTCGGGTTGGCCTCGATTGCGACGCTGTACCAGGCCGGCAACGGCATCTACAACCTCTTCGACAAGGTGCTGGTGCTCGACGGCGGTAAGCAGATCTACTACGGCCCAACCAAGGATGCCCGGCCGTTCATGGAGGCACTCGGCTTTGTCTGCCAGGAGGGCGCCAACGTGGCCGACTTCCTGACCGGCGTCACGGTCCCCACGGAGCGCAGGATCCGGCCGGGGAGCGAGGCGACCTTCCCCCGCACCGCCGATGCCCTCAAGACTCAGTACGAGGCCTCAGCCATCTTCCCTCAGATGGAGGCCGAGTACAGCTACCCGGCGAGCGACGGAGCCAAGGAGAACACGAAAGCGTTCCAGCAGAGCGTGGCTGCCGAGAAGCATAGCCTCCCCAAAGACAGCGCGCTGACAGTCAGCTTTCCCATGCAGGTGATGGCCTGCGTGAAGCGGCAGTACCAGATTGTCTGGGGCGACAAGGTGACCTTCATCCTCAAGCAGGCCTTCACCATGATGCAGGCTGTCATCATGGGCTCGCTATTCTACAACGCGCCCGAGAACTCGGGCGGCGTGTTCCTCAAGGGCGGGGCCCTCTTTTTTTCGTTGCTCTATAACTCTTTGCTTTCCATGAGCGAGGTGACTTCGTCTTTCAACGGCCGACCAATCTTGGTCAAGCACAAGCTCTTTGGCTTCTACCACCCTGCCGCCTTCTGCATCGCCCAAATCGCCGCCGATATCCCGCTCATCCTGCTCCAGGTCTCGGGCTTTAGCGTCATCTTGTATTTCATGGTTGGCTTTACGGCGACCGCGACGGCCTTCTTCACTTACTGGCTCGTCCTGGTGGTGGCAACCATGGTAAGCACCGTCCTTTTGCTGCAATGTTCTTCCGCTAACATTCCTGCCAGTGCATGACCGCCCTCTTCCGCGCCATCGGGGCCTCTTTCTCAAAGTTCAACGGCGCCGCCAAGGTCTCTGGCCTTAGCATCACCACGCTCATGATGTATACGGGCTACATGATCCACAAGACGCAGATGCACCCCTGGTTCGTGTGGTTGTACTGGATCAACCCGGTCGCCTACGCCTTCAACGCGCTCCTTTCCAACGAGTTCCACGGCAAGACGATCGACTGCGTCGGCGGTAGCCTGGTGCCCAACGGCCCCGGCTACGACGACCCAGCCCACCAGTCCTGCGCGGGCGTCGCAGGGTCCAAGCAGGGCCAGGCCTGGTACACCGGAGACGACTACCTAGACGTGCTGACCTACAGTTACAGCCACATATGGCGGAACGTGGGTATTGTCCTGGCCTGGTGGGTCTTCTACGTCACCATCACCGTGGTTTCGACCATGCGCTGGCGCGCGGCGTCCGAGGCCGGGTCCACGTTGTTGATCCCTCGCGAGCGCGCCAGGCTCGTCCCCGCCGAGCTGCGGGACGAAGAGGCCGCGACCGGGGAGAAGTTGCCGCCCACAGCCGTCGGCGACCACGACGCGGCTGAGAAGGTTCTCATCAAGAACACGTCGCTCTTCACGTGGAAGAACCTATCGTACACTGTCAAGACGCACGAGGGCGAAAGGCTCCTGCTCGACAACGTGCAAGGCTGGGTCAAGCCGGGCATGCTGGGTGCGCTGATGGGCTCGTCAGGGGCTGGCAAGACGACGCTGCTCGACGTGCTCGCTCAGCGCAAGACGGACGGCACCATTCGCGGCTCCATCCAGGTTGACGGCCGCCCTCTACCCATCTCGTTCCAACGGTCGGCCGGCTACTGCGAACAGCTCGACGTGCACGAGCCGTTCGCCACGGTCCGCGAGGCCCTCGAGTTCTCGGCCCTCCTCCGCCAGCGCCGGGACGTCCCGCAAGAGGAAAAGCTGCGATACGTCGATACTATCATCGACCTCCTCGAGTTGAACGACCTTGCCGATACGCTGATCGGGCAGCCTGGCGCCGGCCTGACCATTGAGCAACGGAAGCGTGTGACTATTGGGGTTGAGCTCGTCGCGAAGCCGAGCATCCTCATTTTCCTCGACGAGCCTACTTCGGGCCTTGATGGGCAGTCAGCGTACAACACGGTGCGATTCTTGCGCAAGCTCGCCGACGTCGGCCAGGCCGTGCTCGTTACGATCCACCAGCCGTCAGCCCAGGTCTTCTCCGTCTTTGACACCCTCCTGCTCCTCGCCGGCGGCGGCAAGACAGTCTACTTTGGCGACATCGGCGAGAGCGGTCGGACCGTCCGCAACTACTTTGACCGCTACGGCGCCCCGTGTCCCGAGGAGACCAACCTTGCCGAGCACATGATCGACGTCGTGTCTGGGTCCCTCTCGCAGGGCAAAGACTGGAGCCAAGTCTGGCTCGGATCCCCCGAACACGCCGCCGTGACGGCCGAGCTCGACCATATCACCGCGGAGGCAGCATCACTCCCACCCAAGACGACGGATGACGGTTATGAATATGGTACGCCCCTGTGGACGCAGATCAAGTTGGTGACGCAGCGGACGAGCTTGTCGCTGTACCGCAATACCGACTACATCAACAACAAGGTCGCGCTGCACACTTTTGGCGCGCTGTTCAACGGCTTCACCTTCTGGCAGATCGGCGAATCGGTCACGGACTTGCAGATGCGCCTCTTTACAGCCTTCAACCTCATCTTCGTGGCCCCCGGCGTCATCAACCAGCTGCAGCCGCTCTTCATCCAGCGCCGCAACATCTTCGAGACGCGCGAGAAGAAGTCCAAGATGTACTCGTGGGTGGCCTTTGTGACAGGGGTGGTTGTGTCCGAGGTGCCGTACCTTTGCATATGCGCGTTTCTCTACTTCTTCTGCTGGTACTACACCGTCGGCTTCCCCAACGACGTGAGCAGGGCCGGCTCCATCTTTTTTGTGGTGCTTATGTTTGAGTTTATCTACACGGGCATCGGCCAGTTTGAGTCCGCCTGCGCACCCAACGAGCTCTTCGCCGCTCTCATCAACCCCATCGTCATCGGCACCCTGATGTCATTCTGTGGTGTGCTGGTGCCGTACGAGCAGATCCAGGCCTTCTGGCGGTACTGGCTCTACTGGCTCGACCCCTTCAACTACCTCATGGGAAGCATTTTGGTGTTTGCCATCTGGGACACCAATGTCACTTGCACATCCAGCGAGCTTGCCCTGTTCAACCCTGTTAACGGCACCTGCGGCGAGTACCTCGCAAGCTACTTGCAAGAGATGGGCCGGGGCGCCATCCTGCTGAACCCCGACGCCACGGCTCAGTGCGAGGTGTGCCCGTACAGCAGCGGCAGCGTGTACCTGAAGAACATCAACCTGCACGAGTACTACTACGGCTGGCGGGACGCGGGTATCGTCGTCATCTACGCGATCAGCTCGTACGCCTTGGTGTACCTGTTGATGAAGCTGAGGACGGGGGCCTCCAAGAAGGCCGTGTTGGAGTAATGTGGTCCCGTTATTGTGTTACTCTACTATTTTTTTTTTTTTTTTTTTTGTTACTTACTCCCCCCTCACGAGGTGACGGCAATGGGCGGTGCATAGCGCGGCGTCTCTGGATCTTGGGTATCATGTAAACTACTAGACGGGGCACGCGGAGTGTGGAGGGCACCGGAAATAAGGATGCATTTGTTACTACTGTCACCATCCAATCTCGTATACAGATTAATACTGTCAGTTCAACCCCTGTGCATATATGTGCGTTTCCCTTCGGTTTCGCTCGAAGAGGTGCTCGAAGCGAGAAAGGGGCCTTCACGCCCCACACCTGCAACGGCACCTCGGACTAAGGAGGCAGTCTCGCTTGCGTCGCGAAGATGGGCGTTACGACTGTGATTGAGCACGTGAGCAACTAAGGTAGTTGGTAAACTTTTCAGGCTCCCCTTGCCGCAACAGTTGTCACTGAAATGTTTGACACCGGGCAGTCGATACATTCGGTTTCTGTTTTCAGTGTCGCTACCCAGTCAATAATCTTTCCAGTAATGTCTGCATGTATTTAATTCTCCGTCGGGTACGCCAACAGACGCTGGGGTTAACATCAGACGTGTTACTCCCGCCGCAATTTCCGACGCACTCTGAGCGAGAAATATGCGCAAGAGATGACAAGGGATTGAACCCATGCGGCAAAGACAAGGTGAAATTCACGACGACATGTTCGGTTCCGAGGTCCAAAAAGAATAGGAGAGGCCGGTTCAATAGTTCGAGTCATTGGCAGCTCACAAGGTTGTGTCACAAACACCAACTGGAGAACTGTGATCCACGCCCATATACGGTTTGATATGTATGTATGTACATTGGCAGGCCAAGGCAAGCTCAGCACAGCGCAGTAACTATATGGCATGAGACTATTATATTAGGTATCCAAACTATCCAATGAGACCACATTGGGGCCCGCGGCCCCGACCCAAATCTACTAGACGATTATGCATCGGCGAGGATGGCGTCACTGCCCTTCTGGCCAACCATAAAAGTCGGGAGGACCGGGAAACCGCCGGGAGCGGCCGGGAAGACGCTAGCATCGACGACACGGAGGCCCTTGACACCAAAGACCCTGAACTTGCTGTCGACAACGGCCATCTTCTCGCCCTTCTTGCCGATCTGGCAGGTACCAACGGGGTGGTGACCAAAGGTTTGCTCGTAAATGAATTTCCTGTCCTCCTCGGGGTCTTTGCAGTAGCCGTCGGCGGTGAGGCCGGCGTTGCAGGGGGGCTCGGTGGGCGTGACGGGGCCGTACGGGGCCGGGAGCGAGAGGAAGTTGCGGCGAACCCAGGCGACGGCATCGATCATGGCGCCCAGGTCGACATCGCCTGCGCCGGGAGACTCGTACTGGGCAATGTTGATGTCGGGGATGACGGTGGGGTCGGTGGACTTGATCCGGACATAACCCGCGTTGTTCTGGACGTTCATGCGGGCCAAGCTGCGCCACAGGGTGTCGGGGGTGTCCATGGGGAGCATGTTGCTGGCCGGGGGCGAAAAGCCGCGGAAGACACCAGGGGGACTAAGGGTCGCATTAGCACGCTGGCAATCCTCACAATTTCGGGTTTACTTACGCAAAGGTGATGACGTCGCGGTTCCCGTCGGGGCTGTGCTTGGTCTTGATGAAGGCGCACTCGCTGTTACCCGAGGGCAGAGCATACGGACCGGCGCCCTGCTCAAGCTGTGCGAGGCATGGGTCGCCCGGAGCGCCAAAGGTGCAGGTGGCCCACGACGGATCGCGCGGCGCGGCGGTGATGTTGAGGGGGCTGAGACCGGCGACGGGGAGTTCTTGGTTGTCACGGAGGTTCTCGCCAACGCCGGGGAGATCCACACGGACGGGAATTCCCAGAGAGCGCAGGAGCTTTGCGTTGCCGATACCGCTGAGCTGGAGAAGCTGGGGCGAGTTGAACACACCACCGCTGATGATGACCTCCTTGCGAGCGTACGCGCGCATCCGCTTTCCCTTGGGAGCGGTGGCCTTGTTGTACTCCCACGTGGCGCCGTACACGCCGGCTCCCTGGAGGTAGCTGACGCCCTTGGCCTTGGGTGTGCACCCGGCCTTGCCTTTGTGGAACAGGATCTTGGTGGCGAGGGACTCGGTCTCCAGCGTCAGCTTGTCCGTCTTGGCCATGGTGCTCTTGATGAGGTTCCGGGGAGTCCAGCGACGGCCAACGTTGTCGTAGTGGTTCGGGAGACCAAAGGGCTCTGTCGCCTTGTCCCTGGACGCGCCGAGAAAGTTGGCATCGCGCTCAATGTAGTCGAGCGCGGCAGCCTGGTCCACGGGGTGGCCGACGAGGTCCTCTGCGAGGTGAGACAACAGGGCAAGGCGACCCGGCTCTTGCAGATAGTACCTGGATTTGCCCTGGCCCATCTGCACGAAGCCGTCAAAGCCGTGGCCGGCCTTGGACTCATTGGCTCTGAGGTACAAGTTCTGCTCGATCTTCACGAACACTTTTCTCATCTCCTCAGCCCTGTGCCGCGGAGTTGGTTACTAGGACGGATCAAGACGAAAACGGCTGAGCATCAACTTACGACCAAGACTTATCGCCAGCCAACTTGGCGATCTTGTTCCAGTCGGCATCGTTGGGAAGAACCGAGGCCATAGCGTTAACCATGGCACTGCCGCCAAGAGTCGCGCCACGCGGGTACCTGGATACTGTCAGTATACGAGTAAATCCACCCATTCGCATGCACAACACGTACCAGACGCCATTGAGCTCTGCACCAGCCGGGGCATCGGCCTTGGGGCCAACCCAGTAGGTGCCGTCGGGCAGCGTCCAGGTGAGCAGGCGGTAGCGAGCTTCAACCTCGGCGTCGGCGTGGTGCTTCACGAAGAAGGACCACTGATAGTTGGGGTTTTGGGGGTAGGAAAGGGCATTGACAGAGGTGGCCACATCGTCGCTGGCGTCCGTGCCCGCCTCGAGCAGCAGGACACTGTGGCCGGCCAAGGCGAGGTTGCTAGCCACGAGGCCGCCTCCCGGACCGCTGCCGACGACGATGTAGTCGTACGTAGGGACCGGCTGACATTGTTTGCCCGAAGCAGAAACAGAAGCGAAACCAGAAAAGAGCGTGACGGCCAAAGCGGCCCAAAAGGAGCGACAACGGTGAGAAGACGACAACATCTTGGCAACCTCGTTACCCGCCGATATCGAGAGGATCGCCAGTTGTTGGACAGAACGGAGAAGGAGAGGATGGGAGGCGTCGATCCGAGAACCGAGCAAGCGAGTTTTGCGGCAATTTGACTGGTACGAGCAGCGTGGGATTCTGCTGCATGCCGTTCATCCGTCCATGGACGTCGACAGAGGATGCGAACCCAGGCAGCCTCATTTGGGGCTAAAATCCAACGCTGGTGGAATATTTACCCCAGAATGTCACCATGAACCAACAGATTGTTCGATATCGGCTCTATCAGGCGATGGTTCTCGGCGGAATGCGACACCATGCAGCCGGGTAGTTGGATCCAATCTCGCGGACCTCGTCCAGCATGAAAAAACCCGCCAACTAGTCCATTATGAGGGCCCTTGGATAAATGCCCAGCCAACGCGCCTCACCCAGCGTAACAACGCGAGACAACCTGGTAAAACTCACCGGTCTGAACCAATTTCTCCGCCACTGTCCGTGGTACCGTTCCATCGGGAGCCGTGCAGAGAGGAATATCGGGTGGTCAATCCCGCTTCAGTCGGCCAGGCCCCGAGCACCTGCAGAAGGAGTGAGAGAACCCCCTTGCACTGCAGGAGACAAAGTCTAGGCATTTGGAATTTTTGGGCCCAGGAGACGAACCCGTTGCCCGTGCGCGGGCTCGACCCGGAAATTCCGCGTACCTTTTGAAACGGCCTCTTGGTTCGGTTGCCCAAGACAGTCTAGTTGCTGCAGAGAAGAGTGCTGACGAGCGAAGCGAACTGCAGCGAACACCCTGCATCCATCCTTCGAAAAAAAAATGCGAGCGTTCCTGACCTTGGCATATCGTGTTGGATCGCTGCCAGGATGGATATAGATATCCGCAAGACCCTGTGCCCATCCCATCGGGGGCCCAGCGATCTGCTCGATCTGCTCCGGGTCCGCATGTTGCGCAACCATTGGCAATGGCCCAGCTCTCCTCCGCCGTCTCGCAAGGGTTGCTGCTGCTAGCCCGACAAGCGGACGGGGCCGCCCCGCCTGCCGATCTTCCTTCGCCCTCGCTCGACTTCTCCAGCTACCCGACTACGGGCCTGCAGCAGTTTGGCTTTTTTCTTCTTTTCTTTTTCCCCGCCGTCTCGGTGCTGCTCGTGGGGCTCCGCCTCTACGACCGCGCCACGACCAGGCTTTTTGGAATCGACGATGCCTTCATCGTTCTGGCGACCGTAGGCTGCCTTGCCGTGCTTTTTAGGGTTGTAGCAGCGCTAATAGCCATGTAGGTTCTGGCCGCCGTCGAGGCCTTCTTCTCGTTTGCCATGATGAAGATCCAGTACCTCGGCGTCCACATCTACCAGATCCCGATGCAACCAACCGATCCCACGATGAGTGGCATCATAAACTACATCGTCGTGATGCTCTACAATCCCGAGTTGGCGCTGGTCAAGTCGTCGGTCCTGTTCTTTTTGCTCAGGCTTGGCGGACACCAGCCCGTGCTCCGGCGATCGATCCACGTCCTGAACTGGTCCAACATCGGCCTCATGATCGCCGTCCTGTTTGCCTCCATCTTCACCTGCGTGCCCGTCCACAAGTATTGGAACCCGGCGGTACCGGGCAGGTGCAACAACATGATGCTGCAGTACCTCATCACGTCCGGGTTGACCGTCCTCACCGACATTCTCGTGCTCGCGATCCCTGTCAAGATTGTGGTGGGTCTTCAGTTGCCAAAGAAGCTCAAGGTCATCCTCATCTCCCTCTTGTGCTCCGGTATTGTGTAAGTTGTTTTGCGTGCTGGCCTCACCGTGCCCTTGGGTTCCCATCGACGACTGACTCGATCTGGCGATTAGGGTAACCATCTTCAGCATCCTCCGCATGCACTCGCTCTACCAGCTGTACTACCCGCCGCCGGATCCTGGCCCGGACCCGACCTACAACATCGCGTTTGTCTACTCCACCGTCGAATGCAACCTAGCCATCATCACGGCGTCGATCCCTCCCCTGCACGGGCTGATGAGGAAGTGGTTCCCTCGCTTCTTTGACATGACGTCGTCCCACAGCCGCGGATACCGGAACGGGTACAACAACGGTTACAACAACACCGGAGGAACCGCCGGCCTGCAGACGATCGGGGGCTCAGGGGTGGTGTTGAAGGATCTCAGGAGCCCGACGCGGTCACAGCGTGCTCGGCTCGGCAGTCTGTCTAATAGCGAAGAGGAGATATTGGGTATCAAGAAATAGTCGGAGGACAAATGGACCTGATTCACCAATCACTCTTTACTGTCCGTGAACCCGCTCGCTCGCTTAGACATGATTGCTTGTCAGAAGAGGACACACTCTGGTTCTTGTAAGCTGCGGCGGGTATTGAACCAACAGATAGGTTAGTTGAATTATGCATCTGTAAGTCTGGGGCGGGCATGAGCGGGGTTTATTAGCAACATCGGCTGTTCGGTGTTCGAGCGCATGCCTCACATCGGGAACCGAAGGCACCGTTCACAAAACCAAGCAGGCCTAGGAACAATATCTATTGAGAAACAATCTTTTCGGTACAAGCGAACTAAGCCACAACAGCGGACTACGGAAAGCAGTCTAGAAAAGAAAAAGACAATCTAGACATGAAAATTCGATGTAACAAAGAGGTCATCAAAACAGAAAATCGCCCAACCACCCTTTACAGCCCACGCTCCCGCAGCACCCGGCGGAGGGTCTCGGCGAAGTTGGCGACGTACTCGGGGTTCAGCATGGTGTAGTGAGCACCCTGGACGTCGTGGAAGCGGACCTCGGTGCGCACAAAGTCCTTCCAGGCCGACAGGCGCGTCTCGATCCAGTCCTTGCGGTCCTTGGCGACGTGGCTGAGGGGATCGGCAACGAAAATGTCCATGGACTTGACGTTGCCAGAGGGCTCGTAGTCGACGGCCAGGCCCTGCATGTTGCTGGCCAAGCCAACCCACAGCAGGTAGTACTCCTCGCTGAGGCCGAGCTCCTCCCAGCGGGCGGCGTCGGAGTGCTGGCGCAGGTAGCGGATGGCGTCGAGGCGGCGGCCCTGCTTGTTGAGCTCGCAGAGCTGTGTCTTGTGCGTGTAGGCCGTCGCCTCGTCCATGAGGCCGACGAAGTAGAACAAGTGGATGACGCACTCGTCCCACAGCAGCTCGCGCATGCGGAACTTGATGTGGGGGGGCAGGTTCCAGCTACCGCAGTAGGCGACCTCGTCACCCTCGGCCTCGAGCAGCTTGCCAACTTCGAAGGCGACCATGCCACCGAAGGAGTAGCCGGCGATGGCGTACGGGCCCTGGGGCTGACGCTTCTTAATGGAAGCGCGGTATGTCTGGAATACCTCGTCGAGAGTCTTGAACGGGGTCTCGCCCTCGGCCGCGTTGAAGCCCTTTGCGCGGAAGGCGTAGACGGGGCGGTCGCGGATGCGGTGAGCCAGGTTGACAAAGACGAGCACCTCACCGACACCCGGGTGGACAAGCCAGAGCGGCGTCTTGCTGCCGTTGGGCTGCAGCGTGACCACGGGGTCGTACACATGCGGCTTCTTCTCCGTGTCGACGAGGGCACCCGTCAACTTGGCAATGCGCACCGACAGGCCCCGGATGGTTGGGTTGTTGAGCAGGTCGGTGAGCTTGATGGGGTGCTGGGCCAGGAGGGGCAGCTTGTTCATGCGGTGCATGATGGCGACGAGGTCCATCGAGGTGGCGCCCGTGGCGAGTACCGAGTCGTTGACGCCAAAGTCGTCCTCGGCGCTGAGCTCGAGCTGCTGGCGCACAATGTCGAGGATCGCTGTCTCGCTGTCGTTCTCGGGCTCGCTGCGGGTGGCCAGGCGGTACCGCCTGACGGCGGCGTCGTTGGCCGCCTGCTGGGCCTTGAAGGCGCCGCTCTCGAGGCCGGCCCTGAGCTTGGCCCGCGACAGCTTGCCGAGCGTGGACTTGGGCATGTCCTGGGCGCGGAGGGGCACGACGCGCGGGCGGGAGCGGGTGTGCAGGCTCACGACGCGCGCAATGTTGCGCTGGGTCTCAAACCGGGCGGCGTCGTCGGACAGGTCGTAAGACGGCAGGTACAGCACGGCAACAGCCTCGGTGTCCATGCCGGCCTCGCGCGTGCCGAAGCAGCAGAAGTAGCTGGGCGTGGCGCCCGGGATCTCGGCCTGCTCAAGCGAGGCATCCAGCTCGTGCGGCAAGTACTTGACACCGTTGATGTTGATCATCTCCTTGGTGCGGCCGTCCAGGTGCAGGCAGCGACTGGCATCGAGGTACGCCAGATCGCCGGTGCGGAACCAGCCGTCGGCCGTGAAGGCCTCGGTGGTGGCCGTGGTGTTGTTGTAGTAGCCCTTGAAGATGATGTCGCCCTTGAGCTCGAGGCTGCCGCGCTCACCGGTGGCCGCGTCTCCGGCGCCGTCGAGCCGGCTGATGCGCATCTGCACGCCCGGCATGCACTGGCCGAGCGAGGCGAACTCGCTCTTGTTGGCCTGGTCGCGGCTGGGGCATTCGGTGTTGAAGATGCAGCCGGCGCACGTCTCGGTCATGCCAAAAGACGGCTTGAAGACGTCGGCGGGGGCACCATAGCGGGCCAGCAGCGGCTGCAGGGCGGCGCACACCTCGATGACGTTGGCCTCGCCGCCGGTGTCGAGGAAGAGAGTCTCGAGGTTGAGGTCGGCATCGAGGGTATCCGTCTTGCCGGCCTCGAGCTGCCTGCGCAGCTTGGCGAGGAGGAAGTTGGGGGCAAAGGTGCGCGACACGCGGTGGCGGCTGATGAGGTTCAGGAGCTGGGCCGGGTCGACCAGCACGTTGGCGGCGGGGACCTGGATCTGGGAGACGCCGGACACGATGGCGAAGAGGTGGCAGTGCACAAGGTTGGCGACGTGGTCCATGTTGACCCACGACATGAAGGGGCTGTCGGGGAAGGTCAGGTTGGCGGCCTCGGTCTTGCCACGGAAGGCGGCAAACAGTTGCTCATGGCTCAGGGGGACGGCCTTGGCGTTGCCGCTGCTCCCGGAGGTGAGCATGAGCGCCACGACATCGGCGGCGGAAGGCTTGAAGGCGCGGCGCGTAGAGGTGGCCGCCGGCTCGGTGTCGAAGTCCTCCACGGCGAGCGTGTCAATGCGCTTCTCCGAGGCGTGCTCCTCAAACGGCTCGAGGAGGGCGCGCCGGGTGAGGCAGAGCGGGCCATCGAACGTCTTGTACAGATGGCTGAGATGCTTCTGCCGGTCGGCCTCGTTCTGGCTGAACATGGCCGGGCTGGTGACGGCGGGGATGCCACCCGCCAACAGGACGGACCAGTACCAGACGATGGTCTCGAGCGCATCGTCGAAGTGGACGAGCACAACGGAGCCAGGCTTCGTGGCGGAGAGTTTCTGGAGCTTGCCGGCATTGGCCTCGGCGGTGTCTAGCAGCTCGCGGTACGAGACGGTGCGGGCCACGGGCGCCTCGCCGGCACCGGCGGGCGAGTACGAGATGATGCCCTCGGTAGTGTGGGCGGCAGTGTGCTTGAGGGCATCGATGATGTTGTCGAAGGGGTAGTTGACCCCTGAAACCGCGAGGGAGCCCATGATGAAGTCGTTGCGTTGAGAAGTAGTCAAGAGCGGTCAAGGCAGTTCACTCGAGGCTCTGGGGTACAGATTCTACATTTGTTGGTCGGATAGTGGACGGATCCCCAGACTTTTAACTACGGACGAGTCGACGCCGACAGTCTTGGTGAAGGCTTTGCTCTCCGTCCCCAGAGCTCGACCTCGCAAAGGTTGGTTTCTCAGCCACGCGAGCGCATGAGGTCTGCTCGCCGATGTCGACGGCTCGATTCTCAACACCCCAAGGTCGGTGCAGGGTAGCATTCCGAGAAAAAGACGCAGGGCGCCAGGCTCCAGCTGACTGCAGGTCCAAGACCGTGGCCCTTTCGGCCTCGTACCGTGTGTAACCCTTCAGCCTCAGATATTCTACTTGCTGAGCATGTTGGCAGTAGTCAGCCCGCAGCGTGTACCCAGATCCGAGGGCTCGACAGCGGTCGGGAAAACGTCCGAGCCGTCTGACACGAATAGATTGCATCTTCCACTAGACACCTTCGGCAGATTTACAGATGGCTGGGTCAGCGGTGGTTACTACTTTTGCGGCTGGCCAACCCCTGTACGTCTGGTCTCTGCGGCGCCAAACCCGGTCAGCCATGCGGTAGGAAGGAGCAGTCTCTGGCGGCTTGGAAGAAGACTGATGATTCGACTCTGAGAAGCCAGGGCTCGATCCTCGTTCCATGATCGACGTTGCAATTGCCAAGCTCTGACTAGCATGCCTGCACCTTGGCATGCGGAGGGCCACCGAGCTTCCTGCGGCCTCAAAACAGTAAAGACAAACGAGAGGTGATACGGGGTACGATTCCGCCGTCGGCGGGAACGCTGCATCGCCCTTGGGAGAATCGGCCAACCAAGGACGCCCTGGTGCAGTTGGCGTTCCTGGTTGCAGGCTGCGCAGAGCACTAGTGTAAGATCTCGGAGTTGAGAAACCGGTACTGGTTTGGTCATTGGCTGGCCGTCGTCGGAGTGCCGTGGCAAGCGGCTCAGGGGCACAGCCCTCAACTGCTCACCGCGCCGAGAGGAAGCGGAAGGATTTCAAGGGAGGATTCCTCCGAACAACGCCAGGGCAATTAAGCTTTCCGATCAGCCTCAACTTGACAGGAAGTGACGGGCGCCACCTGGGAGGCCAACCGTAAGCGAAGACGACGCTGCCGCCATAAACGGCCCGGATCCCATGTCGGCGAAGGCGCCCTCGCACAGCGGGGGAATAAGGTAGTGGATGTAGGTGGCGCCAAGATCACGCCATGCGGCGGGAGGTTATCTGACGATCTCACCGGGGAGCTCAGGGAGGGTCGTTTCGAGAAGCCCAGCCGTGCCCCCGCCTTGCAGATCATCCCAAGGATGTGACGGGAGGTGGAGCATCCCCACGAGCGATGACACTCAGGGTTCCACGGGTCCCCAGCAGTTCGGACAGGAGGAAGGTGGTACTGGTTGACTGGACTAAGGTAGGGTCTAGATTAGTGTCAAAGCAAGCGAGCAGCGGTCAACACGAGCAACCTGTAAGCGAATTTGCTACCTGTATACGCGAGCAAATCTATTCAATGCTGCGACCCTGTAGCTCGCAAATTCTCCATTGATTCGAAGATAACCGTATATCCTAGCATTCTAGGTCTGACCAAATAACCAAATAACCCCTTGACCGCCTGAGAGGCTTTAATCCGAAGAATCTATCATACATGTAATGTAACCCAATATCTAAGCTGTAATTTTCATCGTTGTTGCCGGGACCGGGGCCTGGGCCTCGGACTTTGCGCTGTTGGCAAACTCTTCCCTCCAGGCGTCATCAACCAGCTTGGCGATGCGCCGGCAGGCCTCGTCCATATCTGGCTCGCTTACGAGGCTGTAGCTGGCGCGCAGCTGGCATGCCTTGCGGGCATTGGGCAAAAATGCCATGCCGGGGATGGCTAGGATCTTGTTGTCGATGCCCTTCTTGCTGAGGATCTCAAAGCTGTCGGTCCCTGACGGGAGCAGGAGCTTCAGCCAGAAGAACATGCCCGCCGTCGGAACTTCCCAGGTGGCCCGCCCCTGGAGGTGGCGGTCGGCTGCGGCGGCAAAGGCATCCCGCTTCCGCCGGTAGAACTCGGCCGCCTTGGCGCAGTGCTCAACGAACCCAGTATAGCCCCAGTGGCGGAAGAGGGTCAGAGCCAAGACCTGCGTGGTGGACGATGGCTGGAGGCTGTGGAAGGTTAGCGCCGCCGCTGCGGGGTTGGCGGTTGACCTACTTGACGTTCTCGGTGATCTTGACCACCTTCTGCACCGCCGGCGTCGGCCCGGTGAGGATGCCCAGCCGCATGCCTGAGCTGACAATCTTGCTCAGCGACTCGAACCGCATCACACGGCCGGTCTCGCCGTTGACCTCTTGCTCGAGCGCAAGGTAGCTGCGCGCCCGCTTAGACTGGTCCTCCTCAAAGTTAAGGAAGAAGTATGCGTCGTCTTCGAAAATCATGAAGTTGAAACGTTTGGCGAGAGCGAGACTGCAATTGTTAGTACGATTCGACAAGGAGCTTGGTAGTTACGTACATTCTCGCCTTGTTGGTCTCAGAGCAAGACCGCCCCGTCGGATTCGACCCCGTCGGGACTGTGTAGAGAACCTTGGGGAGCGGGCGGTGTTCGGGCCACGCCGAAAGAACACGCTCGAGGTCAGAGGGGTCCACTCCTTCCGCCCCCGAGGAGATCTCAACGAGCTCATGGCCATCTACGCGGAGAAACGACGAGACTCCGCTGGGACATGTCAGTCAACCGGAAACAGGCAGTTCAAGCAGTAACTTACGGATAGGCGGGTCTACGGATTATGAGTTAGCAATGTCGTTCAAATAGGCCTTGAGTCAACTTACGTCTCTAGCATCACAGCGTCACCCGGGTCAGTGAAGACCTGGAAGGCCTTGTGGATGATTTCCTGGCTGCCATTGCCGACGCAGCAGGTCCAGCTGTCGGAGTTGCTAATACCATGCACGGCCTGCTGCAGTCCTGAGAACCACTGCTGCGTGTTAGCTCAAAACGAAACTGGAGTTGACGACGAGACACAAACCTTGAGGAGTCCTGGGTGGCCCGCCGGGGGGCCGTACTGGAGCGCCTCGCTCAGCGCGGCCCCCTCCAAGACCAGCGTCTTTTCCTCGGGCCCGTTCACGGTGATGGAGATGTTGGAGAAGGGGAAGGTGTCCGGGTTGGGTTTGCCTGCATGGTCAGTCGGAGAACGACGAGAGAGGAAAATATAACATACCGGCAACCAGAGAGATCATCCCCGGAATGGCCTCAAGAGGCAGGAGACTGCGGACTGCACGTCGTCAGCATCACAAGCCGTTAACTAAGTCTCCACGCAGTCCACTCACTAGCTCCCGGCTCCCAACGCTGTACGCGTCGTGAGAAGAGCGGTGACGGGTCAAAGACCAGCGCCTCGGGCTCGTATGCTACAGATCCCATTGTTGCGGAGAAAATCGTGTACCTGCGTCGTGGGTTGCGGAGTAATTGCGCGTCCCTGCGAGTCGGAAATGCTAAAGTGGGGGAAACTACCAAGGTCGAAGACGATCCTGGAGACTTAAAGGAAACGCGCCATGTACTAGAAGCCGGCGGGTTCTAGCCTGGCAGCTCAGCTGCGCCTCACCTCGTCTCAGCCCATGTGGTCACCCCGTCTCGGGGCAGAGGCGGTCATCTCATCTCGACCCATGTGGGTTCACCAACCATATGGATTCACGACCCACGCACATGTGAGTTCGATCTTGGCATCGACGGAGTTTGCCATGCAGCTTACCCTTCTGCGAGTGCGAGGTGGTTTTTAGCGCGCACAGTCACACTCCAGGCGGGGGAGCAGCAACGGGGTTGCCTTCTTCAGCGATGAATCCTCTCGTTGCCTGATCTGGCGTCCAGCACGCCGTCGGGATAGAGCCCGCCAAGGCGGTCCTGACATGGTCACTGCAGATGGCGTGAGAACTTAATCCTGCCTCGGTGTCGATTCGAGCTCGTCCCTCGCTTGTCCGGAGCTCTGAGTCGTGGAGACGCCGACGTGCGTAACCGGGTAGTAGTTGCTGCCGTCTGGTTGGGTGCTAGCCGGGACAGGGCGTAGGGCTGCCCGGGGGGCCCGTCCCCGTTTCGGGCCTCGTGTGGGTAGTGGGAGCCAAACCTGTGCCAAGTGTAAGAATCCAGATGTCTCACCCGACAGGGCCGGCGAACCCAGCCGTGGGGCCGTCCAGCTGCGTCAAAATGGGATACGGGGAAAGCGAGTCTTGCTGACGAGCACTATTTTGGAAGTCCTAGGTTCGAAATGACGCGGCGCCGAGCCGGTGGGTTTAGACTCAGGGGGGGTGGCCTTGTGCGTCTCACCACGGCATACCTGCACCATTTGGGCGATTCCATGGGACGAGAGGACGGGAAAAGACCGAAAAGCAATTAACTCGCGAGGGGGGTAATCTCGCCATGTGCCAAGTCGTGTGACACCAGCGGCAACTCCTACCCGAAGAGCTGAGGCTAAGCAATGCCAACGCGGGCTCTAACGGGGATCTTCGCTGGCATTACGCTTGGCACTGCCTAGGCATCCTTGGCGCCGAGTCTAAAATGTTTAACCTCCCTGTCCTGGTTGCCCACCCCTGGACGCGTTGCAACGCTGCCACACACCCTCAGACCTGCGCATGTTTGCTGCCGACCGGGTATGGAGGGACGCATGGCGCCGGCGAGCAAACGCGCTAGGCTGCCAAGCGATATGACAGAGCGGGCGAGACCTGCGTACGTCGCTACGCACCGCAGCTAATAAAAATGTCCAAACAACACTGGAGTACGTCAGCTGGTTTCCTCCTTCGGCACACGTCCACGCCATCGTTCCCTTCTTTGTCCTCAACTCGAGCCCATTAAACAGCTCGCTCGGCGGCACACCTTCTGCAAGTCAACATGCGAGGTTTCTTGGCCCAGTCCATCTCGAGAGCAACACGGTCCGTGTCAGCAGCATCAGCAGTTTCCGTCCATCGCCTACCCTCCAGAGCCGCATTTCACACCACCCAAGCACCCAACATGAAGGTTGCTCGTATCACATCGTGGGGCTCTGCTCCCGTCTACTCCGACGCCCCTGACCTGCCCGCCCCTTCGCCGTCCCAGATTCAGGTCAAGGTCGTCGCCGTCGCCGTCCCGCCCGTGGTGCGGGGGCGCGCCCTGGGGAAGCACTCGAGCGCCCGCGGCGCCACGCTGCCTTTCGACCCGACCGTCGACGGCGTCGTTCGGGACGAGGCCACGGGCGACCTCTACTACGCCAGCCCCATGTCCGCCTCTCTCTTCGCCGAGCGCGCCAACGTGGAGCGCCACACCCTCGTCAAGCTCGCACCCGAGGCTGACCCCATCGCCGTGGCCACCCTCGTCAACCCTGTCGGCAGTAGCTGGATGGCGTTCCGCTGCCGCGCCATTCCCGCCGGTTGTGAGGGTGCCACCGTCCTCATTCTGGGCGCCACCAGCACCAGCGGTCGGGCCGCCGTTGCCGTGGCGCGCTCCCTTGGTGCGGCCCGCATCATCGGCATGTCGCGCAAGGAGGAGACCCTCGCTACCGTCGAGGGCCTCGACGAACGCCTCGTACTGCAGGACCCCTTCACCCTCCCGTCCGGCCTAGGCCCCATCCACATCGTCTTGGACTTTGTCGGCGGGCGCGCCGCTGTGGGCGTCCTGCAGTCTGCCGAGCCAGAGCCCGGCAAGGACGTCCAATACATCCACGTCGGCGACCTCGCCGGTGAGGAGTCCATCGGCCTGCCCTCCCGCCTGCTCAACGCCAAGCCCATCCGCATTACCGGCTCCGGCATGGGTGCGTGGGGCAAGATGGATGTCAAGAAGGAGATCGGCGGCCTGCTGGGCGCCGTGGTCAAGATGCCCAGGCCTGACGATGTCAAGGTCGCGTCTTTGGCCGATGTTGAATCCGTCTGGGACACCGAGGATACCAGGAGCAAGCGGCTCGTGCTGGTCCCTTGAGGTGTTGGTTTCGCTTATGAATCATGTACCTACCACCTAGACTAGCGCCTGATTGAAATTCCATCTCCTGTCTTTTGAAAAGCAACCAAGATAATTCATTCTCTGCTCAGACCGGGTCCCAAGCATTGACTCTCCGAGTGTTCACCTCGCGACATTCGTTGGAAACAGAGGTCTGAAGGATCTGAGACCCGTCTCTGATCCCCAACGTCTGCCAAGGGTAAGCCTCCGCCCGCGCCGTTGGCCCGCAGTTTCGTGTTTTGCTTCGACCGCTGATTCAGCGGAGCGACGGCCCAGTAAGATCAGAGCTCGCCCAAGAACCGCTGAATCAGCGGATAGAAGAAGGGTATGCCCGCTGAATCAGCGGCCGATGCAACCTTGATCTGCAGATGCACCCTGCAAATGGATTAAAGTTTCGGATGTTACATTCGATCGAGGCTGCCACACCAGGCTGAGAGCCAGGGCTGTGCGTTCTCTCTGCTTACACTGACATTCGGCACTCTGACTATTATCTTGGGGCTGAGATGGGAGCGCCTGCTGGACCGCCCTATTCTCAACATAAGCCGCCGGAGACCAGACTGGTTGCTTGGTCCGCTGACAGAGAGGACAATGGTGGTTCAAACGCTGGGACTTCCAGCTGCCTCCAGGGATGAATCGTGTCGAGTCTCGGCCACAACACTTTGTAGCATGAATGGAGAGTTCGAGAGAAGAGTAACGGGGGCCGGATCCCCAGATATATAGTAGCTCTGAGAGACGCGCACATCTATCTGCATCTGGATAGCACCATCATTCGTATCTTGCCAGAACAAGTAACCCTTCACCATGGCGACCGTCGACACCATCGTTGCGCAGCCCCAGGCCGGGGAAACGCGGGTCGCAGAACAGAAGACAGCCCACGAGTTCTGGTCTGACTATCTGTGCACCATGGTCCAGCCGCTGCTCCAGGCGTCTGGCGCGTATACCCCCGAGCAGCAGGCCCAGCAGTTGCGGTTCCTCGTGGACCACATCGCGCCAACCCTGGGGCCGCTCCCGTCCCAGGCCCGCGCCAAGTACACCATGACCTATTGCGACTCGCCCTTTGAGCCCAGCCTCAACTTGACGTCGACTACCAAATGCAAGGTCCGGTACAGCCTCGAGGTTGTAAAGCCGGGCGGTGGCGCCGACGGGCCGGACCCGTTCGGCGAGAAGCGGGCGCGCGAGGTCCTCTTGGCCCTTGCCAAGGCCTCGGGCGCCGATACCAAGTGGCTCACCAGCATCATGGACCTGTTCTACCTGACGCCCGAGGAGACGGAGGCCATGCGGCACAAGATCCCGACCTTCATGCCTAGCAGCCTGTGCGGGTTCGACCTGGACGGCGGCAAGGCCATGATGAAGGTCTACATTCTCACCATGCGCAAAGCCATCGCCTCGGGAGCCTGTCGAGCAACCTGTACACGCTGGACGCCCTGCGAAAGCTAGAGCCTTTTGGTGACAAGTTGGGGCCCGGCCTCGATGTCGTTGCTGAGTGAGTGCCCCTATTCTGCTTACACACTTCCTAGCTAACTTGGCAGCTACCTCTCCAACGTCAAGTACAATGCCACGCTCATCTTTGCGAGCCTCGACTGCCTTGACCCAACTGTGAACACGGGGGCCCGCGTCAAGGTATACTTCCACACCAGCAGCAACGCTTTTGCCGTGGCCAGCGATGTCATGACGCTCGGCGGGCGCCTGACCGACGAGGCCACGCTCAAGCGTGTCGAGATCCTGCGGACACTCTGGCCCCTGCTCCGTAACGAGAAGCCTGGCCAGGGACCGGACCCCTCCGACAAGGACGCGTACGACGCCTGGGAGAAGCCCGAGCGGATCACCGGAACGCCCCTCTCCGGCCTCCAGTACAACGTCGAAATTAACCCCAGCAAGCCCGGCCTCGAGATGAAGTGCTACGTCCCGCTGTTCCAGCACAACGCGACCGTTCAGGAGTCCGAAGTCAACGTCGAAAAGATCCTGAGCAAGCTGAAGCACGAGTGGGGCAGCAACGGAAAGTACCCCGAGGCCGTCAAGGCTGCACAGTAAGTGATTCCCACAGTGTTCTGGCAACCTGCGCTGACCGTCTCATAGTGGCCCAAACCGGGTCTCCCCGACCTTTGTGTCGTTTTCCTACTCCAAGAGCAAGGGCCCGTACATGTCGTCGTATCTCCCGGGTATCCTTGATGTGGGCGCGGAGATGAAGGCTGGTAACTGGAAGTACGCTTAGATAGTCCTGTGTTACTGTACCGTGGTTCATGCATACGGGTTGTACAACTTTCATAGTCGATGCCAGGGGTTCCTGGATCACTCCGTGTGCGACGGGCGATCTTGCGCTGAATAGATTAGCTTGAATTTATCCAACTTTGGTAACCTAAGACACGGACAACCCTGTCCCACATTCTATGCGTTTCACCACATGCGTAGCGTCTCGACCTGGCGGCTTGTGCCCTTGCTGTCCCACGGCCCAAAACTTTCCAGTTGCTTATAATCGTTCCATGCTCAGCCCTTATCAAAGGCCATTGCTCCCAGCATTCATCTTCTGAGAACCGCCAAGCTATTTTCCTGCAGCCCAACCGCAGGGGTGTGGGTAAGGCGAGTTTGTCATGGTCTTGTCAGCAGCACTAAGACCAGCTCGGCAGCCGCTCCTCAGAAAAGCGTCCACACGACATCAAAGTTCCAAACCATTCATGCTCAGGTGCGGAACAGCTGATGGGCGGTAGGGCAGACTCTCGCTCCGGCCTCCACTTATCGTCGCGGGCGCGCTGGATCCTTCTCCCAATATGAGCCTTTTGCTGATTTCTCGCCCGACAAAGACACAGACAGGGGTCGAACGACATCGATTCTCATGTGGCCAAGGCCGAAAGGGCTGCATGTGCGGCCCCCATTTTAGTTATAAAGCGGGTGGACGCCAGCCCATGTGGCCCTGTCTCTCTGGGAGGTCGGGGAAACCATTTTCGTCGACTATACTCGCATCCCCGTCTAGTCGCACGTCACTACTCGAATTGCGGTACTAGGTGCTGGTAGGTTATATACATAATGGACCGACACCTCATGGGCCACTGTTGACGGCGCTCAACTACACCTCCACATCCGGCCCTTCCACTGTACCACCGCCGTCGGCATCATCGACACGCCAAACAGCATGGCCGCTGCGATCCCTGCCGAGGCCCTGAAGCCGACACGCTCGATCATGAGCGGAAACCAGAACGGCCCGATAAAACCCCACGTCTGCCTCACAAAGTTGATGAAGACGCCCACACCGGCGGCGTCCTCCCGGTAGCAGTCCACAGCGTACGTGGTGGCGACGGTCGTGACGATTTGGTTCCCCGCCGCCGCGATGCCCGTGCCGAGGAGGGGCGTGACGTTCCACGTGTTGCCGGCACGGTCGATCTGGACAAAATACACGACGACGCCGCAGATGGCAAGCAGGTACCCGGGATAGCTCAACCACAGCCGGAACTCGGGTTGTGGTACAGGGACGTCCCTGTCGTCCTGGCTCTCGCTGTCGCTTCCGCCGCCCGCAGCCTTGTGGCGCCGCCACATCCACCAGTCGCTCATGAAGCCGCCGATCTGCTCGCCGATGAGCGAGCCGACGATGATGCTGATGTTCTGCAGGCCGACCTGTTGCGGATCGAACCCGAACCTCTCGGGAAACAGCGAGCCGGTCTCGACGGACATCATGATGTTACCCCACAGGAAAACCATGGCATAGCCGACGGTCGGAATGAGGACGCAGGGGCGGGCGGCGAAGGTCAGGGGTTGGACAAAATCCCACACCCTCAGGGGGCTCGGATCAATGCGACCGAACGACAACAGGGTCTTGGCAGAGGATGGTTCAAGAACGGGGGACGTCGAGGATGGGGTTGCGTGGCGGAGGTACAGGGTCTCGCGGCCGAGGAGGAAATACAGGACGAACTGGACGGCGTTGGTCTGGGGTGGTCAGCATGGATTCGGCGACAGGGCTTAGGCAACTCACAATCGCGAGGATCCAGTAGATCCACCGGTACCCGACACGGACGGCAGCGAACCCGAGGATGAACGGAGCCATCGGCACGCCCAGCGTCACCATCATGGTCCAGATGCCCATATACCTGCCCCTCTCCTTCTTGAAGAAGGTCTCGGTAACGACACCGCTCCCGATGGCTAGCGCGGGAGAGATGAAGAAGGCCGTAATGGCTCTGCATAATCCCATGGTGCTGTACGATGGGCTGACGGCGCACCCGACGTTGCCGACGAGGCTGCAAATGAGTGACAGCAGGAAGATGGGCCGCCGGCCGTAGCGCTGCGAGAGTGGGCGCCAAAAGAGGGGGGCACCGCCGAGGACGGCGATCTGGAGCGAGAGCAGGTAGGAGGCTTGGTGGATCGAGACGTCGAGGTCGTCGGCAATCTCGGCAAACACAGACTGGACGGCGGCAGCGGTGAAGGTGCCCATCATGGCGTGGAAGGCGATCATGGCGAGGTTCAGGACTTTCTGCGGTCCATGGTGAGTTGCGAGGGCGACACGGAGACTCAAGCATGCTTACCCTGCCCTTTGTCCAGTTGTACGGATCACTGTCCGTCATGTCCGGCACGGGCTCAAGATCCAAGGTGCCATGGCGTCGCAGGAGGTACTCCCGATGCTCTGCCGTCAAGGCATGGGGCTGTTTTGGCTATTGTGTTTGTTAGCCGACATCGTCTTGACTGGGAGCTCCAAACGCACGCTGTTCTCGACATTCTGCGTGTCGCGTGCCTCCTTGCTCATCTTGTGGCGTTGCTTACGGGCCTCCCAAAGTTTTCGACGTGCAGCGGGGAGAAACTGGAAGAGACCGCCATGTTGCTTTTATTAACCTACCCCAGAGGACGCCCCTCTCCGCACTCCCCAGACCCATATCCCCCGCGTCCCAATCTCGGGGCCCCTTGACGTTGGAGACGAACGTCGGAACTTGAACCGTTTCGGGTTTCAACCATGTACAACCAGCAGCCAAGGGGGGCAAGCATTTGCCAAGTGCGAGCAACCAGACATGCCGTGGTGGGACCCAGTGGATTTCCCAGGTCGTGGTGGAGATCACGATGGAGAAAACGTGGATAGGGCGTGGAGGCGTGGGTCTGGTGGCAATACGGCGTGTCGGAGTGGCAGCAAGAGGCCAAACAGGATTGGGCACAGCTTGCGATGAAGCAGCCAACACGAACCGGGTTCTACGGCATCGAGTGGGCACCCACATGCCGACGAGGATGCCGTCCGCGGGGCCAGGGACATGCAGACATCGGCAACTGACTCGGCTTTAGGGATTCAAGAAAATATATTAACCAATTACAATATAGGGAGTAACGCTCTTCCGGGGCAGACATTTTACATGGGCGCAAATGGCCTGATTCTCCCTGGAGAATGTAGCGGCGGGCTCTGGATTAGATTCGGCGTCCTGGTGATGGTGCGGCGGATCTCGGCGTCGTCCTCCTCCTGCTCGTCCAGGTCCATGCTCGGCAACTTTACAGCGCGGTCCAGGGCCACGGGCAGATCGCGGTGGCGACCGCGGAGCATGACGAGCACCAGCACGAACTTGCTGCCCGCTTTCCAGCCACCACTAAAGCTGTACGACGCGTTCGGGAGGCCGATGGAGATGCCGTTGTTGGCGTAGGCCGACACGATCTCGAACAGGATGTTGAACAGGCTGTAGGCGGCCGGGTCCTCGAGCGTGTGGGAGGTCTCGATGATGGTGATGAGGAAGAAGGCGAGGGCGATCCACCACACGTCGTGCGACAGCTGGCTACGCACGTGGTGCGAAACGAGATCTTGCTTCTGCGGGAGGGAATGATCGACCGAGTCGACGCTGGCCGTGCTGCTGCTGGCTGAGGAGTGGGGGGTCTGGTAGTTAAGCTGGGTAAGGGTCGTCTTGTGTCGCCGGAGGGGCGTGGTAGCCACCCCGACACCCTGGAATTCGGTCATGCGCCGCTGCAGCTGTCTTCCAAGCTTGGCTCCCCCCTCGCGCCCGAGGTTGACGATCTTGTCGATTCCGCCGCGGGAGGCCTGGGAGAGCCGCGACAGGCGAGACGCGTTCGATGTTGCCGACATGGGTGTCAGGGGAGGCTGTGCGCCGGTGGTGGTCCCGGGGTTGACGAACAAACCGCCAGCCGCGGGCGGGCTGTTTTCCTTCTTTTCGTCGCTCTCGTCGTCGCTGTCATCCGGATCGTCTCCGGCATAGATGCCAAGCGAGCGCTCCTCATAGACGTTGGAGCCACGGACCGTGATGGACGTCGGGTATGCCGAGACGTACATCTTGACCAGCCACAGGACCTGTAGGCCAAAGTACACGCCGGATGCCGAAACAACAGCGAAGCCGGCGGAAAGGATGGCTGTGACGTCAGCTTCGCACGGGGTTAGAGGGGACGGAGATACTTACAGGTTGACTGGAAGAGACCGTCCATGACGCGCGGGCCCGGTGGGATGCCCTCGATGACCGGATTGTTAATGTTGAGAAGGAAGAACATGATCCAGTCAACGGCCATGAGCCCGCCGATCGACAGCGTGAGCATCCACGTGGGGCGCGAAGGGAACATGTTGATGTAGACGCGCCGAGGGTACTCCAAGATAAAGTCGAACGTCTCCCTCCATACGGCATAATTCTGGTGGTCGGGAGAAAGGCAGAGCAGGCGTGACAGCACCCATACGATGAAGCGTATAAAGATGGGCGATGCCTGATTGCCGGCGAGGATAAGCAGCGTGGCGACAATCAGCACAAAGTAGTAGCCTGACTGGAAGGCGGTCATGCCTGCGTCCAGCAGCGACATACCGGTGCTGCAGAAGGCCGAGAGGGACAAGAAGATGCCGGTCCACCACGCATTCTGCTCGTTCACAGCCGCAAGCTCGGGTGCGTTGACGGCGAGCCAGGCACCAAGAGCAATGGCACCAAGCAGCGGCCAGAGGACGTAGTACATGGCCACCGTGACCACCAGTACTTCAACGGCCCGGTATTCGACACCTCCAAGATACTCGCGCTCCTTGATGGTGAGGTTGAAGAACTCGCCGTTCCTGCCCACATTCTTCCTCTTTTCCTGCAGAAACGTGCGGATCTCAGCTGTCCGCTCCTCGTCGGTTGGAATTGTCGGCTTCTTGGAATTCCCACGCGGGGGGGGCTCGAGGAAAGCCACGCCTTTCGCACCGGGGGTCTTGGGCAAGGTGCCTTCCGTGGCCGGGACGAGAGCGGCCTCCACGTCGTGTTCCTCTTCACGATCCTGCGGGCCCTGGGCTCCCGACCCCGATCCCTGGATGCGGGTGCCCAGCCCCGGCAGCTTGTTGGCGTCGTCTTTGGACTCGGTCTTGGACAACGATCTCAGCCGGGCTAGTGCAAGCAGATCCGAGAACCCCGAGTACAGCCAGATGGTGGACCCCGCCTTTAATTTCCTGGCCCGTTCCGCCTTGACGATAGCCCGGAACCGTTTCTCGAAAACGTGGCGCCGAAATAATACGGTCCATAGCGAGATGAGAATCGGATGCCCGAGCATCATGGAGAGGGCCAAGAGGACCTGCTGGGCGATCGACAGCTGGCTGATATTGATCGGATTCAAGCCCGACCCCGTGATTGACGACATGATAAAGAAGAGGCTGTCTAGGAAGCTGACAGGAAGGCTCGTCGACGAGCCAGTGCCCCAAAAGATGAGGGCAAGAATAAGGGATGAGAATATGAAGTAGGCATAGTGGAGGGTGACGAAGTTGATCGGGGGGAGGTAGGGCCGGATCTTGGCCACCCACTCGGCCACGCAGCTGTCAGAATACCGCTCGCGGAGGCCATCGAGCCGTTTCTTCATGGAGGATAGGGGCATGATGGGAAAACAAAACCGCTGTCCGGTCGATGCTGTACGACTGGTCGCGGATGAGGTCGCAGATGGGGCCGCATACGGGATGTGCGCGAGATAAGTATTCCCAGGGCCGCGCCGCAGCATCGCACTCCTTGTAGGAAAAGCGTAGCGCTGAAACCAAGTATAGCATGACGGGGGCGAGGCCGGTCTGTGGGAAGAGGTCCCGGGGATTCGGTCATGGGTCCAACAGCATTTCTGCGCCCTGGCGCGACGAGCGTGGGCCGTCACGGGGCTTTCGAGCACCAACCGTGGCAAAGTGCTGATCCGCGCGCTTGTTTAGCGGGACTTTGAAGGCTTATTTCTATGCTGTGCCGGTGCTGTTCGGCGTTTGTCCCGATCCTGCGGCGCAGGCGACGACGTGAAACAGCTCCGCCTCGGCGGCGCCGGGGTTGGGACATTCCCCAACTTGAAGCGGACAACCAGCCGATGCCTCGTAAATGGAGGGCTCTGACAAAAATGCCAGGCAGCAGCACTTTTCTGTCAGGGGCTGCGGCGCGGTTGCTGCGAGGCCATTGTAGTAGTCGATGCAGGCCGCGCTGTCGTCAACTGCGATCAATCTCAGGATCCGAGTTTGAAAACATTTACGGTCCGAGTAAACCCAGCGCAACCGCAACCGCCCGGTGTGGATGCCGGGCTCCAATCGGGAAAGCAATAATTGGCCCGGGGAGGAGGAACATAGCATGTCATGAATTAAGCGCCTCCAAACCCTCGTTGTGTGGGTGATGCGGACGCAGCGTGCGAGGGCCAACGTACCCGGCATTGCTCGCATACAAGTAGCGCCGCGACAACCACATACCGACAGACATGGCGCGCCTATGATCCCAAATACAGCAAGCGGCAGCATCTCGTCATTCCGCTGTCCGTAAACTGTGCGTGGCCGACTATCAGGTGGTGGCTAGACGAAACGGTTTGGTACCCGGATCACTGGCGGAGCAACTGGTCAATGCACCCTTTCCATTGTTCACATAGATACCTGACCTACCCGGGGCGAGTCAATTCTTGATAGCGAGACTAGGCCGTACTGACCCCTGCCAAGCTTCCCTTTCCTGGAGCCGGCCCGGTAAGGTGACACCACCCACATCTTGTACGAGGGGCCGGCCGGACGGATGACACTGCCGCAAATTGCCAGTGCAACGCCCGCCGTGAATACAGACACGCCATAGCGGGCGTTTTGGGGGCCTAAGCATCGAACCTTGTATTGCGGGGACAGTGGGCGGCAGCATGGAGTGTGCTTGAAATTATAATCAAAAATTATGAACATGAAGAAGATCGCAGCCGTGCTCTCGCCCCACGCGCCTAGGCGCTCCAGATGGTGGCACGCTTCGCCTTGCCCTTGCCCTTGCCGGCGCCAGTGGTGCGGTTGGTAAGGGCCTCGACGACGCCGTCGTAGGCGGGGTGCTTGGAGAAATCCTCGAACCACAGCAGAGCGGCGCCCTCGCCCTCGAACACGAAGGGGACCCAGCTGAAAGGATCATAGAAATCCCAGATGGTGACACCGATGCAGCCGCAGACCTGGACGCAAGCGCCGACAACCTGTGGGGGTCAGTACCAACTCGAATACAAACCGGACGGGTAAACTCACGTTCTTGTAGGCCTGCTTCTGCAGCTCGAGGTTCTCGGGGGTGGCGGGGGTCTGGAGGCGGATGTCGAGCTCGGTCAGGGCAACCTCAACGCCGAGCTTGGTGAAGCCCTTGATGGCATCAATGTGCTGGTCGAGGGTGGGGTGGTCCTCGGCGATCAGGTGGGCCTGCAGGCCGACACCGTCGATGCGGATGCCGTCGTCCTTGAGCAGCTTGACGATGCGCTGGGCGCCCTCGGTCTTGGCGCTGGGCGACTCGAGGTTGTAGTCGTTGTAGTAGAGCTTGGCCTTGGGGTCGACCTTGGAGGCGGTCTGGAAAGCCAGCTTGAGGTAGTCCTCGCCGAGCACCTTGTAGAAGACGGACTCGCGGTAGGTGCCGTCCTCGTTCAGGGCCTCATTGACCACGTCCCAGGCGTAGCACTGGCCCTTGTAGTGGCCCATGACGTTGGTGATGTGGTCAATCACGACCTGGCGAAGCTCCTCGGGGGTCCATTCGGTGGACTCGACCCAGGGGGCGAGCTGGCTGTGCCAGACGAGGGCGTGGCAGCGCAGGTACATGCCGTTCTCGCGCGCCAGGGAGGTGACGATGTCGCCCTCGGTGAAGTTGAACTGGCCATGGGCGGGCTCGGCGAACAGCCACTGCGAGCGGTCAGCGTGGGTTCAGGGCGCGGTCACGCCCGTGCTTACCTTTTGGCCGTTGGTGGGGGTGGTCGAGCCGAACTCGCCCGACTTCCACATGATCTGGTCGTACTGGGCGTATGAGGACTCGTAGCCGGCGCGCTCCCGCTGGCCGGGGGAGTCAGTGGCAGCTCCGAAGTACTTGAGGCCGGCGCGCTTGGCGAGGGCATCGAGGCCGGTCTTGGGACCATTGCCCTTGCCCTTGCCCGCTGCCATGCCCAGGGGCAGAGAGGCCAGGAAGAGGAGTGATGAAGGGAGATGCATCTTGACGTGTTGTTGCAGATCTGGGAGTGTGCCTGGCGAAGGCAAGAGAAGGGCGACACCACGTCCCTATTTAATCACGGGAGGGCTGCTCGGGGGAGGGCGGCGGTCCGCAATCCCCGGGTTCATGGCCCTCCGGGGTCCTCCACCACGATGCTCTCGCCGCTGCGACCTCGGTTCTTGCGCCCCATTCTCGAGCGTGTAGCGTGCAGGCGTTTCCCGATGCGGCACAGGGCGGCGGGCCGTGGACCGGGCTGTTGGTGTCTGGCCCGTCCAATATTTGGTTGGACCTGCAGACGCGCGCAGGGGCTCATTTCGTCAAGGCGGGAGCCAGCTACTGTTGCAATTCAGCCGGCAGCCGTGGAAGTCTTCCAAGCTTCCACAGCGTCTGAGCGAGACCGCCGGATAAAAGGGGGTTGCATTCTGCCGAGACGAGCAAGCTTGGCGATGGTGGTTCCTGAATCTTGCGGTTGATGCCGCCATCTATCTTTCAGCCGCATCCGCGTGTTGCCCGTTTTGTTCGTTTCATGGTGGGCTTTCGTTTCATTAAGGGCTGCGATTGAATCTGTAGAGGAGGCGTTTGTGTGGTGAGCGAGCCTGGTACGGTTTACAGTCCTTGCATAGTGTGTGTTCGACGCGCGACACGCACCGTGTTCTGCCCGCGAACCACCACACCACGAACCGGGCTCCGTTCTCGCTTGGCAGGCGGGGATGCGGGGTAAGAGGCTCCACTCAAAGTTGGAGAAATGGGTTCTCGAAGGGCGAGACGAAGGCGATTTCCGCCGCGAGTGCAGCTAGCAGCCGGGTATGTCTCGATGTGGCTAGGTTGCGAGAGCGGTGGTCCGGGAGAAGGACGAGCTTCGAGAAGAATCGGCAGTGTCCCGGTTCGAAGCACGTGCATGGCCCGAGGGGGTTGACTTCAGACCGCGTCTTTCGGAGCCGACTGGAATTGACACCAGGGTTAGGGTAAAGATCTGTTGATGACATCATGGTTGATGCAAACCGCCAGAGAATGGTCGCGTCACGATTCGCCGCCAACTTGGTCGGTGGTTGGCACACCTTGGAACGGGTGAATTCGCGTCCCATATTACGGGTGTCGAGCCATTGGCTTTTGGTGAGTTTGACATTCAACTTCTACCAATCTCACCAAGCCTTCACTCACATTACACCACGTTCCAGTTAATCCCCTGCCTACCACCTTAACATTCCCCTCCGAGGCCAACCGACCACAATGTTTACCGCTCGTTTCCCGACACGAGTAGCCCCTGCCGCTCGGAATTTCCGGGCCGTCCGGCTGCGGCAGCCACAGCGCCGATTCCAATCTTCGCAAGCCGGTGCGACTGGGTCCTCCCACTTCGCATCAGGCGTCGCAGGCGGCGTGGCGGGCGCGGGGCTCCTCTACGGCATCTATCTCATGACCCCCACCGGCAAGATGGCCCGTAAAATCAACGCGGCAGCGAGGGAAACCGACAGGAAATACCAGGAGGCCGCAGCCACGATACGAGACAAGACGCCGACCACAGACGAAGCCGTCAACAGGCTCAAGCAGTTCTGCTACTCCTACGTGGCGTGGGTCCCCGGGGGCCGCCAGTACGTCGACACGGCGTTTAATGACCTCGCTGCGATCCGCGAGAGCCACGGCGAGGAGGTAGACCAGATTGTCAGCGAGACTTACCGCGAGTTCCAAGGCATTGCGGGCGCCGGGCTGAGTGTCGAGTCGGCATCCAAGGCATACGACGCCATTGCCAACCTCGCCAAGAAGATTGCCAACCTTAGCGGCAGCGCGGCCGACCAGATCCTCGAGCGCCACCCGCAGCTCAATGACAAGGTCGGCGAGTCCATCAAGCAGCTGAAGGACATGGGTGCCCAGTACGGGCCCGAGGCCAGGAAGCTGGTCGACCAGACGTGGACACAGGTCAACGACGTCATGTCGAGCGGGTTCTCCGCCGAGAGCGCAGACAAGGTGCTCAAGATTGTGGAGGAGCGGACGCAGCAGATCCGCAAGATCGGCGATGACCTTTGGGACAAGGGTCTCGAGCAAGCGAAGCCATACCTCGACAAAAGCCCGAGGCTCAAGGAGCTCGTCAAGGGCAACCAGGAGATCCTTAAGAAGGAAAACGTGACCGGCTTGTTCCAACAGATCAAGAGCCTCGGGGAGGGCGGTGACATGGGCAAGCTGGAGGACTATGTCAAGCAGACGGTCGCTAAGGCCAAGGCCAAGGGGTCAAATGCAACAGGCGGAGGTGCTGGGTTTGCGGCGTTAAGCCAGCTGTTGGGGACCGCTTCGGACGATGCCGGTCGCAAGTTGCAGGACAACATTGGGTTGCTGAGCGAGGTCGCGAGCAAGCACTCTTCCGAGGGCAAGGAGTTGGCGGAGGAGACCAAGAACGACCTGAGGAAGTTGTTGGAGGAAAAGGCCAAGAAGGCACAAAAGATAGCAGACAGCGCAAAGAAGGACGCCGAGTAGGTCGTCAAGCTAAAGCCTTTGTAGTGTGATCAATGCAGTACCCGCGTAATCCTTCCTGCGTTAACAAGACACTCTCTGCACTATAAATGCAACTAACTTCAAGAAAAGGGAACAGCAAGGGGGGGTAGCAAAAGGATGGTTAGTTTTACTGCACTAGCCTAGTTCGAAATCGTAGGTTCAAAGGGGTAAGCAATGTGGCGCAGTGGTCGGCGAGGGGGTGTTGGTCTTGAGGGAATGCGCAGGGGTTTGTTTGGCTGAGGTCTCCGGAAGTTAGCCGGCGTAACTCCAGGAAAGGGTAATACAATGCATCAAAGATCTGATTCATGTGGCAGTATACAAGATTGTTGTCCTTCTAGGCGTGAACCGGGTTTGGCTCCCAGGCGGGGCTTTTTGGTCCCTATAGCAGAGCTACAGAGGCTGCCATTGAAAAGGGGCTCCCACCTTACAAGTCCACGCGCGCGTGCGAAGGCACAGCGTCACCGAAGTGATCATTCCTACCTTTGTTGCCTTTGCCTTGTAACTGAATTCGGCTAGTTGGGCGCGTTGACGACCCAACCGGCGAGCGATTATCCAGCAGGTACATACCTAGGTACTTTCATCACTCCTCACGACATACATACCACTCCCTGGGGCGAGCGACAACCATTGAAATCATGATTTCAGGGGTCGGAAACTAAATTATGTGCATACGCGAGTTCTAAACTGAGACTCATAGGAAACACGACCAGTCACATAGAAAAACCAAGAAATTGCAGAGCCCTTGTGGCAAGCTAACCCCGCGGGTTCAAACCTTCCGGTTTGCTAGCAGTGTCGCCGGAACGGTGGCAGCACTCCACGATCCGTCCGTCGGGACAAGGGCCTTCGCCATCGTGGTGCTCGTGTCGCCGGTCTTATCCTTCATCGCTTTCAGGGTGGAGATGGTCGATTGTCTGTTGATCTGAACCTGCAAGTTGTATTTGGGCGGCTTGGTGGAGGTTTTCCAGAAAAGAGTTGGTAAGATGAGGCTGTGAATGGGCAAAGAAGCTCCACTAACATTCCGGACATCCAAACGAAAGTCTCTCGTGCTGTAAACCATGTATGCCGGGCGAGGATCCCTGAATCCGGTTAATTTGGCATCGGGAATAGACTCGATGAAGTCCCGCAAGGCCGCGGTAGCCTTGCCCATGCTGTTGTTGTTGAGAGGGAGGTAAATATGGGGAGAATGTGGCCTAGTAACGACGATGGTGTGTTGGGAGTACGTGTTACTCGACGAGATGTACACTGGTGGTCCATGGACGAGAGATGCCAGGCCCCGTCGCTCAGTAGGGTGGGCAAGCACCCGACTTATGACACCCATCGTACCTGATACAGGCCCTGGATGTGCCACCCGCATGCCCAGCCATATTTTTGTCCTCTCCGTCCCGGACCTGTCCCTCAATCGCTCATGGTCAGAGATATGGGCGGCCATGCGGGCGGCACATTCAGGGGCCCGTATCAAAATGGTTGTTGGTGTACAACTGGGGCAAGTCAATAAATCAACTTGAATACATCTCGTGCAGCCGGCCGTTTCCAGGGCGGCCGTAGTTGGTGCCCGTCGTAAGGTATGGCTTCGGCGCCGCGGCTGGAACACCTAAGGTGCTCGCAGTTGGTCAGGGACACGCGTGGCAGAGGGCACAGTACCTGATATTGAGGCAGTTGGTTTCGACGAACTCTACAGCCGCAGCTGCCAGGGTGGGCGGCGGTAATGCCAAAGCGAATGTTGACGGGCAAACCAATAGGTGGCTATTAGTAGCAGGTTCCGCTTTAATAAATGGCGTTGTCGCAATGCAAACCAGGGGTTTGTAGCCTTTCCAATAACCAACACAGAATAATCTCCCTTGGGTTGGTTACCGACAACTTTCTCCGCCCCATCAACCTCTCACGACGAGAGAGATTTGAATTGCCGCTGCAAATTTACCATAGCCACAATTGTCTAAATAGCCCTTTTATTCAGGTTCTTACTCATCTCGCTATGCCAGCGGACAAGCTTGGGGGGTCCGATTTCGATGGTCTTGGGTGGGTGCGGGACGGAATCTGGGGCTCGGAGCCTCGCTGGACGGTCGAACTCGACGAGAACGCCATCAAGGACACTGCCTCGTCTTCCTTGAACCTCACAACCACCCCCTGCAACATCGAATTCCTTGCCCAGGGCGTATTTAACAAGGTTTACATTCTCACATTCTCCGAGAAGAAGAAGGAGGTCATCGCCCGTGTCACGCTGCCCGCTGATCCCAAATGGAAGACGCTCAGCGAGGTGGCCACCCTACAATGGGTGCGCGACAACACAAGCCTGCCGATCCCAGAAGTGATTTTTTACCAGGCGGACAGAGCTAGCGCCATCGGGTTTGAGTGGGTTGTCATGTCCAAGATGCCTGGCAGATCGTTGCGGGATCGATGGAGGGACGTGGGTTTCTCGGCCAAAAAGCAGATCGTCCGCCAACTCGCAATGTTCTGCTCCGACACGTTTCGCGCCCAGCTCCGGGGCATCGGCAACCTCTTTTGGGATGGCACGGGACCCGTACCTGGCAGTTCAGCCCGAAAACGTGGCTCCTTTCGCGTCGAACGAATCGTCTCGATGGAATTCATGTGGGACAGCCGCATTCATGCACAGGTCTCCCGTGGCCCTTTCCAATCAAGCAGGGACTGGCTCCTGGCTCGGCTCTCGCTGGCTGAGGTGGAGTGTCGCGAAGGTCTGAACCGTCTCCAAAAGGCGGCCTCGGAGGAAGACGACAAAAACGAGGACGAGTACGAGGACGATCTTGAAGACCTCGAACACACCATGGACATTATCACACGGCTCAAGCGGCATCTGGACGACTTTTTCCCTCCGCCCAGCACCGACGCAGAGCCCGAGAGGACCATGATCTTGCACGATGACCTCTCGCGCCAAAACACTCTGGTGGATGACCATGGCAACTTGACGGGGGTGGTAGACTGGGAATGCATCTCGGCCGTCCCCCTCTGGTCCGCCTGCCAGATCCCTTCTTTCCTGCAGGGGAAACTCCGCTATGAAGAGCCCATCAAGGCCCAATACGAACATGGCGGGGATGGAGAAGTGGATGAGCACTTCTGGGAACACCTTGACGACTACGAGCTGACGCAACTTCGTCGCGTCTTCCTCGCGGAGATGACGAAACTACAACCAGAATGGGTGGAAATCTTCGAGTCGAGCCAGCGACAGAAGGATTTTGATTTCGCCGTTTCCGGCTGCAGTGACGAATTCTTGATCCGCTGGATCCGGGAATGGCTCGATGATATTGAAAAGGGGGTGGAGGGTTTCGAGGGCCTAGAGGAGAGGATCGATAATTTCTCGCTTTAAGGCGAACGGAGAAGGGCGAGTTCGGTAGTGATGCTGAGTCATGAATCCATCTCTCGGGTATTAATACAAACCCTGTTTCACATGAAAGCGGTTTATCAAATAGCCCCGTGTTTTTTTGTTATATCTCTATAACCTGTGGGCCGGGGGTGTTGTCGGACGGCGACCTGGAGGGAGCGCGTCGCCGGTCTACCTCAGTGGCGGCATTGGTGGGCGACCGCGAGGCACAGATTGGGCCGTTGGAGTTTCACTGTTTCAGCTGAACCGGGGCCAACCCTTGTTATCACATCTGAGTCATTCCCTCGCCAGATGAAGAAGGTTGAGATTGGTCAGTTGTGGTGTGGTTGGCCACCATTAGCTTGCGGGCCACGCCGCTCCATCTCGTCTCATCGCTTCGGGCGCATGATGCACCATGGCGGTTTTTGCGGAATTGGATGATTGGCTGTTCGCCTTGCACTTACTTGGACAATCCTAATGTTAACGGCCCCCCCCACATTTGGAATTGGAAAGTGGGTAGTATCCGTAATGTAGGGATAGACCTGGCATCACAAAAACTGCGCCGTACAATTGCGCTGTCGACCACCGAACAACCGACTCTAACCAGCGATGTCAGACGGCGTCTCGCTTTTACGCTTAAGCCCGGTCATTCGACATCGCATCTACCGTTACCTGGGTTTGGATTCGTGGGACGGCCACCCCTACCAGTTCTGCCTGCAGCGAGGGAAGGTCGAGTACGGTGACTGTGGTGACTTCTATTACACACCGAACCCGAGCCTTTTCCATGGTCTGCTGCTTTGTTGTCGGGACATTTACGCCGAGACAGCTGCCCTCCTTTACTCGACTAACCTCTTTATTCTCTACTATTCCGATTTGAACACACCCCGTCGCGCCGGTGTCCGACCCTTACAGTCGCTCTACGACCTGAGCCCATCGGCACTTCTCACACTGTCTCACCTCAAGATTGTCATCAACGAGTCTGCATGTCACCAGCAGGTCATCGACACCATCTATATATGTTGCCTCCAGGGCAACGACTCTTATGCCGTTTCGGGCATTTCCTGTGGGAACAGCTGGCACGACGCCCACACCCACCAGTTGCCGCTTCTGAGTCTGCCTTCCACTGATGAACACCATGACGATCCGGCCCCCGTCCCCTCCGTGTTGGCATACTGGTGCTCAGCTGCCATCCATCTGTTGTCACACATTACGCCCGGCCGTCTCGCCCTCTCACTGGTTTGCGATATTGACCCACGACACCCTCAAGCGTTGGACATAGCCGAGGCCGTTGTTGATCCTCTCCGCCAACTCGCCCAATCTTATTTGCGGAATGTAACATACGACTGGCCAGGTCTACAGACCGTCGCTTTCGACAGCTTGCCCAAGAAACCGTTTTCCACGCTACCGGGGCCCCTGTGTTAATCCCAACCTCCCCGTCGAATGCGGCAGCCACCACGCTGACAAGTCTCCCGCGTGAGCTGCGCGTACGGATTCTCGAATACACGGACCTCATCACCCCAAGAAACGACGTGATATGGACTAGGCAACGTCGCGCATATACAGTAATGTATTTGGGGTGGAGCGATGACGATATATCAGCAGCCGACGTCCAGCATGGTAGTCAGTTCTTTTCCTGCTGGGATGAGACAAACCCCAACAGAGGCAAAGGAACTGCTAGCGGCTGTTTTTGTCGCCGTCACGCCGCCTTCTCGTTTACCTGTCAGTGCTGGGCGCCCCCCGGACCGGCGCTATTCCTCGTCTGCCGCGCTCTCTGTGACGACGCCCGGTTTGTCTTCTTTTCTGGCAACCGCTTCACCGTCCACGACCACAAACTAGATCCGCCTTGGGAGCTACCAATGCTTGGTCAGACCGAGCACGACGGGCCCGTGCCCACCTACCCTTACCCTTACGAACGGTTTGCCGCCTCGGACTTTTTGCGCAACGTCGTCCCCATGTGCGCCCTCACCCACCTCCGGTTTCTCGACCTGATATTCCCCCCGTACCGCGCTTGCAGCTGGCCCGAAAAACAACACCCCGCTATGCAGGACTGGTGGGCCATGGTCGACTGGCTCCGGAGTAAAATCAACCCGCCGGCACTGACATTGCGAGTGGTAGTCTCGGAGCTAGGTGACGCCCCCACGCCGTACCACCGCACTATCACAAACCAGGAAGGAGACACGCTCTCGGAAGCCTTTCTCCAGCTCTCGGAGCCTCTGAAAGCACTGGGCAAGGACGGACTGGCCCGGTTTTATACCCGTTTCCCTTACCCGTGGAAACACACGGCGGAAACCAAAGCCCAGCACCGGGGCTACGAAGGTTGGAAATGGCTGCGGCGCGAAGAGGAAGCTCTGAAGGAGCGAGTCGAACGCTACGTTATGGGCGACCGGTACGGATCTCTCTACGCAAACGGCAAGCAAGAACCTGAGTTCGGTGATATGTACAGGGTGTATTGTGGCTCGGGTTATCTCGATTGATGCAGGGCGGCAGGTGCATTTATGGCGTTGGATTGTATGTACATGTATTCGAAATCGTGAAACTCTCCATCACGGCACATTTACCAAGGTGCTCATTTAGGGCAATCCGTTTACGTTCCTGGGGGTGAAGTTGAGAGAAGAACGGCCGTTCAAGGGAAGGAGGTTTAACCTAAGCTCACTAATTACTTACAGGCTAGTTTGACCCAAACTCAAACCCAGCTCCTTGATGAAGATATCGGCAGCCTTCTCACCAATAACCAAAGCAGTGTTGTTTGTATTCGCAGCAACGTTGCGAGGCACAATACTCATGTCGGCAACCTTGAGGCCCTCGACGCCATAAACGTCAAGGTTCCCATCTACAACACCGCTCTCATTGCGCGGCGCCATCTTGCACGTTCCGAGAGAATGCCAAGTAGTGCTGATGTTCTCGCGCAACCACTTTTCAATGACAGCATCATCCTCGGCTGAGTACTCAATGTTGGGCGCGTCGGCTGGGAGCGGTCCATCTTCAAGACTGATGATTGCGGCCTGCGAACCAGGGGCAAAAGGTGGGTGGCACGCGGCCAACTCGCCCCGATAGGAGGGCATTCGCCGCATAATCTCCCGCTGCTTTTTGTAGATCCATTGGTGCTTCTTGATATCCAACTCGCCCTCGTCGGCGAAAAACCCATTGTCGAAGTCGACCGGATCTTCGAGCTGCGGTCCCATGATATGGATGTGCCCACGCGAAAACGGGTAGACAGTGAAGGCCGTTATGGCCAGCCCAGGGCCACCGGTTGAGTGCCTCGGGTCCCCGGGAAACCCAGCTACCACGGAGAAAACCACGATGGGCCTTTCGGGATGATCTCTGAACTCCCGGTCCCATGCCTTTTTGAACTCGGGTCCGAGGGCGGCAACCTCCGCGTCCGTCGGCCGGGCCTTCCCCTGAACCTCTTGGGCGTTCCAACCCAGCATTGGGTGTTGTGCCTTGATCAGGTCTTCTGGGCGTCCCATGCGGCCGTACGCTAGGTCGTCAAGCGTGTCGCTGGCATCCAGTGAATTGAGGTATGGGTAAATAGCCAAGTGATGGTCCTCGTAACCATTCCCAACACCAGGTGCCTCTGCCACAACAGGTACACCCGCAGCTTGCAAGACCGCTCGGTTGCCGACGCCGGACCTTTCCAACAGAGAAGGTGTGCCGCAGGTTCCGCACGATATGACAACAAGTCTGCGCGCTTTGACGGTCCTGGTGTCGCCTGCACTGCCGCCGAAGGTCGGGTTCGGCCGGAGCTCAACACCGACCGCCTTGTTTTTGTCGAACAGAACACGCTTAACCTGGGACTCGACCAACACGTGCAGGTTGGGGTGCTTCCCGTCATTTAGCAAAGGGTGAAGGTAGCAGGTTGCCGCGTCCTGTCGCTTGCCATCGGGAGAAACGTAACGATAGGCACGCCCCACGGCATTCACAGTCTCCAGGTCCTGCACATCTTCGACCTCCGGCCACCCAACCTTTGCTACCGATGCGATGAATTCATCTTCGACCCTCTTCGAGTTGTACGTGCCGCGAGTGACATGAATGGGGCCATCGTGGCCATGGACGTCTTTCTCGTCTTTGCCATGGTACGTCTCGAGCTTGACGGGTGTTAGTACATGTAGTTTAGGGCTTGCAGGGCTGAACGGGGAGTTTACCTTTTTTAAGTAGGGCAACATCTCCGCGCCGGACCACCCCGGGACATTCCAAGAGTCAAAGTCGGACTTTTGCGCCCGGCTGTACATCATGAAGTTTGTGGACGAGCCTCCGCCGAGCACACCGCCGGACGGCAAGATGAGCTCACGGTCTGCTAAGGCAGCGGAACTTTTGGTTTTGTAGAATAGGTTTGCCGTGCTGCCGGGCGCGAGATGCGCTAGGAAGAAGGCCGGGTGGGTAATGGTTGGGACATTGGCGTTGTTCTGGCCGCCCTCGATCATTAGGATCGAAAGGTTCGGGTCTGCAGCCGCCAGCCGTGAGGCAACAACGCAGGCTGTCGTGCCTCCTGGAAATTGTCAACAATTCGAAGTGTAGCTGTATCGAGCATGGATACTTGCCGCCAGCGATGATGACATCCACCTCCTGGATATCATCGGGAAGCTTGTTGTAGAGGCCCATGGTGAGTCCGAGTCAAGAGAAGTCAGAGGGTCTGGGGGAGAAAGGAAGTGTCTGGTGAAAATGCCCCGAGCCCAAGATTGGAGGGAACCCAACATTTATTCACGGTAAGCAGTAGATCTCACGACATCTTCCCCCGCAATCCCTGTGTGCGGGCGAAGTACCTAGGTATTGATGGAATCAACATTTCCCCACACAGCCTAATTACAGACAAGCGAGCCCAGGGCACGAACCAGAGCATTGCGGGGCCAGCTTACAGGCATGCCTTCAACCAATGGCGAAGTACGATATCGAGCTGCTGGGCGGAATGTCAGCTTTACGTTACATCGTATAGGCTTTGGTGGCCGTGTTGGTTTCTGCTTTTACTCTTCAACCATGAACCATGATCCATCGTGACTGGCGATTCCTACTCTACCTACACCGCCATATTCCGCCTAGAGTATTAATAGTCCTGACCGTATTCCGCCAATGCCCCTATCCTTAGTGCCCGCACATCACTAGACTACCTTCTTCTGCGTTCACTCGTTCTTTTGCAGATGACAACGTCACCGACGGCATATTTGGGCGCGGCGGATTCAAACGGTACCAGCGACTCATCTTGGTACGGATGAGAGTGGCTGCCATGGGGCCCTTTGCGGCGTATTAGCTTCCTGGACCGCTTGACGGATGACTTAGACCGGGGCAGTATCCAAGTTCCACCATGTCATTGTTGGGGTATACGTAACCCTATCGTTTACGGTATCTGGGCTTAAGGTCCTAGATACGACTTGCTCATCTTGAACGGAGTTGTTTTGGCAGGTGTGCTCAGGCCGAGGTATTACGGACGGATGTTGGTCACCAACCCGCAGGTATTGGGAATATGGCACTCTTGCGTACATGGCTAGCGCTCACCCACTGATAGGGATTAGCCGGGTGAGCGATGGGCACCTTTGGGCTTCCCTTCAAGGTTTTTCATTGGCTTATTTAGCGTGTTCAAGGACTAGTATATCCTAAAGTGTATGTACAGCTATTACTGCCTTGTTATAATGAATCTTGCTGACTTTGTGGGTAAGCCGGTTACTATACCATTATACTAACGAGACCTACTTATATAGAGATTGGACGCAGCGACGGAGGGACATGCCTCCTGCGGCTGACCTGGCCTGCTTGAAGCGGTTAGAGGCTGGTCAAAGCCAACGGCGCGAGAGTCAACCATTCTTGTAGAAGTACTGCCTCTTCATGGCGGTGAAGCCCCTCTCACGTCGCCCTGAAACGCAGTACATAAATGCTAAGGCACCGCGATACTTCACTCATCCCCGACCCCTAACCATGGATACAATCTTAACCCAGTCAAGTTGGGCTTGGGTGCCTGTACAAGTGCTTTCCTGACGCAAACATCTCCAGGCTTGCAGGGCCGCCTGAAACGCGAGCGAGCGGAAGCAGTCACTCAGATTTGATTCGCCGGTGGCGAGAATGAATTTCCCGGCACCGGGTGTCCGTACAAGCCAGAGTATTCCCATGTTTTTGACTTTCTTAGGGTTACGACGCAAAAGAAAAGAAGCAGACGCTCTCGGGCTCATGGGCTATCATGAGACAGCTTTTATACAGATCACGGCGGGCCCAGAGCACTTGGTGTGGGAACAATACTATCCTTTTGCCTTTCCATGTCACCCAGCTGAATCCCCCTTCCTGTTTGACCTCGACGTCGGCGCATGTGTTGTCGTTATCTTGCGTGGGGGGTGTAATTTCTATACCGCCCACCGTTACGGCTTTGGGCGAATTGCCGAAACGACATGACACGGTGAATTCTACGCCGGGGAAACCCTCCGACGTCCATCTCGTTGCTGCGTATTCGTCCCGGCCTTGCACTCTGACCGCCACATTGTCTATGGGATGGTCAATCGTGCTGGAACCGAACTCATTGGAGAGAAGCGTATCCCCTAGGAGTTTGGTTCGCGGGTGTACTGTGACGGAACCGGTCAAGGTGATCATCTCGGCATACGTCGAAAACTGGATCCCAAGGTACCCCTCTCGAAAACAGCAGATGATGGAGACGGCCGTGGCATCGTCCCTGGAAAACTCAGTTCTCATGATCTGTGTGAGTATGTTGCCAAAGCGGGGATTGTAGCGCGACGTTTCAAGGCACTGCGGGTGGGCCGTCAACGAACTTGGGCTGCTGTAGTCTGATTTCTCCCACACGTAATAGACAAGGTTCTTGGAGGTCGCTCCGCTAGCGATGAGTGTGCCCGAATAGGAGAAGGCCATTGCGTGGACACTTTCGCAGCGCGCCTCATGCCGGAAAACGCATCGCCCCGTGGCCGTATCAAAGAGGAGCACCAGCGGGGGCTCGGTGTATGTGGCAAGGACGAAATGTGTGCTTTGCGAGTTGAACGCCAGAGCCACAACGCCCCCTGGCAGTTCCGTCTGTATGTCCGTCCAGTCATGGGTGTTGACCAGGTGCAACATGTTCGATATGGCTGTAACGGCGAACCTCGAGTCCGGAGAGAACGCCCAACTCAGGGCAGTCCAAGCGGGATCGACCGTCTCTTTGTTGCGGACAACGTCGAGGCCGAGCGAAGGTGTGCCGTCGAGTCGCAGTTTGACCGACGCAGTTGCCACCTCCCACAGTTTGACTTGGCCCGAACTGCTGGTTCCGCAGATCTTCCTATTCGGGGAGTAAATTGGAAATGGAAGCTCGGCCGGCTGGCCTCTACTCGAGTCGTCCGTTTCTGTTGGCTCCAAGTGACCGCGTGGATGGGCTCGGCTTGGTGACTCTCCACCCGATGCCTGCATATCCCAGATACTGACCGAGTCGTCATTTCGTGCGCAGGCGAGACGACTTCCACAGGGGGAGAACTTCAACGCATCGATCACTGGCAGCTTCGACTGGAAGAAGTCCTCGTCCTTTATCCATGTTTTGAAATTTGCTGTAGAGTGGTAGGTTGGGGAGAGGGGACACGCCTCGAGGCGGAAAACAGCAATCGAGTCCCGAAAGGATAAAGCGGCCATACTAGCATCCTTTGAGACCGCTATCTCGATACCTAAGTTGGGTTTTGAAGAACCCCAACGCTGTTCCTGGCGGAAGTAGGCGTCCAGTCCGAGGTTGTCATGGGGCACGCTCCATTTGGCAAGCTCGCGTAGGGGGTCATCCATGTTGTAGAAAACAACCACAGACCGGGTGACTATGACAAGGATGCTGCCATCATCCGATAATGCCGCCCCGCTTGGCTCGGCTATATCCCCTAGCAAAATATCCCGCGTCTTGTGTTCACTCATGTCGTGGAGGAGTAGTCTTTGGCCGAGACAGACGGCAAGGACGCGGCCATTGCGCACGAAGTGAATGTCTCGAACGAGACTGTCGCACGGAACGTCAATCTCCTGTAGAAAAGACCCATCCCTCGCGTCCCAGGTCTTTAGGCGTCGCTTCGCCTGCCGGAACATCGATGCCTCTTCAAACCACACGAGAATGGCCGAGCCATCGTTGGCGAACTTGATCGCCTTGTACACGCAGGCCGAGGGGCTGTTCTCGAGCCGGCAGACCGGCTTGTGCGACCCTACATCCCACACACCAATACCCTTCTCGGACCAAGAGGCAACCAGGCGGCCATCATTCGAGTGTGCCAAACCGTCCTCGGTGGCATCAAACGAGCCGGCAAAGCTGCCATCCGCGACGGTCCAGCGCAAGGCGTTTCTCCCTAGAGTGCTACTTCCCACAAGAAGGGTCTCGCCATTTTCCGAAAAGCTTAGCCGGAAGTCCCGCGAAGTGTAGGAGAAATACCATTTCGACAGGTCGAATCCCGAGCGTTCGTAACGGGGGGCCGTCACCGATCGCTTGTCTTTGTCGCCCCATTGGTAATCGGATACATCCAGGGTGTATTCACAGGGACTCCAGTGAGCGGGGGAGTCGTGCGCAATTTTTAGGCAACAGGGGATGTGCCCGTAGTTCATGCGCGTCAGGGAGGTTCTTGGGATGAAGTACTTGGCGAGGAAATACACCTGTGCCGGATGTGCCTGAATAATTGGCCTGTAACGTACGAGAAACCGGGAGGCGTCGACCAGAAGGGCCTTGAGTCTCTCTGATGTCGTCGAGGAAGTCGGTTCGCTGTCAATGGCGGCCTTCAGCTCCTGGATCATGTCGAGGCAGCGCTGTATCCTGTGCAGGTGGCCCATGACGTGCACCCAAGGGAGAAATCTTTCTTCGAAAAAGCGAACCACCAGTGGCCAGGCAGTGAACGTTCCCTGGGCTCTTTCTACATGGTGCGTCCAATGGCAGTATATGTATTGCAACTTCTTCATCCTCTGAAGATCCTCCCGTGACGCGTCGAGGCGTTTCAGGGAGCTCCGAGTAGAAAGGTCCGGCATAGGAAGTAGTGCCTGACCTATTAGTGCTTGCAGGGACCGCTCGGCAATCACACCATGCTCCATTGGCGAAGAGGAAGAAGAGAGGAAAGGCTTGTTGGGGCCTCCGTCGCCCATTGTGAGGTAGTCTTTGGCGGATTTGTGCACCAGGTAGACATTGTCTTCAGTGAGCCTCAGAATGTGGCCACATTGCTGGACAAGCTCCGTGGTGCTGTGGTGGCCGCTCGATTCCGGGTTGGGATCATAGAATTCGGGAGGTAATCCGCCCGTGATAGCTAGCTCTGAGAGAGAGAGAGCCTCTGTTGCCAGTAGAACGGCCTTCAGCAAGTTCTGGAGAGTGTGCTTAGGGCTGTTTCGATTGTCCTTTTCAATGACCCGCTGTATCATTAATCTGTACCGCTGGTACACGCTCTCGCCATGAACACGGTTCTCGAGATCCGACAGCCATTTCGGGATATCCACATTCGAGGTCATCCGCAGGTCCTTCAACACGAGACTGACGTACAGGAACGTCTTCTCCGCGCCAGATTTCAGCAAATATAGGACCCGCTGCTGCAGTGGACCCGAAAGTTGTTGATTCGCACCCACGACAAGGTCCAAGTACTCATCCACGCTCTCCCCAACCTCGGTCGAAGTGTCCAAGTCGACCGTGTACACCTCCGTCACAGGACTGAGGGAGCGGCGGAGCTGGGGCGATGGCCTGCTGGTGAAAACCCACTTCACGCACCGACGAAATGATTCCTTCGCAACGAGATCCAGAAAGCGCTGGACTTCTCCCTCATCACGACACTCATCCAGCGCGTCGACGAGGAAATAGACAGCTCCGAGGCGCGTCGACGCGTTGACCGTCTTTGCTAGGATGCCCCACAAGGTGTCCATCCTGGCCCCCTTGATGTCTTCCGGAGACTTGAACTTGTCGATCAAGAACCGCATCAGATCTCTGTCCTCCTGGCCAAGCCCATAGATGAGGCCCTTCAGGATGGAGATGACGGTGTTGGTGGTGCTATCGGTTTCCCGACAGAAGAAGTAGCCGATAAAAGGCTTGGGGTTACTTGTGCGTGCGAGCTCGTCAACGAGGCCTAGAGACAGAACCGTCTTCCCCTTCCCGGGGCCTCCGACCACCCAAAGGATGCGGGTCTCTTCCGCTTTTTGCCAGGCCTTAAATTCGGGCCTGGTGAGAATCCTATCCCAGCATGATTTGATTGGTTTGTCGCCGGCGGAGCCCAGAGCTTTCGTGCGCGAATCTTCCGGATCGACCCCCAGGCCTCTGAAGTAGGCGTCAATTCTGGGCGCTGTCTCGTGATGATGATGCTCTAGTGTTCTTGTAAGTACCTGAGTCTATTCCACACGCTGCATTGGCGTACATACCATGTTTGACCTGCACGGTCTCGTGGTATTTGCTGATATGGTAGTCGGGGTTGGTCACTGGCAGTTTGTCAGTTTCCATCCACTTCCCTTCTCGCTACGAGTACAGGACAGTACCGCTCTTGGTCCCCACATCTTCATGATGCACCCCGACCTGAATCCCCTCATTTCGCTCTGTGTACACGGTTGCCCGTGGCTTGTCCACGGAACCCATCCTACATCACGTTGACAAAATCCCGGCTTGATAAAGGGGAAGACTTGGGCTCAACAAATCGAACGATTTGAATTTGCCCAGGCACCCTCCTTTGGCCGAGGGAACCCCGCAGCTGCATGAGCTGAATCTCAAGGCGGCCTTTTTATTCGCCAGGATCGGCGCTTCGCAGTCGGGCTGCGGCCAAATGTGGCGCAGCACTCGATATCTGGCGGCAAGGAGCAGGATCACCACATGGTACCTAAATAAATACCCGAGCGTCCTGCAAAAGTCACTATTACCAACCGTCCCATCGCACGCCCGAGATATAGTCATCTCTTCGTCACCATGGAAGCTCTCGGCGCCGTTTCAAACATCGCCTCCTTGATCTCCACCATCCTGCACGGGGTCGAGTGCATCCAGCTAGCCCGAAGCTTCGACGACGACCTCAAGGTCCACCAGCTCCGCCTTGACCTCATCCGCCTCCGCCTATCGCGATGGGGCCGAGCGACCGGCGTCCTCCGGGCTGAAGAGACGGGCGACGGGCAATCCGCAAACACCGGGAACTCTCGGGAGGCTCAGGAAGATAAATTAGTCGATATCGAAGAAAACGCCGATGCCATCGAAGATATCCTCTCCGCGATACACGAGGCCCTGGAGAAGGCAAAGCATGAATCGATCAAGATGGAGCCCAAGGCTGACCGCGAGGCCCAAACCTCAACCTCGGACGATTCCTCCAACAGCGAGCTCTCGCCGCCACGCTTCAAGCGCCTCCACCTCAAAATCCGCCAGATCATCATTAACAGGTACCACCGGGCCGGCGACCACTGGAAAGGAGCCAAGTGGATTCTGTACAAAAAGGACCAGTGCGAGGCCCTCACCACGCGGCTGACCGAACTCGTGGACCAGCTCGACAAGATGGCGACGTCGGAGGAGAAGCTCGAGGAGCTGGGCAGGGAGGAGTGCGACAGCATGGGGGATAGTCTGAAGACGCTGCTGGAGATTGCGGGGCCGGTCGATCCTCTGCTAGTGCTCTGTGCGACTCAGAAGGTGGAGGGGGAGAGAGCGGCTAGGGGCGTGTCGGTCTCGGCTGGGGTTAACAATGGTGTGCAGATGGGGGTGAACTATGGGGCGTTTAAGGGCATCAGCTTTGGGACGGGAAATACAATCACCAACCAATGGGGCCGGGATTAGGGAGGGAAATGGCTCGGACACTCGAAATTTTATCATGCCTTGCAGGCTCAGCAGCAAGAATCGAATTTAGGTCATCGTTGCCAGATTATCGAGCCGTGAGGGTGAGGGAATCCTTGCTTGACTTCTTTAGGTTATATTTCGAGAATTTGTCCGCGGTAGGGGGGCCGAAGAGGCAACGCGTGGGCTGAGACATGGCGGCCAGAACAAACACCGGCTTGCCTCTGTTGTGTGGCATATGCTTTTGTATCCCCTTGCCCGCATGTACACTTTCCACATACCCAGCTCGGCAGATATCAGGCCGTGTTCGATCGCGCCGCCTACATGATGTTGGATACAGTCCGATAGCTTCACACCAATAGCCTTGTAAACAGAAAAGGACGTTCCTTGCTGCGATTGCCGTAGCGGGGAGATGCAGAAGGCAACCGGAGCAGTTGGTACCAAGTACGGTGAATTTTGAGAAAGTATCTAGTTACTAGCACTACCATCGTGTTACCACCAAAACAGCCACTACGTAATCGACATTAGCTTCTAATCGTCGCTACCGCCGCGATAACAATCAAGTTCTCCAAGCTGCGCGGGAGAGACATTCTAACGTCGCTGAAGATAGGTCGAAGGGCATTTTGCCGGCTCAACAAGAACTGTTATCGGCCAATGGCAAGGGCCGCCCAAGGGGCTTGGAGGGAAATTCGGGGAGCAGGTCAAGGAACCTAGCTTGAAACCCCCTCCGGTCTATTCTTCGAGGGCTGATACGGTGCTTTGGCGAGGGTAGGAATGCATTCTTTTGATTCAGGGTGACACTGCATACAATAGTTACCTTGAACGAAGACTATTCCAGGTGACAATGGACTTTCGCCTAAGTTCAAACCCCGCGTTCAGCTGCCAAGGGCTATGCCCAGCATGGCTTACCTGGAGGTCGGGCCCCGCGTCCGCACGTGGGGAGTATGAAGCCTTCGAGTGGGACGTTGGCTCTTCAATACGCGGGCGCGGAATGCCCGTCTTACTGACTTTTCTATCTAGGTACATGTATACATACACTGGCCCTCGCTCGCCTAGATGTATAAGATGAGAATTCATCTCCAGGAGTCGAGCGTCTTGACACCATCTCGGCCGTCTTGGATCAAAGTACATAAATTCATTCACTATGCGATCTACCCACTACCTCCTTCTGGCCTTGTCCCCACTCACTGCGATGGCCGCCCTTAATGGTCACTGCTCCGGCACCGCAACGGGCGCGGCCAAGAGGCAAGGCATTTGCGTCAAGACCTCGACTTGCTCTTCGTTTGGCGGGTCGACCATCAATGGCGGATGTCCTAACGACCCAGCGGACGTCAAATGCTGCACCATGTACCAGTGCTTCGGCGATGAGTCGATGTGCCAGTGGACCAACACTGCCTGTGATGGTACATGGCGATCCGGTCAGTATTTTTGTGTTTGATTTACATATTCCGCATTATCAACTAGGATGGATGCTGAGCGTTTGAGAATAGGACTCTGCCCGGGAGGAAGCAACTACAAATGCTGCGACTTCGTCTAAATTACGGTTAAGGATCGCGAATTCGTGAAATATGTGGCTGCAACTGTATGAGGTGATATTGTTCGCTGTTCTTGTCTACCGCCAGTGGTGTTGGAGGAACATAGCCCAGCAAAATAGCCCTGTATAGGTAGCGTTCAGTAATCGTGAAGGTCATCTCAATATTTCGTTCAGGCACTGCGGTAGAGATGAGCGAGTGTATCGTTTGCAATGACGAGGGGCTTGATCCCGCCCACGCCAAATACCCAAACATCTCGCAAGTCCGTCGACCGGGCTTTTCGCTGCCTTTTCTACCACCAATACCACGATCGCGTCCTCGATCATGTGGGGAAGGGGGTGCAAAGGTACGTAGAGTGAAAGACGCCCCACAATGTCTACCCCTTAGTAAAAAAGCTACCAATGCCCCGCCTCAAACTCCTTATGTTCTCGGCAACGGTTTCCGACGTTGACCGCTGAAACAACAGGTCGATTTCTTCGAGCGTCTTGTCTTTGGTTTCGGGCATGAATAGAAGCTGGTAGATCCAGCCCAAAACGGCGATACCACCGTAGAATCCCAGCGTCATGCCCGTCCGCGTCATAGCCAGCTGCATGGCCGAGAAATTGTACGTGACGACGAACGAGGCCAGGAAGAGCAGGGCCGTCGAGGTGGTCATGCCGTAGGACCGCAGGTACGTTGGGTACACCTCGGACGGCACCACCCACGTTAGACAGGCGTAGCACCCAAAGAAGCCCATGTACAGGATGAGGCCGATGAGGTAGGTGGCCTCAGCGGCCTCGAGGTTGGTCTTGAGGTTGATCTGGTAGCTCGCGCCGATGACAACCAAGCCGACAAAGAAGCCGGGAAGCATGGTGTTGGCCCAGAAGCGGCGGCCGTACCGCTCCATGAAAAGGACCGCGGGGATAGTGCCCAGCAATAGGGAGCCGCCGCCGACAAGCGACATGTAGTTGGCTTGTTCCTTGTCGAAGCCGATCTGGTTCATGAGCACTGACATGTAGTACATGATGGCGTTGACGCCCGTCAGCTGTCCCAGCAGGATCATGATGTTGGCGTAGATGAGCGCGCGCCGGGCGCGGGGGACCGTAAAAAAGTCGAGCCAGGGGAAGCGCTTGTTGACTGCGCTCTCGGCGACCACGCGAGCCTCTTCCCGAACGGACGCATTCATGACGAAGAACTCGCTGCGCGATTCGCGGTTGCTGACGCCGCGGATGCGCTTCCACACGCGGTACGCGTCCAGAGTACGGCCCTTGTGCACGAGGAAGCGCGGCGATTCAGGGAGGAAGAGCATGCCCACCAGCATGATGGTCGAAAACACCAAGGACGACCCTAGCATGTAGCGCCAGTTGCCGGGCACGCGCAGGAACATGGCTGCCACGGCGTAGCCGAGGACCTCGCCAAGGGCAATGTTGAGCTGGTACAGCGACACGAGGTTGCCGCGCACTTTGCGCTCGGCTGTCTCGGCCACGTAGACGGGAACCGTGCCTCCCTCCAGGCCCACGCCCATGCCGAGTAGCACCCGTCCCGCGATAATCATGGCTAGATGAAAAGTCAGCGCCTAGGCGAAAGAGCAGGAAAGGGTGTGCATACCGTAGTTGATGGCTCCGGCCTCGAGCGCTGCGCCTATCGTGTACAAGATGCACGAAATAATGATGGACCATCGCCGACCGGTCCACTCGTTGCAGGGCGACAGGATCAGCGCGCCGCCGACAGCGCCGAGGGGCATGGCCGCGTTGACGAGACTGTTCTGCCTCGTGTCCAGCCCGAGGTCAACGGGCAAGAACAGGTTGGCGCCCGAAATGGTGGACTGGTCTAGGCCAGAGAGCAGCCCGCCCATGGACGCGAAGGCGACGATGACCCAGGTGAAGTGTTTTGGGTTTTTGAACTCGAGGTCGAACAGCCCCTTGCGCAGCCCGCCTTCCGCCTCGAGCTGGGCTTCCATGTCGTCGATGAAGGCGTCGACTTCCTCGTCGCTGGGCTCGCCTGGCGCGAGGGCAAGGCCCTTCTCCTTTTCTTCCCAGACCAGATCCGGCTGCTCGACCTGGGCGTCATTGGGCTTGTCCGCCATGATGAAGACGAGGCTCTTGCTGCCGGGTTCCGAGGTAGAGGTTGAATGACGGTGCGGCGGTGCCAATGAAACAGCGGCGGTCGAATGGGAGGGGACAGAAACTGGCGGGCTCCTGAGGAGAGTTATAGCTGTGGTGGGAAAGCACAAACGGAAGTTGCCGTGTTACAACTTTCAACTGGAGGGTGAATCCCCCGCTAGCCGCCATTCCCTGCAAGTCTGTCCGAAATAGCAGCGATGCTTTTCCCTTCTCTCCGTGACAGTCCCAGATAGGGCCCCATACTCTCCCCACAAATCCCCAGCTTCTCCAGTCTCGTCCCCGGCTTGCTCCGGATTCGGGCTTGATGCATCTGGTGGAGGTGGGGCCCCAGAGGGGATGTCAAGGATAAGGGTCGGTAGGGGCCAGACCCGGCCCGAATGGGCGTGGGTCCAGAGGTGTCAACTTGTCAAGTCGACCAGCATTTTCGCCGCGCCGGGAGTTGAACACCGGACCGGCGGCCATAGCGGGAGGTGCCGTCGCCAAGATGAGCGTCTTCCTCCGACTACCAAGCGTGTCAAGGTATCGTTAACTGTACTTGGGGTTATGTCTCAGTTGAGGCAGATAATTTCTAGTTGAGGTGGAAAATGTCCCGTTGAGGTGGATGATGTGGCTCTCCGAAAGCCGGATTTTGTGTCGAATGTTTTCGGCCATCCCGGACCAAACTCTGACCTTTTTACACTACAACGTCGTGATCCGAGAATCACCCGTATGGGCATAATTCGCCGAGCATTGCCCTTTCTAGCCTTGTGGGGTTGAAGCTGTCATAATCGAGTGGGACCGGCATCACCGAGAGATCCACATATCCGCCCCAGCACCGAGAAAGCGCCAGCGCGGACGATGACGAGAGGATGAACCGGGTACAAAGACGGCAGGGGAGGGGATGGCTGGAAGGAGGAGATGCTCTGTAAAAAACCTGTGGGAAAGCTCTTTCTACGGAAACGATACCGCAAGAATGGTTTTGGGGAAGGCGAGGCCTCGTCGCTTTCCAAAGCCCACCGTACCGCAACGAAGCATCCGCATTCTCTTGAGGCGTGGCACGGAAAGTGGGAGTACGGCGAATGAGTTCCTCGACTCAAAATCTTTGTATCATCTTGGTTGGTCGTAGAATTGATGTAGCGGGATGTGGAAGGGTTGTGGTGGCGACGATGTGTTCGTGCTTGACTCGGAGCCTTGGAGAACACGGGAATGCATCACTGGCTCATTGGCCAGAGAACGTACCTTGATTTCCTGTTTTGTCTTGCGTTTTTCCACATGCTGGGGCCTAGTTCGAGACTCCAGCCGCTCAGGGGTTCAGGGGCAGGCCATTGCATTTTCAGCATATGAGAGTTGTCATGCGCTATTTAAACCATATTCTCCCTATGAGACCTTGACAGTACGTAACCCACATTGGTGCCTGTGCGGTGTTGTGTATCACCACTTGCGAGACCGCGTCTCTTCGGTTTATGAATTTGCCGAGAGCGGCATGCACCACGGCCGAGCAGCGCCGAAGCTACCGAGCGACGTCGCGATGAACCATCCAGGATCGTGACGCAAACCTCGTTCCCAACGCAAGCCCGGAAAACTCGGTTGCCGACGTTGAGCAAAACGGGAACATGGATGCCGAAGAAGTCCCTCTCACCACCGTTTCTACTAGCGAGGAACTAGTACCATCTCCTACACAGAGCACCCAGCAAAAGGACGACTAACCTAGATAGTCATTGCCAGTTTAAACTCTACATTTGTCGACCCTAGCCGGTTGTGCACCCGGGTATTGGGGCAGCTGGGTCTGCGGCGAAAGGGAAACCAATTTTCAAGGAACTCCCGGGTCTCGGTCCAGACCCCCCCCCCCGGCCTGCTCGACTTCAGTGTTAATCCACCACGGCAAGGGTTGGCGGGGGCGCCCGGCCACCGGTGAAACTGCCCAGATACGTGATATTAGAGCCGCAGGGATTCAGACCAAGATGTTATTGTGCCGCATAGCCCGAAAATCTTTCTCAGCCGCAGGGATGTCGTTCTCGGCCCCAGACCGAGACGAGTGTTTCTCTGGGAGGGCGAATCCATAAGGAAAGCATGGAAGGGCCACTGTCCACGTGCGGTTCCAGTCGACTTTGGGCCTCTTGCTCTTTGCCCACTTTGAAAGATCCGTGTCGTTTCTGACTTGGACATCTACGTTCGAGGACAACGCGGCCGGGCGTTTTGCGGATGAAGGGCCCAAGATCGAAGAGCGGGGCCATGGCTGGGAGGCCGACATCCTCGGGCCCCGTATACACGAGACTAGCCATGAGTTACTTTTGGTTCACCGTACTATGTATGTACTGGACGATCGTCTCGACAGTCACGGCGGCAGGCAGCGGCATCATGCTCAACACAACATTCCACTCGAAAAGGCCTTGGGCAAAAGGTGGTAACCGATGAAGCCGTATGTCTTCCGATCGATACAGTTTGAGCCGGCCGGGTTGTCTATGCCACACACGATATAATTTCGCAGTCACGAGCGCTGCTAAATTTAACCCTCGCCATTGTAGCCTGCGAATGCCGATACCAGGAAAAGCCCGTCACGTTGGGGGCTCGAAGCGCCGGGCAACGTACTCTGGGGGGACCAGATAGGGCTAACCTGCCAAGTACCTGTCTATTAACTAGCGACATGTCGTACACCCTCGCGAACAAAGTTGCCAGTTGGCCCCTAATCAAGTTCATACACGGGTATGGATGGGGACATTATCCCGGGAGCCACAGCTGGATAACAATATGGGCCAGGACACCCGACAGCCTCAACCCATATGCCCATGATTACCTAGGGTTGAGAATGATGCGGCCATTGTCGTACTCGAGCACTACCGCAGCGGTCGCCGCTATGGTGAGTTTCGTGGAGATACAAACAATAACGGGCCGTTCAGTCAATCTTCACCGCTGGACTCAAGCACAAGTCAGGCTACTCAGTTGGTTGGTGAGATGGCAAGCCGATGAAATTCGCTTCTCCTAGTCTATTGTGCCTGGTTAAAACAAAAAGCCGGCCACTTTATGATATCCCCCCTAGGCCTCCTCTTCTCCGTATGCCCCCAAGAGTCTAAATCATCTAAGCGCTCCACACGTCGGGGCCGGGAATGGGGTAGCTGTCGAAAGCCTCGTAGAGGTTGAAGAGGATGCCCGGGTCGGTGGCCGTGTAGAGGGACGTGGCGGGAGTGCCGCTGGGGGTCGCGGAGCCGCCGCCGGTGACCTCGAGGTTGATGCACTGGGGGTAGGCCTGGGCGCCGTTGGCGTTACCGGCCGAGTGGAGGCCGATAATCTCGTGGCGGAGGACGTAGCCGCCCGGAGCGAGGTTGCTGGGAATGGTGACAGTCCAGGAGTTGCCGTTGGCGATCAGGTCGTCCGAGGCCCAGTCGCCCGGGTTGTTGCCCGAGTTAAGGCCCTTCTCGGCGATCTTGGCGAACGAGAGGGAGCCCGCGCTGGCCGAGGAGCAGTCGCCGTTGCACGACGCAATGTAGTCGATGACGGGCCCCTTGTGCGACTCGGGCCAGGTGTTCCATTGCAGGGTGATGGTGCTGCCGGCCTTGACGCTGACAGAGTTGCTGGGTGCCTTGGCGCTCTTGTGGCAGGCGATGTCGGCGGTGCCAAAGGAGTTGGGCTCGACGAAGCCGTTGTCCTGGTTGGCGGCCGCCCAGCCAACAGCGTCGGCGGGAGCGCCGCTGGGGATGCCGCCCGTGTAGGTGACACCTTCGGCAATAACCGTCTGGACATGGCCGTGGGCGTTGACGGCGGCCGCAAACGCGATGGCCGAAAGGGCAGCGGAGCGAGGAGAGACAACCATTTTGACGAGTGTGCTGGGTTTTACGAGTGCTGCTTTGAAGAACTTGGGCTTGAGGATGGAAGCTCGAGGGTACGAGGAAGGGTTTATTTATACTTGGATGCCGAATGCCATTTCCACCTCTCGTATATTGTAGCCGCGTTCTATTTTGGTCTCAGAGCAGCAAACCGGGCTTCCTCACCATCATTTTGGCCTACACCCAGGTTTTGCCATGCTATGTAACAAGATCGACGTGGAGGTTAGAATATTGCCGGCTTGGGCCGGCCGATCTCTTCCCAATACATGCATTACGGAACGTGCCCACCAAGAACAGGATTCACGGAAGCGGCTGTCTGGCTCCGCCATTACTCTTTGTGTACTACCAAGACGGTGTTTTTACCAACACCGCAGTGATATGCAATGATGTTTGCACGTCCAAGATGTCGCGACCGGCCGAGGAGCGTTCAACGGGCTGCCAATGTTCTGGCGTTACATTGCATCCCGTCGGGAGGCGTTCCCGATTAATTACCACGCTTCGGTTGTCGCGCCGTCGGTAGTTATTACCAGGTAGACGGTTCCAGAAACGCCGAAAATGCTACCGTCCAGGGGTTGAGCACCACATTTGTGATTTATCCCAAACCACCATTCGGCATAGGCGCGCCGTCCGTCGATCTCCCTCGAGGGACGCAATTCGTCGTGCCAATCCTGGAATGGAGCCAACAGACAACACCACTCCGCCTGCCTAACCTGGGTTTGCAAAGGGATGTAAAGCTGGAGGAAGGGGGAGCTGGCCAGCCTGGCCCAGTCAAACAAACCTCATGACACGACGTCACAACCAAGTAATCCCCAGCCACAATAAACCAAACACCTGAATGATGCAACGACCCTGGGAGAAGAGGCCATACAACAGAGGTACTATTCTGACCCTAGATTCTCACCCTAGACATTGGTGGGAAAACCAGAATGCCAAATGGCCCCTTTAAAGGTCTAAGATCCCCGCCGAGCCCCCAAATGGCAGTAGATACCTCAAGCAGAATCAACTCTTGGTTCAACACATCCGAATGCGTTTTGAGCACGCTGTTGCCGTTTTCCCTTGTCTGTGCCCTGTTGTCGTTTTCTGGATCAGGTAGGAGGATGCCATGACCTTGTCTGCAACCGCCAGACCAGCTGCCAAACACCAACCTTCAGATCCGGAGACCTGCCAGGGGCGGGGCTCAGGGGACCACAGGCTCCTGGTGGCATCGAGTGAGGGCGCCAACAGGTAGCCCCTTCTGGTTCACGCACTGTTGGACCTCATAATTGTGATGCGCGTGCGTCCGGAAGACCGGTGGTCTTGTGGTCCACAAACGAAGCCACCACAGAGCCTTACTTTACAACGAAATGCAACGTGGAACCGGAAACACAGAGGTACCCTCCCCCAAAGCAGGTGGCCAGATCCGCTTACAACTGGGCATCCCGGTTCAATATTTTCAGATTGCCAACCCGCAAAGCAATGCCATATTTCAGGTGACGTGACACGACCTGTACCTGATGGACTTGATAGCCGGACGAACACCGTGTATCGGAGCTCCCAAAACGGAGAACTCGTCAGAACTGTAGTCTATATGCTAATGACTAGGTTGACCAGGCCAGGCCAGGCCATGCGACCCGACCCCAACACCGTGACCTTGGGGCCGTAGACCCTTCGTTGAGCCGTCGCTTGATCTCGTTTGCCCTGCTATCCGTAACGTTGCAAGAAGCTTGGGGGGTCATGTATAGCCCTAAGTCCGTCACCTGAACTGTATACCTTTTAGGTAGCTTACCCGCGCCGGGGTTGCGTGAGGCGGACGGGACGTCCACGGCTCGTGGCAGTAGTCGCCGCCAGCACCGCCCAGTCCGGGTACTTTTGTATCTTTTTAATCCACGCCACGAGCTTGGTCCGCTCCGCGAACCACTTGCCCGCCGCCCTGCCCCCGGGGTGCCACCTGGCCTCGACCGTTCGCGGCCGCTGATTGGTGCGGCTCCGCAGCTGGGATGATGTTGGGTTAACGATTGTTCCAGCACGACCCGGCCCTTGATGAGCTCGTCGTTCCCGCGGGAGAAGCCCGTTTTGCTGCCAGGGTGTCAACCCTGAATGTACCATAGATGAGGTCCAAGGTATGCGAGGAGAAATGAGCCATTGAATTAATCTATGCCATCAGCAATGTTGATGAGGCTATGAGCTATGTTACTTTAGCTCAGGTGTCAAAGAAAACTAGATCTTTAGAAGTTGGGGAATGAGGGAGCAGTATTGAATCGGAGCCACTGGACCCCATGAGTAGGGCGGGGGTCAAGTAATACGACCGGAGCCAAATCCAGCCGAATGCTTGTCAGGGTACGTTGCCGGCGGCCTGTCATTGAGGTAGCTAAGTTTGTCGCAGCTTCACAATAAAACCGACCGAACAGCCCGATCCCCCGTTGGCAATTTTCTTTGAGCTTACCCATGACGACTTCCAATCGAACCTACCGTCGTGTTGGAACTTACCTCGAATCTGCTCCCCTCCCCAAAGTCTCGTCCGTACGCTGTTCTACGCCGGGCTACTCCGCGTTGACCGCATCGAGTTGGCATGTGCTGTGTGGCACTGGAACTCGTCTCGAATCAACATTTCGCGCCGGCGCGCAATTTTTGTTGATTTCGCAAAATCCTGCCTGTCTCTAGGTAGTGTAATAGCAGCGGTTATTATTTTATTAAGTTGGGTTTGATTGTGACGCCGTCCCTACCGCCATCCTACCATCCGGCATCAACCCGTATCCCATCCCCTCTTCTGCACATGCTCCCATCCATCCTGATTACCCAGTGTACCGCCCTACTGGGCAGCCTTCTCGTTTTCGGGCCCAAACCGCCTTCGCCATTTTGGGGGACGGCCCGCTCCCTCTACCCTGTTAAGAGACGACTATGGGCCAGCTGTGCTCAACGCCGTAAATGACTCAAGCCAATGTTAACAACTTGACGTCAACGGCACATCCCCCAGAACATCAGCTGACAGATCCGAGGACCTGTTAGATAGTTTCTAGCTTTGTATATCATTGAATCTCATAATCGTGGCGCGCCCCGTGTGTTTTGAAAGCCGATTATATTGATGTCTGCCTGCTTATCTAACTACCTACTGGGAAGATAAAGCCAACTCAGGGGCTTACGTACATACAACGAGGCGTAACGCTGAACCGGAAAAGCAGGTATAGCCAGGTCTACCTGAAACTGGACACGACCTAGTTCTGGTAGCTACTATCTAGAGCAGAGAGGGTAGCTATCCACATTGCGTACCGGCCAGAAATATCCTGGGGATGGATCTGCATGCGCTGCTACTAGCATTCCGTGTGCATGTAAACGAGGTAAGGGTAAATCCCTTTGCCTGGGACGAAGGCGATACTACACTAGTCCTCAAAAAGTACCCTCTCGCATACATTATCCTATGGAATTTAGTAGGGTTTAGCATTAAGAGGCTCTGGCCATGTCTGGGGCAATCAGGCAGCTTCGGCCTTTGACGAGTTCCAAGAATTCGTGTGGATTGTGTTTAAACGCGGCGAGTGTGCTTGAACCGCGAGGGGTTCTTTGCCCTCGAGGATGGCAGGCAGCATGAGGAACAACCGCGCGTTGGAATTTGGCGCCGAGCCGTTGATCGCTGCGACCATCTCGAGGCGCGTGCCATCAATAAGCGGCATAGTCGATGAGGTTTTGTCGAGGAGTGCCATATTTACTTGTGAAGTTATTTTTGTCGCTACCTAACACTCTGATCTGATCGTGGGCTGTGTTGAGATAAAGTTCGGAAGTTTAAAAAGATTTCTATACGACTTCCCAAACGTATTCAACTCGACTCTAGAAGCCTAAGGCCATTTACCCGATCTTCAACTAAAAACCATCACAAGACTCAACACGATGTTCGAAACTTTGGTTGCGACGCGAGCGTGATCGTGCTATCATACTTACTGAGCGAATGTATTAGCAAAAGTTTCGCTGGCTAGCAATAACGATATATTGGTCGACCACGAGGGTCGGTGAGCACGAGTGCTTTTTGGGCGTGTTGACCACCTTTAAATGACGGTGAGCACGATGGGCGATTTAGGATACGGGACTGAGAAGAACGTTGCAAGTACAATCGGCAAAACAACTACTATATGCTAGTAAGCTGCATATGTCTAGCATGTCCATCCCCTCGATCGGCACTCCATCCACATACTGCTGGGATTCAACCTACACGTCCGACATATCCACGTCCAGCATATCCATGTCCGGCATGTCCAAAGCTCCCGCCCTGCGGCCCCGGCGTTGGGGCCGTTTCAGATCCCGCTCCGCTTCGCGAAATAATGCAGCCACCTCTTCGTCTTTTTCCACATCGCTCTTGGGGAGGAACTCGTCAACCTAGTTATCATAGGAGTAACTGTAGCCATAACCCACGAGGAACAAGAGAGATGAATACTGAGGCCGCAGTCATAGTTATAAAGAAATGGGCTGAGTCTGGCGCCCGTGAGTATAATCAAGTGTCAGCACTAGTGGGTGCCTATCATACAGGGAGTAAGTATCAGAGCCATGGCTAGCTAAAGGGGATCTCGGATACTAGGTGTTCTTTTATACTTGATTCGCTCTAAAGAGTACCTCTCTCCTTAGGGTTACTTAGGGTTAAGACATTACCGCCCCGCTCGCCCCCTTTTTGCGCTCAGCTTAGCCATCACTCATTACCGGGCTAGCCGCCAGCTTGGAATTGCCAGCTAGTTTAGCGTATAGGAAAGGCCGCCGGAGTACGACACTAGCGGTTCCATGGACGGGTGTCTAATCTCTCGAGTCGTAGTGCGTAACGACATCCCCGCCCTAGAATCACAGTTGTACTTATACTTAGTCTTTACACTTACGGCTACATCGTGTCCTGCGCGGCATGGCGCCCGGTGGTATTAAGGGTGCGGCGAACGACTTTTCGCCTGCTCGACCGAGGCTGATTTAGGCGTCAAGACGAAGAGGTGTGCTGTCCGAGGTGGAGGTCATGGGATGGACGGTATACGTCTTGGGATACGAAGGTTGAGTTGGAGGTCGGGGCTATTGAGGTCGCAAAGGTTGGGGAGTTACGGGCGGAGGTCGCGAAACATCCCAGGGTGTGCCGTCTATCCCAGTCGCCCCGGGTATCCGTCATTATAGCCGACGTTGTAGTAGCTGGCGTCACCGTGTGGGCCACGGGCGATGCGGATATCGGGAAGGCTGTGTATGGTGGTATGTATTTACGGACCTTCTCCAACTGCAGGTGGATGGACCGTAGCCGATGAAAACGTCGGTGATACCTTGCTAACGCCCCTCACCGCGAATCGGCTTTCCAAGCCCATGCCCGAGCAAACGGTTATGCTGATTACGCTTCGAGATTTTGAGGACTACTACGAGAAACTATTTGCAAAGCGTAATTGGCATGATTGTTTGTTTTTCTTGGGAGAACACCCAAGGTTGTCCGGGTGCCCATCGTAACACATCCAGCGCTCCCAGTTGAAGATTCTAGTAGCCGACTGAAGCACGTATAGACTACGGGGTCGACCCTCTTCCACGAGCAACGACCATACCGAATCTCGGACAACGGGGCATTGAATAGGAGGCGCGCTCATCTGTGACGCATTCAGGTCTACCCTACGTAAACTAGCGCTAGTCAGCTTCGACGGTTCAAGAGCACAGGAGCAAATGCAAGGGGTAACCCCGATAATCAGCTCATGTTTCTTGTAATACCAGGCGCTCCGTAGTTGGGGTGGACCACTTGTGATTATATGCTGGTGTCGGCGGTTCCCAACACAAACCGCGATCACGAATCGCTATATTACACAACTGGAAAGCAGACCTTGGCGTATGGGAACCCGATGAGCCCCTTTCCATCTTGAATCCTATTCCAATGCTTCAACAAAACAATTAGGATCGTGGGCACGGCGCATTGCGGCGATACGGACTCTTTCGTGATATATCCCGTAGCCTCAACGAAGGGCGCTTCCGTAGAACTGCTGGTGAGACGTCTCTTGGGGAAGAAGATGTCGAAGTAACTCTCAATAAACTACCAGCGAACCTGCGGACAGGGAGAAGAACCGGTTGGGTGGACGTTCCATTTGAACATACACCACGATCCGAAACACGTTGCTACTTACAGCCGCTAAGCGGGCAGCTACTCATTCCTGAGGTAAAGCAAGGTGATAAGCCCATTCGTAGAGCGTAAATGAGTCGCTATTCTACATAAAATTTCAGCGATCGACCAGCGACCACCAGCTCTTTTCCACTTTCCCGATCAACGAACCCGTCAAGTCCGTCGCATCACCACCACTCCCATTCTCAACAATTCCGACAATTCCAACGACCACCATTTTCAACACAATGTCGACCAACCACGGTCCCGCGCAGCAGCTTGCGCGAGCGCAGCTATCCGCTGCAATGGCACGAGACCTTCGTTTGGGTGGACGACGTGTTCTGCGCGACGCCGCCGCGATTGACGCGCAATTGGCGCTTCCCGTTCAACCCCCCCTCCCGGCAGGTCAAGGTTTTGCCCACACCAGCCGGTGCGCCGGCTGCGATAGTCGAGCACACATTGGGAAGCGCGAGGCGGGAACGCGACGAAGTTCTGAGGAGCATTAAGGAGTTGGAAGAAAAGCTCGCCGCCGACACCGCCAAGTTGGAAACCGAGCTGGCAGCAGCTGGTAGGCGCGCAGCACCCGATGTCTGGAACGAACTCCCATCGGGGGTGGAGGACATGGTCACGGTGGCGCGGGAGATGGTGAGGGGCGTCGGGGTGCAGGACCGCTCGCCCAGCATTGAACCGGAACACCAGGACATGGTGCAGGGAACGCCCGACCATCTGTTGCAGGAGAGGGCCGACTACGCCGCCAACCTCGAGCGCATCGGCCAGCTTGAAGCCAGCCTAGAACTTATAGAACAGGCGAATACGGCGTTAAAGGGGGCCAACCAAGGCTTCAAGCAGCGGCTCGGAGAGGCGAGGGCGCAGATACGCGACCTCGACTACGATCTTATGAGTGCCAGGGCCGAGATAAACAGCTGCGCTACCGAAGTCGAACGCGCCAATGCCGAGATACTGGCCTTGACCGAGCAAATCGCGGGGCTCGAGGAGAAAATCGCCGAGAGCCAGGCTGAGCAGGCGACACTCACGACAGCGCTCGCAGAGTGCGAAGCCAAGATGGTCACGGAGCAACGTACTGCAGCCCAGCACATCGAGGAGCTCAAAGATTCCCGTCATTACTTCGAATCGGAGTTGATTAGCGTCGAGAAGCAGTTTGGGCTGTATACAAAGGACAGCAAGGCTGAAGTCGCCCGGCTCACTGATGCGCTTGAGGAGTCCGCGGCCGCCGAACGTAGCGCTGTGGAGGGCCTTGAGGACAGCAAGTCCGAGGTGGCCCGGCTCACGGCGGCACTTGAGGAGTCTACAGCCGCCGAGCGTATCGCTGCGGAGGGTCTCGCGGACAGCAAGTCTGAGGTGGCCCGACTCACGAATGAAGTCGAGAAGCGCAGAGCCGAGTTAGAGGCCGTCGAGCGCGGGGCCGATGCCAAGCTGACCACCTCACGGACGAGGATCCAAGACCTGGAGCGAGGGGCCCAAGGTATGGCGACGGAGATCAAGGCTCGGGGTGCCGAGGCCCAGCAGCTCAAGTCTTAGGCTGCTCAGGACCAAGAGGGGCTTGAGCGGTCCCGCAACCTCGCGACGAGCCGTGGCGATAAGATCTTGGGCCTTGAAGGCAAGATCCTGGGCCTTGAGGCCACTGTCAAGGACCAAGGCCATGCGCTGCAAGCCCAGAGCAAGGATCTCGCCTCCACGTCCAGCAAGCTGCAGGACAGAGTACGGGAAGCCGCTTCCCTCACTAGCCAAGTGGCTGAGGTGGAGGAGAAGCTGCGTACCAAGACGGCCGATGCTGCCATCTTGTCCGGCCAACTCCGGGAGACGAGAGCCGACCTCGCGACCAAATCGGCCGAGGCCACGAGCAGTGCTGCCGACGTTGAGAGGCTCGCTCACGATCTGCACACCATGACCCGGGACCGGGACAGCAATGCCGCATCGGCCCAGAGACTGGCCGGGGAGTTGACGGTCAAGGATGCCGAGGTGAAAGCCAAGGACATCGAGACCAGCATGCTCGACAAGTCGTTGGAAGCCAAGAAGTCTCTGGTTAACCAGCTTTCCGAACAGCTCACCAAGAGGACTGACGACGTCGTTAAGGCGTCCCAACGGGCTCGGGAGGAGGCTGCCAAGGGCGACGAGCTCCGCGCCCGGCTGAAGGATCAGACCGAGGAGACCGAGCGGATCTCCGAGGCACTGAGAGAGCAGGCTGCCAAGGCCGATGTGCTGGCTGATGCACTGCAGAAGGAAACTGCCAGGGCTGGTGAGCTGGACAAGCGGGCGCAGCAGGAGTCCTCAAAGGCTGACGACGTCACTGCTCGGCTCAAGAGCGAGGCCGCAAAGGGCGACGAGCTGCGCCGCCAGCTGGACCACCAGACCAAGGAGACCAAGCGGATCTCTGAGGCACTGCGGGAGCGGAATGCAAAGGTCGATGCGCTGTCCGATGCCTTGCAGAATGCGACTGCCAGGGCTGACGGACTCGACGTTCGGGTGCAGGAGGCGTCCTCAAAAGAAGATGATCTCTCCACTCGGCTCGAGGCCGAAGCCGCAACGAGTGCTAGCAAGGATGCCGAAGCCCGGAGGCTGGCCGACGAGTGTCAGGGCCTGACTCAAAAGCTCGAGGAGAGAGATGCCGCGGCCAAGGTTATGTCCAGCCGACTGCAGCAGGCGGAGGCAAGCGCTATGGCGCTCCAAGGAGAGCTCCAAGCGCAGACGACGGCCACCGGCGAGGTCCGCGTTCAGGTCACCGACCTCCAATCCACTGTGGCCGAGATGTGCGCTCACATGACGGGCAAACAGCTGGACGCGGCACAGTGGGTGGAAATCTGGGCGGCTACGCGGGAGCAGACGCATATCCCGGCCGGGCAGCCTTCTACTGAGTACTGGGTCGTGGGCCAGGGCTTCGGGGATGATCTCGAGCCTTGTGAGCCCCAGGTGAGCGGCCTGCGCATGCTCTGTCTGCACCTGGCCGCTGCGATCCGCGCGGGAGAGTGGGCAAACGAGGCGATTGCCCTCGTCGATCTTCTCATGAAGGAGCTCAAGAACGAGCAGCCCCTTCCTGTTGACGGACTCCTGCTGGTGGTGTCGGCCGCGGTCGATGGCGCCCGGGTTCACGCCGACGAGATTCTGCTCGTAGCCATATGGCAACTAGCGGTATATCTCCACGAGGCATTCCCCGGCGAACCTCGTTTCGGTGTGCAACGTAAGGCTCTCGACGAAGAGCTGCAGCACTCGCCCTGGTGCCAAAAGGTTACACAGGCCATCGCCGCCGCGTCCGTCGCCGAAATGTGCGGCGGCGAGGATGGTTAGTTATGGGCCGACCGTTGTATGGGGGTGGTTTATGGAGCGAGGATCCACCTTTTTATGGCCTTCAACCTCTAGGACCGTCGTATCTAGTTGTTTCGCGACGCTACGATAGACTTCGTTATTATCCGGCCAACGACGAGAGGCATCACCATCCCCGAGGTGGAGGAGCCGTTGCTGAGCATAGATAGCTGGTGGTTTGCCTCGTATAATAAAGATTAATTGTCATTGTGTGTTGAATAGTTGTGCATCAATGATTACGTTGGGGCTTAAGGTTAGGGTCCAAATTCTAAGATATAATATTATTATATTTTAACCCCTTACTACGTTGGTTAATCTCTCTAAATCTGAAACCCGTTTATCTCTAGCTATTTTAGTTAATTAGTTATAAATATTTAAAGAATCTCTATTTTTCTTAAAATCTAGAGTGCCAAGGTCAAGGTTCCACTTTTTCCCAGAAAAAACCGAAACTAGCTAGCTTACCCCACCAAGTACCTACATCTTCCTAGAAAAAACCGAAAGTAGCTAGCTCCCCCCACTAGACCTTGATGCACCCAATTAAAACAATATCCAAACCTAGAAGAAACCGAAACTAGCTCTCCCTACTAGACCTTAATACACCCAATTAACCTACATCTATTACAGCGCGAACAAATGGTAATAGGCGAAGCTTAGGAAACTTATATCTATCACGAGTCGTAATAGTGTAAGGTTCATATACGTAACTCCTAGTTCGACTAGATAGTGAATAGGAGAGTGCTGTACTATCTGTAAAACTGCTAGACCAGCCACCAAAATACAAACCTATAGATTCGTAGACCTACTTGATATAGGGATAGAACATAGGCTCGGCTACATTAATGGGTAAATCGATAAGTATCTCCCTTTAATTAGAGAGAGGCGTATGCCGAGCACGTCTACGGCACCTCGTAGCGGCCCGTCGTAGGCGTGCTGGCCGAGCGCGCGACCGACGCCGACGCCGACGGCTACGACACGCTAATCATCCACGGCGAGTACCTAGCGGATTCCGGGGCGCGCGCCGCCGACGTGTGGGCCTTCGACGTGCGCTCGCGCGTGTGGCAGCGGCTCCCCGACGCGCTCGGGGCGGGGCGGGGCGGGGCAGCGCTGGCGCTAGGCGGGAGTACCGGCGGGCGGCTATACCGGTTCGGCGGGTTCGACGACGAGTCCCAGGCTAGCGGACAGCTCGATTTCCTAGAGCTAGGCGTCGACGTGTTCGACGACTAGGTCGCGCGCGGCGAGGCCGTGCTATACGCTCGCCGCGGCGGCTGGAAGAGCCTGCTCTTCTACGATAACGAGGACGTCGGCTACAAGGAGGTCGATGCGGCGACTAGGCCACTACACGCGCCCCACGGTAGCGCCGACGCCGCCTAGCCGGGAAATCGCAGCGTGGCGTCCCTCGAGGCGGTCAGCGTCGGCGGCGGCCGCGAGTACCTAGTACTAATGTTTAGGGAGCGAGAGGCGTCGAGCGCGGGCTACGCGGCCGGGGGCCGGTTCTGGGACGACGTATAGGCGTTCTAGGTGCCGGCTAAGGGTATGTCGCTCGCGAGCGTGGTCGATACGGCCTTTTCCGTAGTGGGGAGGAGGAACGAGGAGGGTATTACGAGTGGAATCGCCGTAGTAGGAGTAGACTCGTATATCGCGTAGTTATACGAAGAATCGAAAGTGGGAGGCGAGGTACGTTTAGGGAAAACCCTCCTCGTACCTACGTATAGGCTATACTAGGGCTCGTTTATATAACGTAATCTATCACCTTCTGGGACACACCACCTTGTGGGACACTTTTCTGCCCCACACCCCACCACATCAACTTTAGACACACCACACAACACCAAAACTAGTCTATTTAAAATGCAGTCTACATCATTCGAGTCCTTACTTATAGGGGCATTTCCTGGCGTTGTGCTCCACCGAGCCGCAAACACTACACTTTGGCTGCGCCTGTCACGGGCGGGCGCAACTGACCACTGCGTAACACCCTCAAAAGAGGGACCGTGGTTCGAACTGTCTAGTCGAACCAGGAGTTGCGCATATGAATCTCACACTGTCACGACCCGTGACACTACTTCCCCTCCAGGCGCCGCCCTGCCCCGCCAGGTCAAGACGCGTCGCGCTTCGCGCTCGGGTTATAGCTCTACCTCGAAGTGTGTCATATTCCCCCCCGAAAAGCCTCCCCCGACTTTTCCCCTCGAGCGTCGCTTCGATCTCATCTTGCCCGCATCCAGCCTCGTCCTTGGGCCTGCCGTCAGCACTGAGAATCGAACGCACGCTCTCAGGTTAGTTCGAACCAACTGTCACGGGCGGGCGCAACTGACCACTGCGTAACACCCTCAAAAGAGGGACCGTGGTTCGAACTGTCTAGTCGAACCAGGAGTTGCGCATATGAATCTCACACTGTCACGACCCGTGACAGCGCCCGTGTTTTTGCCTTTGGTGTAGTTGCGTTCGACGGCCCCGCCTCTCCTTCTTCTACCTTGGGACGGGCTTTCTGGCGTCCCTGACCCTTCTGAGGAGCTTTCTTGGAGGCCTCGATGTGAGCTTGACCTTCTTCAATTGCCATGGTCCCTCCTGTCTGGATGAAAGCTCGGCGTGCCCGCTTTTTCTTTTGCCGAGCGTTTTCAGCCCGGAGTCGCGAGTTCTCGTCATGTAGAAGGACAGCGTTATGCATCGCCATTTGGCAGCCCTTGATGATTTTCTGAAGCGCTCGATCTGTTGGACTTGCCTCTCTCCGGCGTTTCCTTTGGAGAGAGTCAAGCTCGACTATATTGACTGGCGTCTTGAGAGGCAGACTTGGCGGCTGGTCAGGGGTAGGAGGGGGGCTTGGTGTCCGTATCTTAGTTTGCAGCCGACAGAGAACCTGATTTGGATCAAAAGGCGAGATCCCCGTAACTCTGAAGCCACTTCTAATGTTCTTCATAGTGAATGTCTTCTGTCGAGCCTCAAGAAGCAGATCGAGAAACCTCGGCTTGTCGATGTGATAGACGCCAAGCGATATCATCGCTTTGACAAGGTCGCCATACACCCGCTTAAGCACAGCGAAACAGCTGACGTCAAGAGCTTGGCAATAGTGTAACGAGTGAGGAGGCATACACTCAGTGAGAATCCGATGCTCAGTGCAGAACTTGTCAAATGCAGGCGCCATATGACTTCTATGGCCGTCGAGAATGAGGAGCCGATACCGACTAACAGTCCGGTCTCGAGTCTGTGGCTCGAAGATGTCTCGCAACCATGTAAAGGTAAGTTCGTTGGTCGTCCAGCCATTATCGCTAACTCCAATACGCCATGTCTTTGGTAGCGCTGAGCTGTCGTACCATGACGAGATGTGAACTTTCCCCTCGAAGATGATCATTGGATCGAGACTCCAACCTGTCGCGTTGATACACTCGATGACAGTGGCCCACTCTCGATTTCCAGGCTGGATAACAACAGGCCGATTCCGTCGGTCAGATCGAGTGACTACCTTAGACGTGCTTGCGACACCCATTTGGAAACCGGTTTCGTCAAAGTTGTAGATATCGTTGTCGAGAACACCGTAGTCGCTAATAGTCTTTCGCACCCGCGCAAACCACGCTAAAATCTTCTCTAGGTCTTCGCATAATGCTCGCTAATAGTCGTATTTTCTTGAATACTTCGTCTTCAAATGGGGATGCCGATCAAGAAGCCGATGAACCTAGTTCTCGCCGACAGTCATTACCGGGACTAGGGTACATGCGATAGACGCGTCGAGCAAAGTCGAGCTTCCACGCTCGCGGAGAAGAAGGTCGGCCATTTGTCGGATATAGCCGATCGTAGGCGACATACCACGGTCGTCCAATGACTCGATCCATTGAATTAGGGCAGCTTCTTCGGTTGGGCGTAGTTTTCGGTTCCGGACTTGGGCGTGTTGACGTGTTCCACCCTCGTTAACGCGTCTATAGAGAGTAGACTTCGATATATTAAACATAGCTATAGCGTTACGAATGCCCTTAATCTTGCCTGAATTTAGGGCCTCGATCGCTAACTAGACCCTAGCTTCCTACTATAGTGGCTCTGCCATTTTGCCGGGCGCGATGGGGTCGTAAGGTGTATCCGAAGCGAGGTAGTGGAGTGTGTGGGGTAGAAAAGTGTCCTACAAGGTAGTGTGTCCTAGAAGGTAATAGATTACGTTAACCCTAACTCTAACTATATATAATAACCCTAACCTTATAAGGAACGAGCTATGCTCGTAACACTACTCTTTCTTTAAAAATAGCCCTCGACTATTAAATTCGTTAAATCTATTAAAGTATCTTAATTTATTTAAAAACGCGATCTTCGCGATTTTATTTTAATTGAAATAAAGTTATGTGACCTTGGTTCCGACCCGCGGGCTTCGCCGCGGCTAGCCCTCTTCGTTCCGCCCTCTGTAACCATCGCTCAGGGTTAGGGTTAGGGTTAGGGTTAGGGTTAGGGTTAGGGTTAGGGTTAGGGTTAGGTTAGGGTTAGGGTTAGGGTTAGGGTTAGGGTTAGGGTTAGGGTTAGGGTTAGGGTTAG